>OY757014.1:54322045-54919494 GCA_963580285.1 Lucinisca nassula | reverse complement strand
GCTCCAGGGCCCTTTGGTTTTATATGGGCTTATATAGGGAAATCCTTTAAAAATCTTCTTCTCTGAAACCACAAGGCCCAGGTCTTTGATATTTGGTATGAAGCTTCATCTAGTGGACCCCTACCAAGATTGTTCAAATTATAGTGCTGGGGCCAAAAATGCCCCCGCCCCAGGGCCCTTTGGTTTTACATAGGCTTATATAGGGAAAATCTTTAAAAATCTTCTTCTCTGAAACCACAAGGCCCAGGACTTTGATATTTGGTATGAAGCTTCATCTAGTGGACCCCTAGCAAGATTGTTCAAATTATAGTGCTGGGACAAAAAATGCCCCCGCCACAGGGCCCTTTGGTTTTACATTGGCTTATATAGGGAAACTCTTTAAAAATCTTCTTCTCTGAAACCACAAGGCCCAGGTCTTTGATATTTGGTATGAAGCTTCATCTAGTGGACCCCTACCAAGATTGTTCAAATTATAGTGCTTGGGCCAAAAATGCCCCCACTTTGGGGCCCTTTGGTTTTACATGGGCTTATATAGGGAAAATCTTTAAAAATCTTCTTCTGTGAAACCACTAGGCCTAGGTCTTTGATATTTGGTGTGAAATTTCATCTAGTGGACCTCTATCAAGATTGTTCAAATTATAGTGCTGGGGCCAAAAATGCCCCCGCCCGGAGACCCTTTGGTTTAACAAGACTTATATAGGGAAATCTTTAAAAATCTTCTTCTCCGAAATCGCAAGGCCCAGGTCTTTGCTATTTGGTATGAAGCTTCATCTAGTGGACCCCTAGCAAGATTGTTCAAATTATAGTGCTGGGGCCAAAAATGCCCCCGCCCTGGGGCCCTTTGGTTTTACATAGGCTTATATAAGGAAAATCTTTAAAAAATCTTCTTCTCTTAAACTACAATGCCCATGTCTTTGATATTTGGTATGACACTTCACCTTTTTAGACCTCCCTCAAAATTATGCACATTATAAATCTGGGGTCAATAATTGCCTTGCCTGGGGCCCACTTGTTACTCTATGGATCAGGTGAGCGATCCAGGGCCATCATGGCCCTCTTGTTTGGTTTTTGAATTATCTGCCCTTGACTTAGTACCATATAGTAAACCGTGTCCGGGCCACAACTCCTAATCCGTATGGAATATATTCATGAAACTTCACAGGTGCATTCATCACACTGAGATGATGTGTCATGAACAAGGAAGACAACTGCTTGTTTAGTTTTTAGCTCACCGTCACGTAGTGACGAGGTGAGCTTTTGGGATCACTTTTTGTCCGGCGTGCGTCCGTGCGTGCGTGCGTAAACAATTTCTTTAAACGACATCTCCTAAACCACTGATCGGATTTTGACCAAACTTCACAGGAATGATCCTTAGGTGGTTCCCTTTCAAAGTTGTTCAAATGGTTCCGGTCCATTGCATATCTAGGTCACAGGAGCCAAAAATAGATTTTTTTCACCAAAAACTTAAAAAATCTTCTTCTCTGAAACAACAAGGCCCAGGTCTTTGATATTTGGTATGAAGCTTCATCTAGTGGACCCCTACCAAGATTGTTCAAATTATAGTGCTGGGGCCAAAAATGCCCCCGCCCCGGGGCCCTTTGGTTTTACATAGGCTTATATAGGGCAATTCTTTAAAAATCTTCTTCTCTGAAACCACAAGGCCCTGGACTTTGATATTTGGTATGAAGCTTCATCTAGTGGACCCCTACCAAGATTGTTCAAATTATAGTGCTGGGACAAAAAATGCCCCTGCCACAGGGCCCTTTGGTTTTACATTTGCTTTTATGGGGAAAATCTTTAAAAATCTTCTTCTCTGAAACCACAAGGCCCAGGTCTTTGATATTTGGTGTGAAGCTTCATCTAGTGTACCCCTACCAAGATTGTTCAAATTATAGTGCTGGGGCCAAAAATGCCCCCGACCTGGGGCCCTTTGGTTTTACATAGGCTTATATAGGGAAAATCTTTAAAACGCTTCTTCTCTGAAACCACAAGGCCCAGGAATTTGATATTTGGTATGAAGCTTCATCTAGTGGACCCCTACCAAGATTGTTCAAATTATAGTGCTGGGGCCAAAAATGCCCCCGACCCGGGGCCCTTTGGTTTTACATAGGCTTATATAGGGAAAATCTTTAAAAATCTTCTTCTCTGAAACCACAAGGCCCAGGAATTTGATATTTGGTATGAAGCTTCATCTAGTGGACCCCTACCAAGATTGTTCAAATTATAGTGCTGGGGCAAAAAATGCGACCGCCCCGGGGCCCTTTGGTTTTACATAGGCTTAACTGTCCATATGGCCTTCCTTTGTTTAGGTTTCCATTATGGTCTGGTCGCTTAATGTTTGTATTTCTTTCCCTTTGGTGTCTTTTATGGATGGAGTAAGTTAATTGTATCAATTCATGATCTTTGTTTTACTTCTACTTTATGTAGGGAAATTCTTTAAAAATCTTCTTCTCTGAAACCACAAGGCCCGGGACTTTGATATTTGGTATGAAGCTTCATCTAGTGGACCCCTACCAAGATTGTTCAAATTATAGTGCTGGGACAAAAAATGCCCCTGCCACGGGGCCCTTTGGTTTTACATAGGCTTATATAGGGAAAATCTTTAAAAATCTTCTTCTCTGAAACCACAAGGCCCAGGTCTTTGATATTTGGTGTGAAGCTTCATCTAGTGGACCTTTGCCAAGATTGTTCAAATTATAGTGCTGGGGCAAAAATGCCCCCGACCCGGGGCCCTTTGGTTTTACATAGGCTTATATAGGGAAACTCTTTAAAAATCTTCTTCTCTGAAACCACAAGGCCCAGGAATTTGATATTTGGTATGAAGCTTCATCTAGTGGACCCCTACCAAGATTGTTCAAATTATAGTGCAGGGGCAAAAAATGCCCCCGTCCCGGGGCCCTTTGGTTTTACATGGCCTTATATTATAGGGAAAATCTTTAAAAATCTTCTTCTATGAAACCGCAAGGCCCATGACTTTGATATTTAGAATGAAGCTTCATCTAATGGACCTCTACCAAGATTGTTCAAATTATAGCCCTTGGGCCAAAAATGCCCCCGTCGTGGGGCCCTTTTGTTTTACATAGACTTATATAGGGAAGATCTTTAAAAATCTTCTTCTCTGAAACCACAAGGCCCAGGTCTTGATATTTGGTATGAAGCTTCATCTAAGGGACCCCTACCAAAATTGTTCAAATTATAGTGCTGGGGCCAAAAATGCCCCCACCCCGGGGCCCTTTGGTTTTACATAGGCTTATATAGGGAAAATCTTTCAAAATCTTCTTCTCTGAAACCACAAGGCCCAGGACTTTGATATTTGGTATGAAGCTTCATCTAGTGGACCCCTACCAAGATTGTTCAAATTATAGTGCTGGGACAAAAAATGCCCCTGCCACGGGGCCCTTTGGTTTTACATTTGCTTTTATGGGGAAAATCTTTAAAAATCTTCTTCTCTGAAACCTCAAGGCCCAGGTCTTTGGTATTTGGTATTTAGCTTCATCTAGTGGACCTTTGCCAAGATTTTTCAAATTATACCCTTTGTTGATATTTGGTATGAAGGTTCACCTTTTTAGACCTCCCTCAACATAATGCACACTATAGCCCTGGGGTCAATTAAAGCCCTCCCCGGGGCCCACTTGTTACTCTATGGATCAGGTGAGCGATCCAGGGCCATCATGGTCCTCTTGTTGAATTATCTGCCCTTGAATTACAGCCATATATAGTCAAATGGTATGTCGTGTCCGGGCCATAACTCCTAAACCGTATGGAATATATTCATGAAACTTCACAGTGCATTCATCACACTTAGATGATGTGTCATAAACAAGGAAGACAACTCTTGCATTTTTGGTTTTTGAATTACCTGCCCTTGACTTAGTACCATATAGTAAACCGTGTCCGGGCCATAACTCCTAAACCGTATGGAATATATTCATGAAACTTCACAGGTGCATTCATCACACCAAGAGGATGTGTCATGAACAAGGAAGACAACTCTTGCATTTTTTGTTTTTGAATTATCTGCTCTTGACTTAGTACCAAATAGTAAACCGTGTCCGGGCCATAACTCCTAAACCGTATGGAATATATTCATGAAACTTCACAAGTGCATTCATCACACTGAGACGATGTGTCATGAATAAGGAAGACAACTCTTGCATTTTTGGTTATTGGATTATCTGCCCTTGATGCATATATTTTATGATTGATTTGAAGTACATTTGTAATATTTTTATCCCCTCGCACAACATAGTTGTGAGGGGGGATATAGCATAACTTCACCCAAATGTTCCTTATAAAAAAGTCTCGAGCGAGTTTGACTTTCAAGGTCATGACCTCAAGGTCAAGGTCACTGTGGCTATTTTTAGAAAAACTTTGTCATCGCTCTAGCGCCTACATTTCTTCACCAATTTCATTATAACTTCACACAAATGTTCCTTATAAAAAAATCTCGAGCGAGTTAGACTTTCAAGGTCATGACCTCAAGGTCAAGGTCACTGTGGCTATTTTTAGAAAAAAGTTGTCATCGCTCTAGCGCCTACATTTCTTCACAAATTTCATTATTACTTCACACAAATGTTCCTTATAAAAAAATCTCGAGGTGTTAGACTTTCAAGGTCATGACCTTAAGGTCAAGGTCACTGTGGCTATTTTTAGAAAAACTTTGTTAATGCTCTAGTGCCTACATTTCTTTACCAATTTCAATATAACTTCACACAAATGTTCCCTATAAAAAAATCTAGAGCGAGTTAGACTTTCAAGGTCAAGGTCACTGTGGCTATTTTTAGAAAAACTTGGTCATCGCTCTAGCGCCTACATTTCTTCACTGATTTCAATATAACTTCACACAAATGTTTCTAATGACAATACCTCGAGCGAGTTTGACTTTCAAGGTCATGACCTCAAGGTCAAGGTCACTGTGGCTATTTTTAGAAAAACTTGGTCATCGCTCTAGCACCTACATTTCTTCACTGATTTCAATATAACTTCACACAAATGTTTCTAATGACAATATCTCGTGCAATTTCGACTTTCAAGGTCAAGGTCACTGTATCTATTTTTAGAAAAATTTTGTCATCACTCTAGCGCCTATATTTCTTCACCGATTTCAATATAACTTCACACAAATGTTCCTTATGACAATACCTTGCGCGAGTTTGACTTTCAAGGTCAAGGTCACTGGCTTTTTTTAGAAAAACTTTGTTATGGCTCTAGGGCTTACATTTCTTCACCGATTTCAGTATAACTTCACACAAATGTTCCTTATGACAATATCTCGAGCTATTTCAACTTTCAAGGTCAAGGTCACTGTGGCTATTTTTAGAAAAACTTTGTCATCGCTCTAGTGCCTATATTTATTGATGGATGTTAATAGAACTTCACACAAATGTTTCTTATGATAATATCTCGAGTTGCTTTGACTTTCAAGGTCATGACCTCAAGGTCAAGGTCACTGTGGCTATTTTTAGAAAAACTTTGTCATCGCTGTACCGCTTACATTTATGATTTTAATACAATTTATGATTGATTTGAAGTACATTTGTAATATTTTTTATGAATGGCATTTGGCGGGGGCATCTGTGTCCTATGGACACTTTTTCTTGTTTAATGATTTGACCCTAGCAGAAAAAATGCTTCTCTTGTATTTGAGGCCCATCTCAGAGTGGAACTCAGTTTCAACTCACCAGAAACCATCAATCTATTGTTCCACTGTAGAGTAAAATAATTATACTAGAAATGACACTTGCATGTTTTCAGAATTCAGATACAACACTGTTTAGCATGGTTTAATCATAGCCCCATTTAAGAAGTAATGAAGATAAGTGTCCACAATCTGGAACCATTTGGCGGATTGTAATGAAACTGGGTATGCAGCATTGGGGCTCAGGCCCGTCATATTTGTTCAAATGATGACCCATTGATGACAACCTATTTTAGGCGAAGGTCAAATTTGGTCAGATAAGCGTTTGTATATAGGAAAAGGTCAAAACCATGTATTATTGGGAAACATTGCAGTTGTGATCTGAAAATTGGTAGATGCAGTTGTAATTAGCTAATTGAGTAAATTAAACGACATGAATATCAAAGGAAGGTCATTCATATATAAAAATTGAAGCTGATTTTTCTCAGATGTATTACCAGATTTCATAGGAAATCTTTTAGGAACAAGGAAATGAAGATCACTTGACCAGAATGGCTGTGATGCCCCTATACGGTAAAAGCACTTCAAAAACCTTTTTCACTGGAAACAATGGGTCGATGGCCTTACACTTGGCATAATGCATTGGGGACTCAAGGCCAACTTGGAATGTTGCATTGGGGACTCCTGCCCATCATAACATGTTCTAATGATGAGTCTGTGTTGAGCTTGATTCACTTTGCCAAGGTAAACTTGGGTCAGTTGTACTTTTGTGTCCCATGGAAAAAATCGACATTGTTAATTTTTCAAAAACTTATTGCCTCTGAACTTAAATGCTATATGCAATCACCTAAACGAGGTATTGAAGCTGCATGAGTACCAAAGTTCAAGGTCACTCAGACATCACATATATATTTTTTTCTTTTTTGAAAAAAAAAAAAAATGCTGGGCAAATTTAAATGGGATGAAGAAACAGTAGTTTGTTCAAAGGGTTTTGGTCACATGACTAAGATGGCTGCCATGGTAAAACACTTCAAAAATTAAATTTTCTTCTCAGAAACAAAATGGCTCCATATACACTCAGCACTCAGGTGGGCAGTTCAGGACCATTGGTCCTCTGGTTTTTATAACATATACAATTTGTTTGGATATATATGTACAGGGAACATTTAGGGGATAGCTGTATTCAAAATTGTCATTTGGAGAGGTAAGTCAGCAGTTTAACAATTAGAAATTTTGTTTTGTAAAACAGAATTTGTGACCGTAAAACCGACTATTTACCTCCCCAAATGGCAATTTTCAATACAGTTATCCAAATTCTAATGTGTTGTTTTGTAAAAAAATTGTACTATTTTGCTTGCTCAAAGTGGCAGGCTCTGTGAGCTACGTAAAACCAAGAAGTGACATTACATGATGACGTCGGGTTTCTGGCAGTATATCGCAGAATATACTGTCACATTTTTTTTATGTTATCCAATGAAACAACACGTTACATATGCAGGTGCATTAGAATGATGTTTAACTAACATAGTTTCTGCTTTGGACCTCAACGCTAGTGCTATAAAGAAGCTTGTTGTGTTGTTCTAAGCCAGAAATTGATGAATATTACAAGCTTCCATATTGTCTTTATACATGTATGTATATTTCAGGAAGACCCACAGAATGTGTAGCAGGATTCGAGTCTCTACTGGGAGGCAAAGGTGGGGGTGGTGGAGGCGGAGAGGAACCACCAGATGACAGACCAGTTAAACTACCACACAGGTATGTGTGGAGTGCAATAGCCGTTACTAGATTGCTTAAATATACAGTAGAATTTCTATAATAAGACCAACTTTGGTACTGTTCAAAAGTGGTTTTTAAGACCACTTTTGAGCAGTCCCAGAGGTGGTCTCTCACCAGAGGACACTGCAAGCAGAAAACACAAAGGAAAAAAACTGCAACCTACTAAATAAGCTTTTTATACCCCCGGCATACGCAGTATGCCATGGGGGTATATAGTTTTCGTATTTTCTGTGTGTGTGTGTGTGTCTGTTAACATTTTCGTGTCTGCTCCATAACTTTTAAACCGCTTGACATATTTTCATGAAACTTCACATAAATGTTAAACACCATGAGACGACGTGCAGAACACATGAACCCTAACTCTTGCTTTTCTACTTTCAGAGTTATTGCCCTTTGTATGTTTTAACTTGCATTTTCGTGTCCCCTCCATAACTTTTCAACCGCTTAATATATTTTCATGAAACTTCACAGAAATGTTAAACATCATGAGACGACGTGCAGAACACATGAACCCTAACTCTTGCTTTTCTACTTTCAGAGTTACTGCCCTTTGTATGTTTTAACTTGCATTTTCGTGTCCGCTCCATAACTTTTCAACCGCTTAATATATTTTCATGAAACTTCACATAAGTGTTAAACATCATGAGACGACGTGCAGAACACATGAACCGTAACTCTTGCTTGTCTACTTTCAGAGTTATTGCCCTTTGTATGTTTTAACTTGCATTTTCGTGTCCGCTCTGTAACTTTTCAACCGCTTAATATATTTTCATGAAACTTCACAGAAATGTTAAACCATGAGACGACGTGCAGAACACATGAACCCTAACTCTTGCTTTTCTACTTTCATAGTTATTGCCCTTTGAATGTTATAACTTGCAATTTTTACCATACACTTGTGTCCGCTCTGTAACTTTCAAACCGTTGGAGATAATTTCATGAAACTTCAAACAAATGCAAAGCACAATAATAAGATGGGCAAGTTCGACTTCCAAGGTTAAGACCTCAAGGTCAAGGTCACTGTGGCTATTTTTAGAAAAACTTTGTCATCGCTCCAGCGCCTACATTTCTTCACCAATTTCAATATAACTTCACACAAATGTTTCTTATTACAATATTTCGAGCGAGTTCCACTTTCAAGGTCATGACCTCAAGGTCAAGGTCACTGTGGCTATTTTCAGAAAAAAATTGTCATCACTCTAGCGCCCACATTTCTTCACCAATTCCAATATAACTTCACACAAATGTTCCTTATGATACTATCTCGAGCGAGTTCCACTTCCATACTTATGATCTCAAGGTCAAGGTCACTGTGGCTATTGTTAGAAAAAACATTGTCATCGCTCTAGTGCCCTTATTTCTTCACCAATTTCAATATAACTTCAAACAAATATTACTTATGACAATATCTCGAGCGAATTCGACTTTCAAGGTTGTGACCTTACTGTCAAGGTCACTGTCACTTTTTTTAGAAAAACTTTGTCTTTGTCATGGCTCTAGCGCCTACATTTCTTCACCAATTTCAATATAACTTCACACAAATGTTTCTTATGACACTATCTCGAGTGAGTGTGACGTTCATGCTCATGACCTCAAGGTCAAGGTCACTGGCTATTTTTTGGAAAAACGTCATCACTCTACTGCCTTTATTTCTCCACCAATTTCAATATAACCTCACAGAAATGTTACTTATGGCAATATCTTGAGCGAGTTCGACTTTCAAGGTTGTGACCTCACTGTCAAGGTCACTATAGACAGGTTCCATTTAAGAACGTAAAATGTCCGTCAAATTTCCGTCAAATGCAATCAGATGTAAATTTTTCTGTGATTAATCAGATTCAATAAATTGATATATTTATGGTGAATAAAGTACAAGAAAAAAATCAAGAAAAAGAAATTTATCTGTTGTTATTTTGCGTACAAATGGAGAAATGAACACAAGTATGCAGCAAGACGTCGATTTTGACGGACAGAACTCCCGACTTCTTCACCATGTTGATCAGATTCACGTTTTTTTTTCGACTAATTTCTAAGTTTGAAATGAAAAAAAGGTATTTTGCTGTTGGGGTATGTATTTCTTTGTTTTCAGTTTGCTTTGTTAGACTTTTCTATGGTTAGTTTTAAAAATAAAGGAATTAGAATGTGGGCGCTGGTAACGTGATATAGTCCGTCAAATATTACGACGTTCACAAAAAGGTTTTGGGATCACTTTTTGTCCGTCGTGCGTCCGTGCGTCCGTCCGTTCTTACAAAATGGGTTTATGTGGCTTCTTTTAGGTACAGAAGGGTTTTGTGTGGCAAAATGGGTTTGTGTGGCTAGCCTCACAAACCCATTTTTCTGTTAGTACAGAGGGGTTCAGGGGGACTAGAAAAATCAAATAAAAAAAAAGACACATAAATTTATGTCCATCACCTTGGACATCCTTGGACATGGATGTCCAGGATTATGAGGCTAAACTTTGAGATTATGGGGCTGAGCCACATAAATTTAACTGGCTGTCCTGGGGCTGAATGCTGCAGTAGGAAAAAGTCCCTCTATGTGAGGAGCTAGACCCATAAGATGTATCAGTGCACTATAAAGAAAGTTCTGTTCTACCTTTAGAGGGCTAGATATCACAACCTCTGGTAGCCACATAAGTTTAGACAAAGACAGTTTCGTACAGACAGCCTTTATGTGGCTGATGTCCAAAGTTTGTGTGGCTAGCCACATTAGATGTACAGTTTTGTGTGTCTTATAGCCACATAAACCGTTAGCCACATAAAAATTTTAGCCCCATAAAATATGGACAGGTGCAGCCACACAAACCCAAAATGTGGGTCCGTGCGTGCGTGCGTCCGTGCGTCCGTGCATGCGTGCGTAAACAATTTCTTCAAACGACATCTCCTCCTAAACCACTGAGTGGATTTTGACCAAACTTCACAGGAATGATCCTTAGGTGGTCCCCTTTCAAAGTTGTTCAAATGGTTCCGGTCCGTTGCACATATAGGTCACAGGAGCCAAAAATAGATTTTTTTCACTGAAAACTTAAAAAATCTTCTTCTCTGAAACTGCAAGGCCCAGGTCTTTGATATTTGGTATGAAGCTTCATCTAGTGGACCCCTACCAAGATTGTTCAAATTATAGTGCTGGGGCCAAAAATGCCCACGCCCCGGGGCCCTTTGGTTTTACATAGGCTTATATATGGAAAATCTTTAAAAATCTTCTTCTCTGAAACTGCAAGGCCCAGGTCTTTGATATTTGGTTTGAATCTTCATCTGGTGGACCCCTACCAAGATTGTTCAAATTATAGTGCTGGGGCCAAAGATGCCCCCGCCCCGGGGCCCTTTGGTTTTACATAGGCTTATATGGGGAAAATCTTTAAAAATCTTCTTCTCTGAAACCGCAAGGCCCAGGTCTTTGAGATTTGGTATGAAGCTTCATCTAGTGGACCCCTACCAAGATTGTTCAAATTATAGTGCTGGGGCCAAAAATGCCCCCGCCCAGGGGCCCTTTGGTTTAACATGGATTATATAGGGAAAATCTTTAAAAATCTTCTTCTCTGAAGCTCCAAGGCCCAGGTCTTTGATATTTGGTATGAATCTTCATCTTATGGACCCCTACCAAGATTGTTCAAATTATAGTGCTGGGGCCAAAAATGCCCCCGCCCCGGGGCCCTTTGGTTTTACATAGGCTTATACAGGGAAAACCATTAAAAATCTTCTTCTCTGAAACCGCAAGGCCCAGGTCTTTGATATTTGGTATGAAGCTTCATCTTGTGGACCGCTACCAAGATTGTTCAAATTATAGTGCTGGGACAAAAAATGCGACCGCCACGGGGCCCTTTGGTTTTACATTGGCTTATATATGGAAAATCTTTAAAAATCTTCTTCTCTGAAACCACAAGGCCCAGGTCTTTGATATTTAGTATGAAGCTTCATCTAGTGGAGCCCTACCAAGATTGTTCAAATTATAGTGCTGGGGCCAAAAATGCCCCCGCCCCAGGGCCCTTTGGTTTTACATGGGCTTATATAGGGTTAATCTTTAAAAATCTTCTTCTCTGAAAACACAAGGCCCAGGACTTTGATATTTGGTATGAAGCTTCATCTAGTAGACCCCTACCAAGTTTGTTCAAATTATAGTGCTGGGGCAAAAAATGCCCCCGTCCCTTGGCCCTTTGGTTTTACATAGGCTTATATAGGGAAAATCTTTAAAAATCTTCTTCTCTGAAACCGCAATACCCAGGACTTTGATATTTAGAATGAAGCTTCATCTAATGGACCTCTACCAAGATTGTTCAAATTATAGCCCTTGGGCCAAAAATGCCCCCACCATGGGGCCCTTTGGTTTTACATAGACGTATATAGGGAAAATCTTTAAAAATCTTCTACTCTGGAACCAAAAGGCCTAGGTCTTTTATATTTGGTATGAAGCATCATCTAAAGTACCCCTAACAAGATTATTCAAATTATAGTGCTGAGGCCAAATTTGTACCCGCCCCGGGGCCCTTTGGTTTTACATAGGCTTATATAGGGAAAATCTTTAAAAATCTTCTTCTCTGAAACCGCAAGGCCCAGGACTTTGGTATTTGGTATGAAGCTTAATCTAGTGGAACCCTACCAAAATTGTTCAAATAATAGCCCTTGGGCCAAAAGTGCCCCCGCTCCGGGGCCCTTTGGTTTTACATGGGCTTATATAGGGAAAATCTTTAAAAATGTTCTTATCTGAAACCACAAGGCCTAGGTCTTTTATATTTGGTATGAAGCTTCTTCTAAAGGACCCCTACCAAGATGTTTCAAATTATAGTGCTGGGACCAAAAGTGGCCCCGCCCCACGGCCCTTTGGTTTTACATAGGCTTATATAGGGATAATCTTTAAAAAATTTCTCTGAAACCACAAGGCCCAGGACTTTGATATTTGGTATAAAGCTTCATCTAATGGACCTCTACCAAGATTGTTCAAATTATAGCCCTGGGGCCTTATAGTTTTACATAGTCTAATATAGGGAAAATCTTTAAAAATCTTCTTCTCTGAAACCACAAGGCCTGGGTCTTTGATATTTGTTATGAAGCTGCATCTAGTGGACCTCTATCAAGATTATTCAAATTATAGCCCTGATACCAAAAATGTCCCCGCTCCTGGGCCCTTTGGTTTTACATAGACTTATATGGGGAAATCTTTAAAAATCTTCTCTGAAACTGCAAGGCCAAGGCCTTTGATATTTAGTATGGAGCTTTATCTAGTGGATCTCTACCAAGATTGTTCAAATTATAGCCCTGGGGCCACAAAGGCCCCCATGCCGGGGCCCTGTGGTTTTACATAGATTTGTATAGCCCCGGGGCCATTTGGTTTTGCATAGGCTTATGTAGGGAATATCTTTAAAAAAAATCTTCTTCTCTGAAACCGCAAGGCCCAGGTCTTTGATATTTGATGTGTAGCTTCATCTAGTGAACCTTTGCCAAGATTGTTCAAATTATAGCCTTTGTTGATGTTTGGTATGAAGCTTCACCTTTAAGACCTCCCTCAACATTATGCACATTAAAGCCCTGGGGCCAATAATGGCCCTCCCTGGGTCCCACTTGTTACACTATGGATCAGGTGAGCGATCCAGGGCCATCATGGCCCTCTTGTGTTTTATATTAGGATCACTTTTTGTCTGTCATCCGTGCGTAAACAATTTCTTCAAACTACATCTCCTAAACCACTGATCGGATTTTGACCAAACTTCACAGGAATGATCCTTAGGTGGACCCCTTTTAGAGTTGTTCAAATGGTTCTGGTCTGCTGCACATCAAGGTCACAGGGGCCAAAAATAGATTTTTTTAATGAAAACTTAAAAAATCTTCTTCTCTGAAACCATAAGGCCCAGGTCTTTGATATTTGGTACGAAGTTTCATCTAGTGGATCCCTACCAAGATTGTTCAAATTATAGTGCTGGGGCCAAAAATGCCCCCGCCCTGGGGCCCTTTGGTTTTACATAGGCTTATATAGGGAAACTCTTTAAAAAATCTTCTTCTCTGAAACCACAAGGCCCAGGACTTTGATATTTGGTATGAAGCTTCATCAAGTGGACCCCTACCAAGATTGTTCAAATTATAGTGCTGGGGCAAAAAATGCGACCGCCCCGGGGCCCTTTGGTTTTACATAGGCTTATACAGGGAAAATCTTTAAAAGTCTTCTTCTCTGAAACACAAGGCCCAGGACTTTGATATTTGGTATGAAGCTTCATCTAATAGACCTCTACTAAGATTGTTCAAATTAAAGCCCTTGGGCCAAAAATGTCCCCGCTCTGGGGCCCTTTGGTTTTACATAGACTTATATAGGGAAAATCTTTAAAATTCTTCTTCTCTGAAACCACAAGGCCTAGGTGTTTTATATTTTGTATGAAGCTTCTTCTAAAGGACCCCTACCAAGATTATTCAAATTATAGTGCTGGAGCCAAAAAATGCCCCCGCCCCGGGGCCCTTTGGTTTTACATAGGCTTATATAGGGATAATCTTTAAAACCTTCTTTTCTGAAACCGCAAGGCCCAGGACTTTGATATTCGGTATGAAGCTTCATCTAATGGACCTCTACCAAGATTGTTCAAATTATAGCCCTGGGGCCAAAAATGCCCCTGCCCCGGGGCCCTATGGTTTTACATAGACTAATATTGGGAAAATCTTTAAACGTCTTCTTCTCTGAAACCACAAGGCCTGGGTCTTTGATAGTTGGTATGAAGCTGCATCTAGTGGACCTCTATCAATATTATTCAAATAATAGCACTGAGACCAAAAATGTCCCCGCTCTGGGGCTCTTTGGTTTTACATAGACTTATATAGGGAAATCTTTAAAAATCTTCTTCCCTGAAACTGCAAGGCCCAGGCCTTTAATATTTGGTATGGAGCTTTATCTAGTGGACCTCTACCAAGATTGTTCAAGGTATAGCCCTGGGGCCACAAATGCCCCCACCCTGGAGCCCTTTGGTTTTACATAGATTTATATAGCCCCGGGGCCATTTGGATAGGCTTATGTAGGGAATATCTTTAAAAAAAAAATTTTTTCTCTCTGAAACCGCAAGGCCCAGGTCTTTGATATTTGATGTGTAGCTTCATCTAGTGAACTATTGCCAAGATTGTTCAAATTATAGCCTTTGTTGATGTTTGGTATGAAGCTTCACCTTTAAGACCTCCCTCAACATTACGCACATTAAAGCCCTGGGGCCAATAATGGCCCTCTCTGGGGCCCACTTGTTACACTATGGATCAGGTGAGCGATCCAGGGCCATCATGGCCCTCTTGTTTAACGTTCGCAACTGTTGACGGTAGCAACTTTTAGTGCATTTATTGGTAAATATAAATTTTAAAGCAGGGAAAACCTATTGATGTCCAGTTGTATGCACTAAATTGTCGAAAACATCGTCGTCTGATGGTACCAGTGGCGGGAAACTCGTCGAGCTGTTGCGAATGTCGCTTTTTGACGGAAATTGTTAGCAACAGTTTGTTCCGTCAAAAAATGACATTCTCAACATATTGAAAGTTAAATAAATCAGTATCTGACATGTCTTCTGCAGATATAGTACTTCCTTTACATTAAGTTTTCAATCTTTTGTCACTTTGAAAAATTGTTGCAAACTGTAATACAGCTAACACTTAATTTTTTTAACTTTTTAAAGTTGTTAACATAAAAATGTCCGTCAAATATTCTGTCAAAAATATGACATTAGCAACACAAAAATTAAAATGCGATTTTTAGGCAAAATAATTTGGTTATAATTTTTATTTTGGTGATTTTGACATAATGTAACAATAATCTTGCCATCAACACTAAAAAAACAGCAGATTATTTTTTATACAACCCAAAAAAATAATTAAGGAGTTAGTTTGACGGAAATTTTATGTTCTTAAATGGAACCTGTCTATAGGTATTTTAAGAAAAACTTTGTCATCGCTCTAGCGCCTACATTTCTTCACCGATTTCAATATTACTTAACACAAATGTTCTTTATGACAGTATCTGGAGCGAGTTCCACTTTCAAGGTCAAGGTCACTATGGCTTTTTTTACAAAAACATTGTCATCACTCTAGCGACAACATTTCTTCACTGATTTCAATTTAACTTCACAAAAATGTTCCTTTTGACAATACCTCGAGCGAGTTTGACTTTCGAGAGGTCAAGGTCACTGTGTCTATTTTTAGAAAAAACATTGTCATCACTCTAGCGACAACTTTTCTTTACTGATTTCAATTTAACTTCACTAAAATGTTCCTTATGACAATACCTCGAGCGAGTTTGACTTTCAAGGTCAAAGTCACTGTGGCTATTTTTAGAAAATGTTTGTCATTTTGTCATCGCTCTAGCGCTAACATTTCTTCACCGATTTCAATATAACTTAACACAAATGTTCCTTATGGCAATATCTCGAGCGATTTCGACTTTCAACGTCAAGGTCACTGTGGCTATTTTTAGAAAAACTTTGTCATCGCTCTAGCGCCTATATTTATTGATGGATTTTAATAGAGCTTCACACAAATGTTTCCTATGATAATATCTCAAGTTCGTTTTACTTTCAAGGTCATGGCCTCAAGGTCAAGGTCACTGTGTAATCTCTCTACCGCCTACATTTATTAACAGATTTTAATATAACTTCACACAAAAGATGCTTATGATAATATCTCAAGCAAGATCTACTTTCAAGGTCATGGCCTCAAGTCAAGGTCACTATGGCTATTTTTAGAGAAACATTGTCATCACTCTAGAACCTACATTTATTGATGGATTTTAAAACTCTGTGTGTGTGTGTGCGTGCGTGCGTGCATGCGTTCGTGCGTGCGTGCGTGCGTGTGTGTGTGTGTGTGTGTGTGTGTGAAGATTTTCTTGTCCACTCCATAACTTTTAAACCGCTTGACATATTTTCATGAAACTTCATATAAATGTTAAACACCATGAGACGACGTGCAGAACACATGAACCGTAACTCTTGCTTTCCTACTTTCAGAGTTATTGCCCTTTGAATATTATAACTTGCAATTTTTACCATACACTTGTGTCCGCTCTGTAACTTTGAAACCGTTTGAGATAATTTCATGAAACTTCAAATGAATGTAAAGCAAGATAATAGGATGGGCAGAACACAAGAACCATAACTCTTGTTTGCATACATTACAAATTATTTCCCTTTGAAGATAGTAAATTATATGTCTGTTAACATCTTCGTGTCTTCTCCATTACTTTTAAATTGCTTGACATATTTTCATGAAACTCCACACGAATGTTGAACACCATGAGACGACATGCAGAACACATGAACCATAACTCCTGTTTTCCTACTTTCACAGTTATTGCCCTTTGAATATTGAAAATGGCCATTTTATGGAATATGGCTTGTATATGCAAAGAAACTTTTGACATTGCTATTTTCAGCTGAGGCAATGACCCTGGCCGGGGGTATACGTGCCCCACTGGGCACTTTGTCTAGTTAAAACAGAAGTAGTCTTAATATTAGGTGGTCTTAACAGAGGAATTTCGCTGTATGGGCCAAAGTCCACTCAGACTCGTATCAGACAAGCCAGTGTATCAGTCCAGTCTGGTCTGATACTTGTTTTACATTGTTTGGACACCCGTGCGGCTATGCCAAAACATCTGAAAACTCCCATAGGGAACAATTGCTTTCCTTGAAGGGGAATAGGAACACCTGGCAGATTTTTCCGCCATTTTTCAAAGGGAGACAACTTTCAGGACTTCCTGTTCACTTTTCTATAAGCCATGTCCCATTGAAAATGGGGTCTACTCCTAAGGAGCAAATTCTTTCCTTTAAGAGTTGACCCCTGTTGACGTGGGAGACAAAAATACTTTTGGAGGAGTTACTTCCCCTGTAGGTGTACCCATTCCCCTTAAGAGTACCCAACCTGTGAGAAAGAAAGTGAATGATTTTATGCCAGATTAGTCTTACTTTTACAACTGTTCACTGCCAGAAAATAGTTTCTGCCACTCTGACTGTATAAATTATCCAGAATACTTCTCAGGTTAAGTAAACTTATCCTGAGTGAAGCCTCTTTGGTGTAGTGGATAAGCCACTCGCCTCATAAACTAGGAGTCATGGGTTCGATCCCGGGCTTCTCCAGACTTTCGGAAGAGTCTTTAAATGGAGGTCCTGTCTCCGTATGATCTTACCTATTGGTGGGACGTAAAACACACACACCACACACACACTCTATCCTGAGTGAAATTGTGGAAAGACAGACAAGTCGGATGTGGTATTTCTGCAACACTGCATGTTGCATTGTCTTATGAAGGTTCCTGCTGATAAATTGATGAACTGTTTTGCTTAACCCTTAATCCACTGCATAAATTAATTTAGCGACACCCACTGCTGACCATCAACCAATAAGAATACTTGATATACTGTTGTCATTCAATTCACAAACCGCATGACAAACAGTGTAGATCCTGATCAGATGGCTTCTTCAGAAGCCTCAGAGTGGGGTAAAAGTCCCACAAAAAATGGAAGCAACGTCTCTAAAATGACCTTTACTGTGTTTGTGGGGACGTTAAACCTTCAATCAAACAAAACAAACAAATCTTCAGAAGCCATCTGATCAGGATCTACATTGTTTGCAAAGGTATGTGTGTCATGAATAGCAGGATAAGGATTAATCAGTTGTTCGTTCGTTCGTTTAGGTTAAGGCTTTTTATGTCTGCCATGGTCAAGCGGACAGAACTCCATAGCTCCACAACAAGACATATGTTAAGTGCTTCTGGGCTGCAAATCGTGGCAGTTTGTCCAACAAGAGTAAATAATAGCGTTGAGCCTCCGGTGCCCGACCATAGAAAAATGAAGCACTGCCTGTTTTTTTGGAATTTAAAAGGCTGATCGAAAAATGAGCCGAAAATGTGTAGAAATCAGTGCCAATACGACTGCAAATCGTGATTTCTATACTTTGCTCATGAGCGATAAGTGATTCAATAGTACTCTTTCTTTTTGCCGCTTGATATTGGCCATTTGACTAAGGCTGCAAATGGAGCATGCCTATGCAGGTTTCCATGCAGGAACACACACGGCTTAAAGTTCAGAGGAAGAAGACTGGTCGCAAGTCTTGCTTTCAACACTGAGACAACATATGATATAAGATAATAATGGTTATGATAATGATAATAGTAATAGTAAAAGATGACAATCATAATAATAATGATAAAGACATACTATTTACATGCTGAAAAGGATGGTGAAGATTATACTAAGAAAAGACAGGCTTAAAATACGATTATTATAATCAGAATGAAAACCGTACGAGAACATAGTTTTTCATGGAAGTTAACAGTTTTACATGATCAAGTTGATTCTTAACATACTATTTACATGTTGAAAAGGAAGGTGAAGATTATACAAAGACAAGACAGGTTTTATGTACAGTGTCAGAGGAGAGATCTGAAGAGAAGATTATATGGAAAGGGAAAGAAGAGACCCTTAATTTGCTATCTTCTTCTTCTTCAAATCCAGCTTTGACGTGTTTTTTTTCCAAGATTTTTTTTTTTTTTGTGGACATTGCTGAGGGTAAACATTTGTTAATACAATAGATACTTAAAAACAAAAGACCAAACATGTGGCAAAAATAGTTTGATGTAATTTTGGAACCAGGGACCAAATTCTTATCAAACAAACTAGCAAACAATATCAATATCACCTGTATAAAGGTGTTGTCTTTGGTCAGCTGTAACACTTGATGTGAAAACTGTTGATCCTTTGAAGATATTTTCTTTTGTATTCAGACTTGTGTGAAGTTTAGGCTGATTATACCAATTGTTATTAATATCATCTGTAGACAGATGGATAATCAGTTGTATGCATGGACTATTCATTTATGGTACCGGTAATACATGTACATGTACTTGGATTGAAAGTGTAGTTGCATGTACATACAGGTATCCCCAAGTCGCTTGTGTTCCATATTCTTCATAGCAAGAAAAATAAAATGTAACTCTTTTCATGTTATCCCTATGCTTAGCCATGAAGAGGACCAAGGTGCACCTGATGAGGAGGAAGAAGAAGAGGATTGTGGGACATCAGGCACGAAGAAGCCAGATGCAAGGTCAGCTCTGGAGATGATGGGCTATACACTGTCGACAGAAAACCAAAGGTAATTAACCCTTAAGACACTGAGAAAAACTACATCTGAAAATGTCGTCTGCTTATGTCGTCTGCTGAATCTTTTTGCAAACTCTTTAAAAATATTTTTGCACACAGGCAAACAGTGTGGACCCAGATCAGAATGTTCCTAGAGGAACAGTCTGATCTGGGTCCACACTGTTTGCAAAAAAAATACGTTTAAGGTAACTGGTAGACGGCAAAGCAGACAATAATTGTCGTGATTGGCATTTTATGGGTTAAGCAGCCTTCCTTGAATAGTGCTGTAGTTGTGATTTGTGCTTCAAAGACTTACTATAAATGCAATATTGTTTACATGGCTTGGTGGTCTTTATAATGATTGCCCAGGGACCAGTTGTTCAAAACTAATGTTGTTGTTAGTTAATGTATCATTATAGCCCCGCTTTGAAAAAGGTTATTAGCACTTATCATATGACATCATTGATAAGCAGTGGATAACGTCGTGTAATAAATATCGTATGACCACCAGTGTAATAACACTTTTAAGTAACGTCATGATGACATCTATGTCAACCAAACATTTTTTCTGTGGAATAAATCAAGTTTAAAGGAGATAAATTCAAATTTAAAGTATGATAAACAGAATCTTACACTCGTGGTCATTTTGATATGAAATTTATGAAACTCACTGAAGGCTCGTTTCATAAATTTCATATGAAATGACCACCAGTGTAAGATCCTCTTTTTAGGACACCAAGAAAAACTACATCTGAAAATGTCGTCTGCTTAAGTCGCCTGCTGAATCTTTTTGCAAACTTTTTAAAAATATTTTTGCATGATACAGGCAAACAGTGTGGACCCAGATCAGACTGCTCCTAGAGGAGCAGTCTGATCTGGGTCCACACTGTTTGCAAAAGAATTACTTTTAAGGTAACCCGCAGCTGGCAAAGCAGACGACAATAGTCGTGATTGGCATTTTATGGGTCAAGCAGCCTTCCTTGAAAAATGCCGTAGTTTTGATCTGTGCTTCCAAGGACTTACTATAAAATGCAATATTGTTTACATGGCTTGGTGGTCTTTATAATAATTGCCCAGGGACCAGTTGTTCAAAACTAATGATGTTGTTAGTTAATGTATCATTATAGCCCCGCTTTGCCCCCCCCCCCCCCCCCCCATTGGGGCTTGAAGAAATATATGGGCTGCATGATGCTTCCACGCAGAGCTGAAACCGACCCGCACACGAGTACTGGTAAACTGCATAGAGGATCTAAGCCTACCCAGGCAAAGTGGTGCGAGTCGGCCCATCCATGCTTATAAACCCTAATGGTTTCATTGGGCAGCAGGGCTTGAGATGTCATTTCATCTCAATGTCGGATAAAAGTCCCACAAAATTAGAAGCAACGTCTCTAAAATGACCTTTACAGTGTTGAAGGGGATGTTAAACCTCAAATCAAACAAACAAACAGAAACTCTTGCAGTTATGTCCCTTGTTAGGTTTTCAAATTTTGGCATTCTTGAAAATTATCGTAAACTTTTTCTAAGGAACTATTAAAGCTAAACATGGGCTAAACATAATCTTGGTCTTTAAGGTGAAGAAGGTATACTCATCAGGGCTCGAGAAAATGCCGGTTTCCCGGTTCCGGACCGAATTTGCCATCCATAAACCGATTCTGACTTCAGAAGAAGATTAAAAAATCGGTCCATAATTCTATAACATTTAAAAAAAATCGGTTCGAAAATTTTCGCTAAATCATTATGTTGTAAAAACAAGCTGACCTTTTGCCATTGATAATCCAAGCATGTATACAAAAACCGCTTACAGCTCAAGGTGTTAGACCGGTTCATTATCTAACTAGGTGAAAATCGGACAAGTCCACGTCGGGTTCTTTGATCTTATCGCAGCGAAATTTGACCCTTGTGTCAAGATTATTAATCCGTGAAAACTGGCCTCAGGCGTAACGGCAAGCTGCCAAGGTGAGAAAATTAAGTCAATCAATGCAGGACATACGCTAGTTTGTTTACACAAGTCATTAATTTATGGCTTACTATAGAACTGGTATTTGAATATATTTTTTTCACAGGGCGCAGTTTTCAATACACACCTGTCATGTCTGAATATTGCGTGTTATGCCTTCAAGGGAAAATGCCTTATTTCAACCATTCTAAACGATATTTTTATTTAAGAAATGCGCTCCATTGAAGCCAAGAACGTAAACCACGTGTGTGTTACGCCCTTGAATGAATTAAAATGAAACCGCATGACGTGATTTTCCGATCACGTGGCTTCAATATATGTCGCAATTTGTAGACAAAGCGATTTATTTCAGGCTTGTGTAATAGTAAAATATGTATTTATATTCTCTAAAACTCGGTTCGGCCATGTAAGATTTTCAATGACTCTCGTTCGGCCATGTATTGGTTCGAGAGTAAAGAAATGTTTTTTCGGTTGTTTAACCCGTTCAAAACGTTTTTTTTTTTAGAAATACGCTCTATTAAAATCAATGACATAAAGCAGGTGTATGTGTGTTACGTCCTTGACTGCATTAATGTGTATTGTGTAAACGGAAACCGTATGACGTCATTTTCCGACCACGTGGCTGCCATATCGGTCGCCATTTGTAAACAAAGCAATTTGGGCAAAATAAAATGGGTGAAATGAGAGAAATATTTTAAAGGTTTTAAAAAGGGAAAAAAAATATAGTGACCATCGAACTGGTCTCTGACTGCCCCATGTAGGTTGTTTCCCTTTAGTAGTCTTCAGGTTCGGAGTGACCCGGATATTGGGAAAATGAAAGTAGATGAAATCTGGCATAGAAAATGTAAGTAGATGAAATATTAACGATGTGAGCAATAATTGCTGTTTATAATCGAGATACTGGTGCTCATTTCCGTTTACAAGTGTAAGAGGAACATCGGTATGTCATTCGTTACGCTAAAAACACATTTTGAAATCGCAAATCGCCAATGGCGTTTACGGAAATTACCGAAACCGATCGGCAATTTCCGTAATTTTTTGGCGAAATCTGGCTGGACCGATTTTGATTCTTCAGTTTCTCGAGCCCTGATACTCATAGTAGCAGAATAGTGCCCAAGGGCCCATAACTCTGGATGGTATCTGGTATATTTCACTACTATCAGTCTTTCTCCTTTAATTGTGATGTAGGGTGGCTATAGTCAGATCCTCTGACTGCTCTGGTTGGTTAAGGCTATTATACCATTATTTTTGCAGAAAAAAAAGTAAGCAGCTTTTGCAAATGCAAAACCTGCTCACATTGTTTAGCAAAAATACCATTCTCTTACATATTGTACTTTATGTTGGTGCCAAGACTGCCATAAATTGAAATTAAACATGAAGTTGATAGACATTTTAATTCAAAATTTGGCATGCAGGCCAAACTTCAGGCACATTGGGGACACTGGGTACCTGTGTGTTTGTATCCTGTTGTCTTGGAATAGGATAACAAACCTTTTTGGCAAAGTGCGTTCCTTCATGACACAAAAATAACATTTATCAGGGCCCAGTTGTTCAAAGCATCGTTAGCTTAACGAGCTCGTTAGTGGTCATATTGTTAACTGTTCTAGCAAGTTTAATATGTAAAATTTTGGTATTTTTGCTGAAAAAATGTGAGCAGCTTTTGCATCTGCATCTGCAAAAGCTGCTCACATTTTTTCAGCAAAAATATTAATATATTTGCCATATTTAATGATCAAAATTTTAACGATACGGTAACTAACGACGTCATTAGTTTTGAACAACTGGCCCCTGATGCATTACGAAAACATGCATATTCAAATACATTGTAAATTTTACCGCCAAATAAAAAACTTAAAAATTTCAGATGCAGAATTGTGATATTTTTAGCTCACCTGTCACGTAGTGACAAGGTGAGCTTTTGGGATCACTTTTTGTCCGTCGTCCGTCCGTCCGTGCGTGCATGCGTCCGTAAACTTTTTCTTGAAACAACATCTCCTCCTAAACCACTGATCGGATTTTGACCAAACTTCACAGGAATGATCCTTAGGTGGTCCCCTTTCAAAGTTGTTCAAATGGTTCCGGTCTGTTGCACATCTAGGTCACAGGAGCTAAAAATAGATTTTTTTACTGAAAATCTTCAAAAATCTTCTTCTCTGAAACCGCAAGGCCCAGGTCTTTGATATTTAGTATGAAGCTTCATCTAGTGGACCTCTACCAAGATTGTTCAAATTATAGCCCTGGGGCCAAAAATGCCCCCGCCCCGGGGGCCTTTGGTTTTACATAGGCTTATATAGGGAAAATCTTAAAAAATCTTCTTCTCAAAAACTACAAGGCCCAGGTCTTTGATATTTGGTATGAAGCTTCATCTAGTGGACCTCTACCAAGATTTTTCAAATAATAGCCCTGGGGCCAAAAATGCCCCCGCCCTGGGGGCCTTTGGCTTTACATAGGCTTATATAGGGCAAATCTTTAAAAATCTTCTTCTCTTTTACCCCAAGGCCCAGATCTTTGATATTTGGTGTGAACCTTCATCGAGTGGACCTCTATCAAGATTTTTCAATTTATAGCCCTAGGGCAAATAATGCCCCCACCCCCGGGGCCTTTGGTTTTACATAGGCTTATATAGGGAAAATCTTTTAAAAAATCTTCTTCTCAAAAACTACAAGGCCCAAGTCTTTGATATTTGGTGTGAAGCTTCATCTAGTGGACTTCTATCAAGATTGTTCAAATAATAGCCCTGGGGCCAAAAATGCCCCTGCCCCGAGGGCCTTTGGTTTTACATAGGCTTATATAGAGAAAATCTTTAAAAATCTTCTTCTCTGAAACCACAAGGCCCAGGTCTTTGATATTAGGTATGAAGCTTCATCTAGTGGACCTCTACCAAGATTGTTCAAATTATAGCCCTGGGACCAAAAATGCCCCCGCCCACGGGGCCTTTGGTTTTACATAGGCTTATATAGGGGAAATCTTTAAAAATCTTCTTCTCTTTTACCGCAAGGCCCAAGTCTTTGATATTTCGTGTGAAGCTTCATCTAGTGGACCTCTATCAAGATTGTGCAAATTATAGCCCTGGGGCCAAAAATGCCCCGCCCCCGGGCCCTTTGGTTTTACATAGGCTTATATAGGGAAAATATTTAAAAATCTTCTTCTCTGAAACCACAAGGCCCAGGTCTTTAATATTTGGTATGAAGCTTCATCTAGTGGACCTTTACCAAGATTGTTCAAATTATAGCCCTGGAGCCAAAAATGCCCCCGCCCCGGGGGCCTTTGGTTTTACATAGACTTATATAGAGAAAATCTTTAAAAATCTTCTTCTCTGAAATTGCAAGGCCAGTTCTTTGATATTTGGTGTGAAGCTTCATCAAGTGGACTTCTATCAAGATTGTACAAATTATAGGCCTAGGGCGAAAAATGCCCCCACCTGCAGGCCCTTTGGTTTTACATTGGCTTATACAGGGAAAATCTTTAAAAATCTTCTTCTCCAAAACCTGATGGCCCAGTTCTTTGAATTTGGTGTGTAGCTTCATCTAGTGGACTTCTACCAAGATTGTTCAAATCATAGCCCTTGGGTCAAAAATGCCCCTGCCCTGGTGCCCTTCGTTTTTACATTGACTTATAAAGGAAAATTTAAAAAAAATCTTCTACTCTGAAACTGCAAGGCCCAGGTGTTTGATATTTGGTGTGAAGCTTCATCTAAATTGTTCAAATTATAGCCCTAGGAAATAGAAGTCAAGGCAATGAAAACCTTTGAAAATCTTCTTGTCTTAAAGCAGAAGGCCAAGGTCTTTGATATTTGGTATGAAGCTTTGTGTTGAGGATTTCTACCAAGATGGTTCAAATTATAGCCCTGGGGGCAAAAATGGCCCGCCCCGGGGACCTCAAGGTTTATATAGACTTATATAAGGAAAACGTTTAAAAATCTTGTCTGAAACCAGAAGTCTCCATTCTTTGATATTTGGTATGAAGCTTCACCTTTTAGACCACTACCAAGATTAATCATATTATAGCCGGGGGCCAATAATGGCTCTCCCAGGGGCCCACTTGATACCCTATGGATCAGGTGAGCGATCCAGGGCCATCATGGTCCTCTTGTTCTTATTTCTGCTCGAAATATAGAATTTGGGTACGTCAGAACCGCCTAACATAATTTCTGCTCTAAAATATAGATTGTTGGTAGTGTAACGTGTACCCACAATCTATATTTTGAGCAAAAATAATAAAAACAAGGTTTACCCTTTTAAACCCCAGTTTTACTACATAAAAGTGGGGTTCAAGGGGGTCAGAATTATATAGCTTGTTTTCACGATGAAAATTTGTGATATTTTTCTGAGTTCTGCTGCAAATGAGATTTTGGGTGCTAACTAGAACTGCTCATAATCTGTGTCTTTGAGCAAAAATAAGGCAAATAATATATATCATTGTAAGCCCCACTTCCTCGTTACACTATATAAAGTGGGGTTTTCATTAGTGTTTATTACCTAGACTTGTTAACATGATGAGAATTTGCCTGTCATTGTTTATTTTAGAGTTTAATGGCCCAGTCAACACTATTTAGGTCATTTTTGAGCTGGTCAGTTTACCTATCCACACTTTTCCTGGGCCGGCTTGTATGAAGCAGTTCACCAGTAGAATGCACATTCTATTGCCAGAAACTGACAACTGCCCTTCTTGAATCAGCAGCAGGAACGCCTGTCATTGTTAGAATTCTGTTTATAATCAGTTATTATTTCAATCAAAATGCACTATTCTTTTTGTAGAAATGTACTTAGGGGAGTTAATCATACCATCATTCTGGGTTAGGTGTAACCTACCCAGGAAAATTATGGCTTACTGACCAGCTTGACATTTAATTCCAAATTAACCCTTTTTGTACCCAATGGAATCTTCCTCCTTATATATGGCAGGAATCAATTTCAAAATTGAGGGGTTTCGGGTTATGTTTTCTTCAAAATTTATTTGGAAATTTGCTGAACTTGTTGCAAACAGTGCAGGCCCTGATCAGACACTGCATCCTGCGGCGGCTGATCTGGGCCTGCATTGTTTGCCACTTCTCACTTTTGGGATTTCGGTACTAAATATGTTAAACAAACAGAATTTCCACTTCTTTGAAATGGGAAAAAACAAGTAACAGCATTACTGAGAAAAATAAATTTTCACCTGAAGAGCTCAGATCCTGGGGATACTAAAAATACCATAAAATTGCATGAGAATAACCCTTTTACCACTGAAGTTCAGAAGTGGACTGTTTCATCTTTGAATTTGGACACAGTCAGTCTTATTAATAGAGGGTTTGGTGAAAATCATAAACAGGATTGGAATTAGAGGGGGTCCTGATAAGACAGCCCATTATAAACTGTCTCACCTGGATCTACACTGTATAGGTATCTGTCCTGGGCCCTTGGGTATCTGTCCTGGGCCCTTAGGTATCTGTCCTGGGCCCTTAGGTATCTGTCCTGGGCCCAGTTGTTCAAAGCATTGTTAGCTTAATGAGCTCGTTTGTGGTCAAAGTGTTAACTGTTCTAGTAAATACAATAGTTGATACACCACAGCCTTGTTATAACAAAGTTCATTATAACATGCTTTTGGATACAACACAGTTTCAAGATGGATCAAAAAATGTATAGATTATATAGAAAAATGACCATAAATGGTAATTTTTCTATATAATCTATACATTTTTGTTTGAATATAACAGGGGTGTGGTGTATTCCTTGCTTCCAAAGGATAACCCTTTCTAGAACATATTGTTTAGCTAATACAGTTTCTGCTTTGGTGCCATTAATAGTGTTATAAAGGGGTTGTGGTGTACTTTAGCTAAAAGGCTACTCACATTTTTCAATACAAAATATCAGCATATTTGCCATGTTAAATAAAGTTTTAATGGTGTGTTAGCTAAAGGCATTGTTAGTTTTGAATAGCTGGACCTAGGTCAACAGGGTTAAAAGTGTTAATGTCGTAAATCTTGAATATTTAACCACTATATGAATAACTGTTGTTTCAGCCCTGAAAAGAAAAAGCCAAGGATCCAAGGAGGACATGTAACTTATAAAACAAAGAACATCAGAGGTCAAAATAAAATACTTAACTTGGGAAAGAAGCCAGTTCATATAAAATTCAATTCCAATGGAAACCCTTTAGAAGTAAAACCCAGTAAAACGCTGAATAAAGTGAGAAATTTTCTTGGCTGTCTAGAAATGCAGAAAGATGGTTCAGGTGGAAGTTTTGGTGTATCAGAAGAGACAGAGATTAATGTGTTAGATACTGAAAAATGTAGTGATGAAAGTATGAAAGTGGATAATAAAAATACTGCTTCATCAGCTCTTACTGTAAGCACAGTAGAAATTGAATCTAGGCAATCAGCAGGGCTTTCCAACGATGAGATTGTTTGTTTGAATGAAAGTACAGCAACAGAGTCCCTGGTTCTGAATAAAGATTCATCTCTCGGTGACAGTGAGCAACCACGTATCGTTAATGAGTCTCATACTGACCAGGAAAATGTTGGTAAATTGCAAAAAAATAAAAACGATACTTTGGAAAAAAATGTTACCAAGCTTGAAAGACAAACAGCAAAATCAGACAAACCTGATGAACAAGAGCGAAAGGAAGCTAGAAGAGCTAGGTATCTTAATGCTAAACTTGCAATAGGAGATATTAGTAGGTACTTTTCATCTGAAACGAGTAATCAGAATGAAATTGATTCTGAGGAAAAGAAAATTGATAGCGATGAACATATTTTACTTGATACCCTAAAACAGCATCAAACTAATGAGAGTAAAAGCAAAGGTAAATGCATCACAACCAATGTTCTTTCTGACGATAAACAGAATTGGAAGACTGAAAAGGATGATAGTACTAAAATTGCTCAGGATGTTATTTGTGAACTACTAGAATCAGTAAATAAATCTCATAAATCTTTTCAAACTGAAAATCAGAGTCAAATAAGCCATGACAAAAATTTTGATAAAGACAAAAGTGAAGTTCAGAAAACAACAGTTAAGAATGAAGGGAGTGTAACTAAAAACACAGAAATTAAAGAGAGTAAGCTGATAAGACACATTAGACGTAAGCATGCAATTGGTGATGTAAGCCAGTATTTTACAAATGATGACAAATATGACAAAAGTGATGAAGATAATTTATTAGTTAGTAAATCATCCGAAGATTTGTGCAGCTTACAGGTTTGTGATCAAGAAAGTGTAAATAAAACTGTAAGTAATAGCAAAGAGACAACAAATGATGAAAACAGCCTAAACAAAGTAACAGTGAAAACTTCAGACAGTGAAATGACAGATGAGGTAGATGTTAAAACATCTTCTGGTCAGAAGTATGTTTCAGTGGGTGATTTTTATGACTTGGATGATGAATTAGAGATAGGAGAAAGTTTTGACACTATTCTGAATGATGAATCAGCTTCATTCGGGGATGTGGATGTGAATGAAACTGGTGGTTCAAAGAGGAAGAAAAGAAAAAAGAGAAAAGTAAACCCTATGCCACCAGAGATAGCTGATGATCCTGAGCTGAAAAAATATTGGGGACAGAGGTACAGGCTATTCTCAAAGTTTGATGAGGGAATTAAAATGGATAGAGGTAAGGTACAAACAAAGATATAAGCTGACCCATGAGAAATGGACCCTTAATATTTTCCAATGCACTTCAAGTGGGCTGGAGAAATCAACTACAGTAAAACTTGGATGGCTCCAATACTGATACTCTTTTGCCTGAGTCTCTAGGAAAAATTTCCCGTAACTGCAGATATTAATATATTTGGCATAATTTTGTAATTTTATCTTGAAAATGTATGTTTTGTGTACTTTTTAAAATTGTCTCGATGAGGCGATTCCAATGAGTACACACAACATAACTTTATTTTTATAGAAAATCGAAAAGCCATCCCTACTGTGCCTGCTGACCTTGCACTATAGTTACCCTCAATGGCTTGAAATACCCATCTTGGTCCCAAAGGTGTTCGAGTCATTGAAGTTCGCCTGTAGCAAGACTAGATGCAAGATTTCTTGCTGCCTCAACATGTCTTGGAACAGCAAAGCCTTTCTCGCAAGAATGAGCTTTTCCACAGGCTTGCCTGAGTCCTGAGTCTTTGCTGTTGCCTGTGTAATTAGTACCATTTTTCTCATGAGCTTTTGGTTTTGGTTTGGTTTACGACCCTTTCTAGATTATTTCACTCAAATCAGGCTGATCGTTAATCAGAGGTGGGCGAAAACCGGAATACCCGGAGAAAAAACACCTGACCTTCCGTTGCAGAACTTGGCTTCTCACATGTGACCCGAGCGAGGCTCGAACGACAGTGGTGAGAGACCTAATGATCAAGAGTCAGCGCTCTTAACCACTAGGCCACAGAGGCCCGTATGAGCTTTTGGTACAACATTCTAAGATGACATGAATACAACCATTACTTCATCTGTTCCATGTACCAATTGTTAGGGGACCTTCAACAGCCACTAAGTTTGTCAACCTTCATTTCTCTTCTCAAAATTTGATCATGGAATTAAAAGGATAGAGGTAAGTTCTAAGCAAAAGATTTTGTTTAAACTTTTTTAAAGACATTGTGAATACAAGTATTGCCTTATGTTGTGTCCTTCATGTGCTATTTTTGGAAGCTATTTGTAGTCTCATATAAATTTCTTTAGGGACTTCAGCCATAGGTCCAGATAAGGCATTGTTTTCATCAGAAAAGTACGGATATTAGTCTTATTTCTGCACAAAAACATACATTGTGTGTACTCATTAGAAACGCCTAGCCGAGGGGCATCTAATGAGTACCCATGACATGTGACTCAGCTCAGGTGCTAGGATCCAAACACTTACACTTTAATAATAATTCCCTCCTTCGAGCAAATTAGAAAACTTTACATTATTGCCTGGTATCAAATGTGGTACTTACTCATTTCATTTTTTATGAGGAGTGAATTCTTTCCAGTCAATTCAGAGACTAGAAATGAGGAAGTAACAAGAATAAAGGTTATTTCTTTTCTTTTTCTTGAAAAAAATGCCTGTGTTGTGGGTACTTGTTAGAATCGCCTCCATGAGGTGATTTTGAAAGTACCCACAACATAGTTTTCTGAACAGGACTAAAGAAAACTAGAACTGTCAGAGGATCTGACTATAGCCCCGCAATAGCGCTACCAGAAAAGAAAAATACAAGAAAAAAAGTTTTCAGCTTTCAGCCTCTAATTAAAGGTGGTAAAAAGACAATCCAGAGTTATGGTTCATGTGCTCTGCACATGGTCTCATGGTGCTTTACATATGTGTGAAGTTTCATGAAAACATCTCAAACGTTTTTGCGTTATCGAGCGGACAAGGTTAAAATTGCCATTTTTCAATGTTTAAAAGGCAATAACTCCAAAAATAGGCAATCCAGAGTTATGATTCATGCGCTCTGCACATTATCTCATCATGCTTTACATTTGTGTGAAATTTCATGAAAATACCTTGGCCGGTTTTTAGCTCACCAGAGCCGAAGGCTCCGGGGGAGCTTATAGGATAGGCATTTGTCCGTCGTCGTCGTCGTCGGCGTCGTCGTCGTCGTCGGCGTCTGCGTCGTCGTCAACACTTTCAAACGACATCTCCTCTGAAGCCACTGGGCCGATTGAGTCCAAATTTCATCTATAGCATCCTTGGGCTGGGGGATTGAAAGTTTGTGTTTTTTATGAAAATTGGCCCATTAGTTTGGTTGCTATAGCAACTTAGAGCTCCCATAGACTTATAATGGGGAAAATTGAAAAATGGCATTAACTGCCAAGCCTTTGCAGATATTGGAACAAAACTTTCATAGAAATGTTCCTTAAGCAATCTAGTATCTACCATATGATTTTAGGCCTACTGCTCAATTTTAATGGTTGCCATGGAAACCAAAATGCAAAAAATAGAAAAAAAAATACTTAAAAAATCATCTCCTCAGAAACCGTATGCTCTATGAGGCTGAAAGTTTATGGAAATATTCACCATATTTGCCTTTACAGGTTTTGTGTTTTTTATGAAATTCGGCTCTTTAGTTTGGTTGCTATGGCAACTTAGATTTTCCATAGACTTATAATGGGGAAAATTGAAAAATGGCATTAACTACAAAGCCTTTGCAGATATTTTGACAAAACTTTCATAGAAATGTTCCTTTAGTAAACTTCTCTCAGCCATATGCTTTTATGTCAACCTGGGGGTCCAGTAGGTTGTGCCTGGGCCATGCCCCGCCCCCAGTACCTCATAAAATGACTTATATCTCAGAAACCTTACAGATCCCCACCCCTAAACCATATATATTCTTGTTCCTATTGATAAGACGCATTCAGTGATACCAACCTGGAGGTCCTCCGAGATGTGCCGAGGCCATGCCCCACCCCCTCCACTCAATTAAAGGCCCAATATCTCAGAAACCATTCAGATCCCCACCCCTGAACCCTATATACTCTTGTTCCTTATGATAAGACGCATTCAGTGACATCAAACTGGGGGTCCCCCGGGATGCGCCGGGGCCATGTCCCGCCCTTGCATTTCATAAAAGGCCCAATATCTCGGAAACCTTACAGATCCCCACCCCTAAACCATATATATTCTTGCTCCTTATGATAAGACGCATTCATTGACCCCAAATTGGGGGTCTTCCGGGGTGCGCTGGAGCCATGCCCCACCCCTTCACTTCACAAAAAGCCATATATCTCAGAAACTGTTCAGATCCCCACCCCTAAACCATATATGTTCTTGTTCATTATGATGAGACACATTCAGTGACACCAACCTGGGGGTCCCCAGGGATGTGCTGGGGCCATGCCCCACCCCTCCATATCATAATATCACAATATCTCGGAAACCTTACAGATCCCCACCCCTAAACCATATATATTCTTGTACCTTATGATAAGACACTTTCATTGACACCAACCTGGGGGTCTCCCTGGGCCTTGCCCCACCCCTGCACTTCACAAAAGGCCTTATATCTCAGAAACTGTTCAGAGCCCCACACCTAAACCATATATATTCATCTTCCTTATGATAAGGCACATTCATTGACACCAGCTTGTGAGTCCCCGGGGCATGCCCGGGCCTTGTTCCACCGCTTGACTTCATTAAAAGCCACATATCTCAGAAATAGTTCAAATCCCCACCCCTAAACTATATATATTCTTGTTCCTTATGATAAGACTCATTCAGTCACACCAACTTGGGGGTCTCTTTATGCTGAGGCAATGTGCCTCGCCCTTCCACTTCATAAAAGGCCATATATTTCAGAAACCATTCAAATCCCCACCCCATATTCATATATGTTCTTGTTCCTTATTATTAGCACACCTACTGTAGGGGTGTCCACAGGGGCCAGTCCTCTCCTTTCCACTTCATGAAAGGATATCTTGGAAACCGTTCAGATTCCCACCCCTAAACCATATATATACTTGGTCCTTATGATGAGACACATTTAGGGACAACAATCTTGGGCTTTCCTGGGAACGACAGGGCATGCTCCAATCCCTCCACTTATATCTCCAGCCATGCAGATCCCCACTGCTAAACCATATATATTCTTGTTCTTTGTGATAAGATACATTTAGTGATACCAACCAGGGCTCCATTGGGTCCATGCCCCACCCACTCTACTTCATAAAAGGCCTAATGTTTCATATACTGAGTCCATATTGATGCTCATTTGGATATGGGGGTTCATTTGGCAGATTAGTTAAAATGATATCATGTTAAAATACATGGCTGCAATTTGGCAGTGCCCACCTGAGCTCTGGTGAGCATAGTGGCCCATGGGCCTCTTGTTTTAGTTATCATGAATAACGGAATTACGGTTGCCATTTTTAGCTCACCAGAGCCAAAGGCTCCAGGGGAGCTTTTAGGATAGGCATTTGTCCGTCTTCGTCGTCATCGTATGTTATATGTCTGGCGTCAACACTTTCAAACGACATCTCCTCTGAAGCCACTAGGCCGATTGGGCCCAAATTTAATCTGTAGCATCCTTGGGCCGGGGGATTGAAAGTTTGTGTTTTTTATGAAATTCAGCTCATTGGTTTGGTTGCTATGACAACCATAGACTTATAATGGGGAAAATTGAAAAATGGCATTTACTGCCAAGCCTATGAAGATATTTTGACAGAACTTTCATAGAAATGTTCCTTAGGCAATCTACTATCTGCCATATGATTTTAGGTCTACTGCTTATTTGTATTGTGTGTGTGTGTGAATTCAGGTTTAACGTCGCTTTCAACAATTTTTTAGTCATATCACGACGGTGTCTGGTTGCGACAGGGAGCTCAATGCTCACTTTTATAGTGCTGCCTCACTGAAGTATCATGTTCCAGACACATTACATGATACCACACCCAGTCACATTATCCTGACACTGGGTCCACCAGCCCTAGCTCTACCCCGTAAATCTGAGTGCCAAGCGAGGAGCAGCTAGTACCATTGTTAACGACTTTGGTATGTCGCGGCCCTGGATCGAACCCGTGACCTCCCGTTCCCCGGAGTGGACACTCTACCAACTGAGCTATCGGGGCCGGTTCTTATTTGTATTGGTTGCCATGGAAACCAAAATGGAAAAAATAGAAAAAAAAAACACTTAAAAAATTATCTCCTCAGGAACTGTATGCTCTATGAGGCTGAGAGTTTATGGAAATATTCACCATATATGCCTTTACAGGTTTTTTGTTTTTTATGAAATTAGGCTCTTTAGTTTGGTTGCTATGGCAACTTAGATTTTCCATAGACTTATAATGGGGAAAATTGAAAAATGGCATATGCTGCCAAGTCATTGCAGATATTTTGACAAAACTTTCATAGAAATGTTCCTTGAGTAAACGTCTCTCAGCCATATGCTTTTGTGCCAACATGGGGTCCCCCAGTCCCCCAGGTCGTGCCAGGGCCATGCCCCATATCCCCTCCACTTCATAGAAGGCCATATAACTCAGAAACCATTCAGATCCTTGACCCAAAACCATATATATTCTTGTTCCTTATGATAAGACGCATTCAGTGACATGAACTTGGGGATCCCCCTGGATGTGCCGGGGTCATGCCCCACCCCCTCCATTCCATAAAAGGCTCAATATCTTTGAAACCTTACAGATCCCCACCGCTAAACCATACATATTCTTGTTCCTTATTAAAAGATACATTCAGTGACACAAACTTGGGGGGTCTCCCGGGGTGCGGCGGGACCTTGCCCCACCCCATTACTTCACAAAAGGCCATATATCTCAGAAACCATTCAGATCCCCACCCCAAAACCATATATATTCTTGTTCCTTATGATAAGACGCATTTAGTGACCAGGGCCCGAGCTAGCGCCAAAAATTTGGGAGAAGTGACTTCTCCCTCCTGGGAAAATTAGGAGAAATTTGCTGGGTCTAGGAAGAAGTGGGTGCGGCTTTACGCCAGACAACAACAATGTTATGAGTTCTCCTGTAAACCCCTATTTGGAGAAAAGTGTGTTTTATAGGGGTATCAATCAATTCCGCTGAAATGAAGACTAATTCTGCTTTAAAAAGCTTACTTGGTTGGCTGCAGTTATTCTTTCTTTCTGTTTTCTGCATACAGTGACCCCTGATCAGAGACCACTTTTGGGGCTGTTCAAAAGTGGTCTTAAAGACCACTTTTGAACTGTCCCAAAGGTGGTCTTAATACATTAATTTTACTGTATTTGGGGGAGCTGTAACTTTTGTTTTGTCCAACCATCTTATAATGAATGGTGTTATAAAGTAAAGAGGTTTCTGTGTAATAGTTAGATCATTTCACTCAGTTCCTGTCACAATTGTACTTTAAAACAGACTATAGAAACTAGGGGGAACAACCTCGCTAGATGAAAATCAGTTGTTATTTTTTTATGAATTTGGATAATTACTGAATATTTACCGGCAAGTAATAATTATTTTCACTTACAAAATAAAAATGCTACCTACTTTTGTTGTTGTCCAAAAAATGAAAACGATTGATGGTTGCAAAATTAATGTACAAACAAATCAATGGCGAAACAAATAAACCATCTATATTTAAAAATTATCAAATCCTAATGCAGTGTCAATGCCAACGGTCAGAATAATCTGTAAACAACAGTACTTAACAAAGTACGTTTGCACCCGGACTTTGGCACGAGCTAACGGTACAAAATATACCAATTTAAATTACATAATCTTGTGTAATCTTAATTGGCTCTTATTGCAATAAAAACTGTGTGCAATCAACCGAGATTTATGACAGTACAAGACCACTAAGCGTGTTGCAAGTGGCTCGAGCGGCATGAGCTAACGGTTAGACCGTACCAAACTGCAACTGGCACGAAGTGCAGAATAAACAGTTAGCTTTGTTCAGTGTAATTACTGAGATTTCTGACACTAGTGGATCGAAGGATTATCGTCACCTTGCCAGTTTACCGTTACTATTCACAAGGAAGACACCGAAAAAATGGGCGAAATTTCAGGGCGAAGTTTTTTTCGCTTTCATCGCCAAAGTCGGCGAAGTGAGCCCCCAACTGGGCGACTTCTTCGCCTGAGTCGCCCTCTAGCTTGAGCCCTGAGTGACACCAACCTTGGGGTCCCCCTGGATGTACCAGGGTCATGCCCCACCTCCTCAATTTCATAAAAGGCCCAATATCTTGGAAACCTTACAGATCCCAACCCCTAAACCATATATATTGTTCCTTATGAAGAGACAGATTCATTGACAACAATTTGGGGGTCTTCCTGGGTGCGCCGGGGCCTTGCCCCACCTCTTCGCTTCACAAAAGGCCATATATATCAGAAACCATTCAGATCCCAGTCCCTAAACCTTATATATTCTTGTTTCTTATGATAAGACACATTCAGTGACACTAATCTGGGGGTCGCCCGGGATGTGCCGGGTCGTGCTCCACCCCTTCGTTTCCAAAACAACCCAATAGCTCGGAAACCTTACAGATCCCCACCTCTAAACCATATACATGTGTATATTGTTGTTCCTTATGATAAGACACACTCATTGACATCAACCTGGAGGTCTCCCAGGTCAAGTCAGGGCCTTGCCCCAACCCACCACTTCACAAAAGGCCATTTATCTCAGAAACTGTTCAGAGCCCCACCCTTAAACCATATATATTCATCTTTCTTATGATAAGACTAATAACTCTAGCTTGGGAGTCCTCCAGGGTGCCCAGGCCATGCCCCACTGCTTTTCTTCATTAAAAGCCATATATCTCAGAAATCATTCAGACCTCCACCCCTAAACTATAATAGTCTTGTTCCTTATGATAAGACTTGTTCAATCACACCAACTTGGAGGTCACTTTGTGCAGGGGCAATGTGCCCCGCCCCTCCACTTTAAAAGGCCATTTTATTTCAGAAACCATTCAAATCCCCACCCCAATATCATATATGTTCTTGTTCCTTATCAATAGCACACCAACTTGCGGGTCCGCAGGGGCCATTCCTCTCCTCTCCACTTCATAGAAGGGCCTCATATATCAGAAACCGTTCAGATTCCCACCCATAAACCATACATATTCTTGGTCCTTATGTTAAGACACATTTTGGGACAATTTTGAGGCTTTCCTGGGATGAACAGGGCAGTCCCAACCCCTCCACGGCTTAGAGGCCTTTCTCCGGCATACAGATCCCCACTGCTACACCATATATATTGTTCCCTACGATAAAATGCATTTAGTGATACCAACCAGGGTTCCATTGGGTCCATGCCCAACACCCCCTACTTCATAAAAGGCCTAATGTTTCTGATACCCAGTCTAGATGGGTGCTCATTTGGATATGGGGGTTCATTTGGGAGACTTTATAATTGGTAGATTAAAATGATTTCATGTTAAAATACATGGCTGCCATTGGGCAGTGCGCACCTGAGCTCTGGTGAGCATAGTGGCCCATGGGCCTCTTGTTCAATGTTCAGAGGGCAATAACTCCAAAAGTAAGCAATCCGGAGTCATGGTTCATGCAATGTGCACATCATCTCATAGTGCTTTACATTTGTGTGAAGTTTCATGAAAATACCTCAAACGGTTTTTGAGTTATCATGAATAATGGAATTACGGAATCGCAGAAAGATAAGGCAAATGCAATATAGCCCCCACTTTTTCAAAGTAGGGCTATAATTATTCTTAACTTGCTCTTGTAACTGCCATTTATCTGGAGCTGTGAATCATTTTTAGCTCACCGTCACGTAGTGACGAGGTGAGCTTTTGGGATCACTTTTTGTCCGTCGTCCGTCGTGCGTCCGTCCGTCCGTCCGTCCGTGCGTAAACAATTTCTTTAAACAACATCTCCTCCTAAACCACTGATCGGATTTTGACCAAACTTCACAGGAATGATCCTTAGGTGGTCCCCTTTCAAAGTTGTTCAAATGGTTCCGGTCCGGTGCACATCTAGGTCAGAGGAGCCAAAAATAGATTTTTTTCACCAAAAACTTAAAAAATCTTCTTCTCTGAAACCACAAGGCCCAGGTCTTTGATATTTGGTATGAAGCTTCATCTAGTGGACCCCTACCAAGATTGTTCAAATTATAGTGCTGGGGCCAAAAATGCCCCCGCCCCGGAGCCCTTTGGTTTTACATAGGCTTATATAGGGAAAATCTTTAAAAATCTTCTTCTCTGAAACCACAAGGCCCAGGACTTTGATATTTGGTATGAAGCTTCATCTAGTGGACCCCTACCAAGATTGTTCAAATTATAGTGCTGGGACAAAAAATGCCTCCGCCACGGGGGCCCTTTGGTTTTACATAGGCTTATATAGGGAAAATCTTTAAAAATCTTCTTCTCTGAAACCACAAAGCCCAGGTCTTTGATATTTGGTATGAAGCTTCATCTAGTGGACCCCTACCAAGATTGTTCAAATTATAGTGCTGGGGCCAAAAATGCCCCCGCCCGGGGCCCTTTGATTTTACATAGGCTTATATAGGGAAAATCTTTAAAAATTTTCTTCTCTGAAACCACAAGGCCCAGGACTTTGATATTTTGTATGAAGCTTCATCTAGTGGACCCCTACCAAGATTGTTCAAATTTTAGTGCTGGGACAAAAAATGCCCCCACCACGGGGCCCTTTTGTTTTATTAGCTCACCGTCACGTAGTGACGAGGTGAGCTTTTGGGATCACTTTTTGTCCGTCGTGCGTGCGTCCGTCCGTCCGTCCGTAAACAATTTCTTTAAACAACATCTCCTCCTAAACCACTGATCGGATTTTGACCAAACTTCACAGGAATGATCCTTAGGTGGTCCCCTTTCAAAGTTGTTCAAATGGTTCCGGTCCGTTGCACATCTAGGTCACAGGAGCCAAAAATAGATTTTTTTCACCAAAAACTTAAAAAATCTTCTTCTCTGAAACCACAAGGCCCAGGTCTTTGATATTTGGTATGAAGCTTCATCTAGTGGACCCCTACCAAGATTGTTCAAATTATAGTGCTGGGGCCAAAAATGCCCCCGCCCCGGGGCCCTTTGGTTTTCCATAGGCTTATATAGGGAAAATTTTTAAAAATCTTCTTCTCTGAAACCACAAGGCCCAGGACTTTGATATTTGGTATGAAGCTTCATCTAGTGGACCCCTACCAAGATTGTTCAAATTATAGTGCTGGGACAAAAAATGCCCCCGCCACGGGGCCCTTTGGTTTAACATTAGCTTATATAGGGAAAATCTTTAAAAATCTTCTTCTCTGAAACCACAAGGCCCAGGTCTTTGATATTTGGTATTAAGCTTCATCTAGTGGACCCCTACCAAGATTGTTCAAATTGTAGTGCTGGGACAAAAAATGCCCCCGCCACGGGGCCCTTTGGTTTTACATTGGCTTATATAGGGAAAATCTTTAAAAATCTTCTTCTCTGAAACCACAAGGCCCAGGTCTTTGATATTAAGCTTCATCTGGTGGACCCCTACCAAGATTGTTCAAATTATAGTGCTGGGGCCAAAAATGCCCCACCACGGGGCCCTTTGGTTTTACATTGGCTTATATAGGGAAAATCTTTAAAAATCTTCTTCTCTGAAACCACAAGGCCCAGGACTTTGATATTTGGTATGAAGCTTCATCTAGTGGACCCCTACAAAGATTGTTCAAATTATAGTGCTGGGACAAAAAATGCCCCCGCCACGGGGCCCTTTGGTTTTACATTGACTTATATAGGGAAAATCTTTAAAAATCTTCTTCTCTGAAACCACAAGGCCCAGGTCTTTGATATTTGGTATGAAGCTTCATCTAGTGGACCCCTACCAAGATTGTTCAAATTATAGTGCTGGGGCCAAAAATGCCCCCACCCCGGGGCCCTTTGGTTTTACATAGGCTTATATAGGGAAAATCTTTAAAAATCTTCTTCTCTGAAACCACAAGGCCAAGGACTTTGATATTTTGGTATGAAGCTTCATGTAGAGGACTCCTACCAAGATTGTTCAATTATAGTGCTGGGACAAAAAATGCCCCCGCCCTGGGGCCCTTTGGTTTTACATTGGCTTATATAGGGAAAATCTTTAAAAATCTTCTTCTCTGAAACCACAAGGCCCAGGTCTTTGATATTTGGTATGAAGCTTCATCTGGTGGACCCCTACCAAGATTGTTCAAATTGTAGTGCTGGGACAAAAAATTCCCCCCGCCACGGGGCCCTTTGGTTTTACATTGGCTTATATAGGGAAAATCTTTAAAAATCTTCTTCTCTGAAACCACAAGGCCCAGGGCTTTGATATTTGGTATGAAGCTTCATCTAGTCGACCCCTACCAAGATTGTTCAAATTATAGTGCTGGGGCCAAAAATGCCCCCACCCCGGGGCCCTTTGGTTTTACATAGGCTTATATAGAGAAAATCTTTAAAAATCTTCTTCTCTGAAACCACAAGGCCCAGGACTATGATATTTGGTATGAAGCTTCATCTAATCGACCTCTACCAAGATTGTTCAAATTATAGTGCTGGGGCCAAAAATGTCCCCGCCCCGGGTCCCTTTGGTTTTACATAGACTTATATTGGGAAAATCTTTAAAAATCTTCTTCTCTGAAACCACAAGGCCTAGGTCTTTTATATTTGGTATGAAGCTTCATCTAAAGGACCCCTAACAAGATTATTCAAATTATAGTGTTGAGGCCAAAAATGTCCCGCCCCGGGGCCCTTTGGTTTTACATAGGCTTATATAGGGTAAATCTTTAAAAATCTTCTTCTCTGAAACCACAAGGCCTAGGTCTTTTATATTTGGTTTGAAGCTTCATCTAAAGGACCCCTAACAAGATTATTCAAATTATAGTGTTGAGGCCAAAAATGTCCCGCCCCGGGGCCCTTTGGTTTTACATAGGCTTATATAGGGTAAATCTTTAAAAATCTTCTTCTCTGAAACCGCAAGGCCCAGGACTTTGATATTTGGTATGAACCATCATCTAGTTGACCCCTACCAAGATTGTTCAAATTATAGTGCTGGGGCAAAAAATGCCCCCGCCCGGGGCCCTTTGGTTTTACATAGGCTTATTTAAAAATCTTCTTCTCTGAAACCGCAAGGCCCAGGACTTTGATATTTGGTATGAAGCTTCATCTAGTGGACCCCTACCAAGATTATTCAAATTATCAAATTATAGCCCTTGGGCCAAAAATTCCCCTGCTCCGGGGCCTTTTGGTTTTACATAGACTTGTATAGGGAAAATCTTTAAAAATCTTCTTCTCTGAAACCACAAGTCCTAGGTCTTTGATATTTGGTATGAAGCTTCATCTGGTGGACCCCTACCAAGATTGTTCAAATTGTAGTGCTGGGACAAAAAATTCCCCCCGCCACGGGGCCCTTTGGTTTTACATTGGCTTATATAGGGAAAATCTTTAAAAATCTTCTTCTCTGAAACCACAAGGCCCAGGGCTTTGATATTTGGTTTGAAGCTTCATCTAGTGGACCCCTACCAAGATGATTCAAATTATAGTGCTGGGGCCAAAAGTGGCCTGGCCCCGGGGCTCTTTGGTTTCACATAGGCTTATATAGGGATAATCTTTAAAAATCTTCTTCTCTGAAACCACAAGGCCCAGGACTTTGAAATTTGGTATAAGCTTCATCTAATGGACCTCTACCAAGATTGTTCAAATTATAGCCCTGGGGCCACAAATGCCCCCACCCTGGGGCCCTTTGGTTTTACATAGATTTATATAGGCACAGGGCCATTTGGTTTTGCATAGGCTTATGTAGGGAATATCTTTAAAAAAAATCTTCTTCTCTGAAACCACAAGGCCCAGGTCTTTGATATTTGATGTGTAGCTTATCTAGTGGACCTTTGCCAAGATTGTTCAAATTATAGCCTTTGTTGATGTTTGGTATGAAGCTTCACCTTTAAGACCTCCCTCAACATTATGCACATTAAAGCCCTGGGGCCAATAATGGCCCTCTCTAGGGCCCACTTGTTACACTATGGATCAGGTGAGCGATCCAGGGCCATCATGGCCCTCTTGTTAGCTCACCGTCACGTAGTGACGAGGTGAGCTTTTGGGATCACTTTTTGTCCGTCGTCCGTCGTGCGTCCGTCCGTGCGTCCGTGCGTGCGTAAACAATTTCTTTAAACGACATCTCCTCCTAAACCACTGATCGGATTTTGACCAAACTTCACAGGAATGATCCTTAGGTGGTCCCCTTTCAAAGTTGTTCAAATGGTTCTGGTCCATTGCACATCTAGGTCACAGGAGCCAAAAATAGATTTTTTTCACCAAAAACTGAAAAAATCTTCTTCTCTGAAACCACAAGGCCCAGGTCTTTGATATTTGGTATGAAGCATCATCTAGTGGACCCCTACCAAGATTGTTCAAATTATAGTGCTGGGGCCAAAAATGCCCCCGCCCTGGGGCCCTTTGGTTTTACATAGGCTTATATAGGGAAAATCTTTAAAAATCTTCTTCTCTGAAACCACAAGGCCCAGGACTTTGATATTTGGTATGAAGCTTCATCTAGTGGACCCCTACCAAGATTGTTCAAATTATAGTGCTGTGGCAAAATATGCCCCCGCCACGGGGCCCTTTGGTTTTAAGTAGGCTTATATAGGGAAAATCTTTAAAAATCTTCTTCTCTGAAACCACAAGGCCCAGGTCTTTGATATTTGGTATGAAGCTTCATCTAGTGGACCCCTACCAAGATTGTTCAAATTATAGTGCTGGGGCCAAAAATGCCCCCGCCCTGGGGCCCTTTGGTTTTACATGGGCTCTATAGGAAAATCTTCAAAAATCTTCTTCTCTGAAACCACAAGGCCCAGGTCTTTGATATTTGATATGAAGCTTCATCTAGTGGACCCCTACCAAGATTGTTCAAATTACAATGCTGGGGCCAAAAAAGCCCCTGCCCCGGGGCCCTTTGGTTTTACATGGGCTTATATAGGGAAAATCTTTTAAAATCTTCTTCTCTGAAACTGCAAGACCCAGGTCTTTGCTATTTGGTATGAAGTATCATCTAGTCGACCCCTACCAAGATTGTTCAAATTATAGTGCTGGGGCCAAAAATGCCCCCGCACCGGGGCCCTTTGGTTTTACATAGGCTTATATAGGTAAAATCTTTAAAAATCTTCTTCTCTGAAACCACAAGGCCCAGGACTTTGATCGGCCCCCGCCCATAGGGGCTTGAAGAAATATATGAGCTGCATGATGCTTCCACGCAGAGCTGAATCCGGCCCGCACACTAGTACTGGTAAACCGCTTAGAGGATCTAAGCCTGTCCAGGAACCGCGGTGCGAGGCGGACCGTCCATGCTAATAAACCCTGTTGGTTTCATCGGGCGACAGGGCTTGAGATGTTATTTCATCTCAATGTCGGGTAAAAGTCCCACAAAATTGGAAGCAACGTCTCCAAAATGACCTTTACAGTGTTGGCGGTGACGTTAAACCTCGAATCAACCAACCAACCAGGACTTTGATATTTGGTATGAAGCTTCATCTAGTGGACCCCTACCAAGATTGTTCAAATTATAGTGCTGGGGCCAATAATGCCCCCGCCCTGGGGCCCTTTGGTTTTACATGGGCTTATATAGGGAAAATCTTTAAAAATCTTCTTCTCTGAAACTGCAAGGCCCAGGTCTTTGATATTTGGCACGAAGCTTCATCTAGTGGACCCCTACCAAGATTGTTCAAATTATAGTGCTGGGGCCAATAATGCCCCCGCCCTGGGGCCCTTTGGTTTTACATGGGCTTATATAGGGAAAATCTTTAAAAATCTTCTTCTCTGAAACTGCAAGGCCCAGGTCTTTGATATTTGGTATGAATCTTCATCTGTTGGACCCCTACCAAGATTGTTCAAATTATAGTGCTGGGGCCAAAGATGCCCCCGCCCCGGGGCCCTTTGGTTTTACATAGGCTTATATAGGGAAAATCTTTAAAAATCTTCTCTGAAACTGCAAGGCCCAGGTCTTTGATATTTGGTATGAAGCTTCATCCAGTGGACCCCTACCAAGATTGTTCAAATTACAGTGCTGGGGCCAAAAATGCCCCCGCCCCGGGGCCCTTTGGTTTTACATGGGCTTATATAGGGAAAATCTTTAAAAATCTTCTTCTCTGAAACTGCAAGGCCCAGGTCTTTGATATTTGTTATGAATCTTCATCTTATGGACCCCTACCAAGATTGTTCAAATTATAGTGCTGGGCCAAAAATGACCCCGCCCTGGGGCCCTTTGGTTTTACATAGGCTTATATAGGGAAAACCTTTAAAAATCTTCTTCTCTGAAACTGCAAGGCCCAGGTCTTTGATATTTGGTATGAAGCTTCATCTAAAGGACCCCTACCAAGATTGTTCAAATTATAGTGCTGGGGCCAAAAATGCCCCCACCCCAGGGCCCTTTGGTCTTACATGGGCTTATATTGGGAAAATCTTTAAAAAAACTTCTTCTCTGAAACTGCAGGGCCCAGGTCTTTGCTATTTGGAATGAAGCTTCATCTAGTGGACCCCTACCAAGACTGTTCAAATTATAGTGCTGGGGCCAAAAATGCCCCCGCCCCGGGGCCCTTTGGTTTAACATAGGCTTATATAAGGAAAATCTTTAAAAATCTTCTTCTCTGAAACTGCAGGGCCCAGGTCTTTGATATTTGGTATGAAGCTTCATCTTGTGGACCTCTATCAAGATTGCTCAAATTATAGCCCTGGGGCCAAAAATGCCCCCGCTCCTGGGCCCTTTGGTTTTTCATAGACTTACATAGGAAAAATCTTGAAAAATCTTCTACTCTGAAACCACAAGGCCTAGATCTTTGACATTTGGTATGAAGCTTCAGCTAGTGGACCTCTACCAAGATTGTTAAAATTATAGCCCGTGGGCCACAAATGCCCCTGCCCCAGGGCACTTTGGTTTTACATAGACTTATAATAGGGATAATCTTTGAAAATCTTCTTCTCTGAAACAACAAGGCCCAGGTCTTTGATATTTGGTGTGAATTTCATCTAGTGGACCTCTATCAAGATTGTTTAAATTATAGCCCTGAGGCCGAAAATGCCCCTGCCCCGGGGCCATTTGGTTTTACATAGGCTTATGTAAGGAATATCTTTAAAAAATCTTCTTCTCTGAAACCGCAAGGCCCAGGTCTTTGATATTTGTTGTGTAGCTTCATCTAGTAGACCTTTGCCAAGATTGTTCAAATTATAGCCTTTGTTGATATTTGGTATGAAGCTTCATCTTTTTAGACCTCTCTCAACATTATGCACATTATAACCCTGGGGTAAATAATGGCCCTCCCCGGGGCCCACTTGTTACTCTATGGATCAGGTGAGCGATCCAGGGCCATCATGGTCCTCTTGTGTTTTATATTAGGATCACTTTTTGTCTGTCATCCGTGCGTAAACAATTTCTTCAAACGACATCTCCTCCTAAATCACTGATCGGATTTTGACCAAACTTCACAGGAATGATCCTTAGGTGGTCCCCTTTCAGAGTTGTTCAAATGGTTCCGGTCCGTTGCACATATAGGTCATAGGAGCCAAAAATAGATTTTTTCACAGAAAACTTAAAAAAACTTCTTCTCTGAAACCACAAGGCCCAGGTGTTTGATATTTGGTAAGAAGCTTCATCTAGTGGACCCCTACCAAGATTGTTCAAATCATAGTGCTTGGGCCAAAAATGCCCCTGCCCCGGGGCCCTTTGGTTTTACATGGGCATATATAGGGAATATATTCAAAAATCTTCTTCTCTGAAACTGCAAGGCCCAGGTCTTCGACATTAGGTAAGAAGCTTCATCTAGTGGACCCCTACCAAGATTGTTCAAATTATAGTGCTGGGGCTAAAAATGCCCCCGCCCCAGGGCCCTTTTGTTTTATATGGGCTTATATAGGGAAAATCTTTAAAAGTCTTCTTCACTGAAACCGCAAGGCCCAGGTCTTTGCTATTTGGAATGAAGCTTCATCTAGTGGACCCCTACCAAGATTGTTCAAATTATAGTGCTGGGGCTAAAAATCCCCCCGCCCCGGGACCCTTTGGTTTTACATGGGCTTATATAGGGAAAATCTTTAAAAATCTTCTTCTCTGAAACCGCAAGGCCCATGTCTTGGCTATTTGGTATGAAGCTTCATCTTGTGGACCCCTACCAAGATTGTTCAAATTATAGCCCTGGGGCCAAAAATGCCCCCGCTCCTGGGCCCTTTGGTTTTACATAGACTTCTATAGGGAAAATCTTGAAAAATCTTCTTCTCTGAAACCACAAGGCCTAGGTCTGTGATATTTGGTATGAAGCTTCATCTAGTGGACCTCTACAAAGATTGTTCAAGTTATAGCCCTGAGACCAAAAATGGTCCCACCTCGGGGCCCTTTGTTTTTACATAGACTTATATAGGGGAAATCTTTAAAAATTTTCTTCTGTGAAACCACAAGGCCTAGGTCTATGATATTTGGTGTAAAATTTCATCTAGTGGACCTCTATCAAGATTGTTCAAATTATAGCCCTTGGGCGAAAAATGTCCCCGCCCTGAGACCCTTTGGTTTTACATAGACTTATATAGGGAAATATTTAAAAACCTTCTCTGAAACTGCAAGGCCGGTGTCTTTGATATTTTGGTATGGAGCTTCATCTAGTGGACCTCTACCAAAATTATAGCCCTCGGGCCACAAATGCCCCCAGCCCGGGACCCTTTGGTTTTACATAGACTTATATAGAGATAATCTTTGAAAAATCTTCTTCTCTGAAATAGCGAGGCCCAGGTCTTGGATATTTGGTGTGAAGCTTCATATAGTGGACCTCTATCAAGATTGTTTAAATTATAGCCCTGAGGCCAAAAATACCCCCACTATGGGCTATTTGGTTTTACATAGGCTTATGTAGGGAATATCTTTAAAAAAATCTTCTTCTGTGAAACTTCAAGGCCCAGGTCTTTGATATTTGGTGTGTAGCTTCATCTATTGGACCTTTGCCAAGATTGTTCAAATTATAGCCTTTGTTGATATTTGGTATGAACCTTCACCTTTTTAGACCTCCATCAGCATTATGCACATTATAGCCCTGGTGTCAATAATGGCCCTCCCCGGGACCCACTTATTACTCTATGGATCAGGTGAGCGATCCAGGGCCATCATGGCCCTCTTGTTATATGATTATATTTCCATATTTTGTTGTGTGTTGTACTGCTACTCTGTTACAGAGGGTTGGTTTTCTGTGACACCAGAGAAGATAGCAGAACACATAGCTGACAGATGTAGATGTGATGTTATTGTTGATGCTTTCTGCGGGGTGGGAGGAAATGCTATACAGTTTGCTTTTACGTGTGAGAGAGGTAGGTAAACACAAGGTATAGGCTATCAAGCATATTTCTGAAACCATTATTACTGCATACATGTATTATGGAGTCTTGGAGCATACTGCATAATGGGGGTCTGCAGTAGGTTATCTTCCCTTAACCCTGATCATTCAAGTTATGTTAGGTGGTACATATATTTTTCTCTGGGTACTCTGTTTCTACCCACCTTTGATTAAAGGTTGGCTCGATATTATATCTTGAAAGGGCCATAAAACCAAAATCTAATCAAGAACAGTAGTATCAGAGCAAACAGGAGAGACCAATATCAGAGAAGGCAGTCTGATCAGGTTAGCACTGCTTGTAAACCATGGCATTTGCTTACTTTCTATTTATTTATAGTTATAGATTAACCCTTTTTGTACCAAATGGAATCTTCCTCCTTATATATAGCAGGAGTCCATTTCAAAATTTAGGGATGACAGGTTGTGTTTTCTTCAAAATTTATTTGGCTAATGGCTGAACTTCTTGTTAACACTCTAGGCCCTGATCAGATGCTGCATTCTGCAGCGGCTGATCTGGCCCTACACTGTTTGCCAAATATATCCATTTTGGGGTTTTCGGAGACAGCTTTAAAATCAAGAGAGACAACACTCATAACATGATGTCATATTGTTAAAATGATTGGTCTCCCTTTCATCATGGTTACTTAACTCTACCATTCAAAGAATGGTGGAAGGGCATGTAGCTTTGCCTTTGTCTGTTCATCTGGCCGAAACTTAAACACAGCCAATAACTTTCTTATTTTTGGATGGATTTTGAAATTACTACGCAGAAATGTGAACCATCATGAGACGATGTGTCGCCCGCAAAACCCAGGTCTGTACCTCCAAGGTCAAGGTCGTACTTAAGACGTCAAAGGGCAAAAAAAAGGGTCCGAAACTTAAAAACAGTCAATAACTTCCTTATTTCTGGATGAATTTTGAAATTACCTTGCAAAAATGTTAATCATCATGAGACCATGTGTCACGTGCAAAACCCAGGTCCATACCTCCAAGGTCAAGGTCGTACTTAGAGGTCAAAGGTCAAAAAAAGGGTCCGAAACTTAAACACGGTCAATAACTTCCTTATTTCTGGTTGATTTTGAAATTACTTGGACGAATTGTTAGCCATCATGAGACAATGTGTTGGCTGCAAAATCCAGATCCGTATCTCAAAGGTCAAGGTCATACTTAGAGGTCAAACGTCAAAAAAGTGTCCAAAACTTAAACACTGTCACTAACTTTCTTATTTCTGGATGGATTTTGAAATTACTTGGCAGAAATGTTAACAAAAATGAGACGATGGGTCATGCCCAAGACCCAGGTTGGTACCTCCAAGGTCAAGGTCATACTTAGAGCTCAAAGGCAAAGGAAAGTGATTTTTAGCTCACCTGTCACGTAGTGACAAGGTGAGCTTTTATGATCACATTTCGTCCGTTGTCCGTCATCTCTGTGTGCATGTATCCGTGGGTACGTGTGTAAACAATTTCTTGTCCACACGATAGCATCTTCATTTATGATTTGATTTAACCAGACTTGCACACAACTTGTACCACCATGAGATCTGGGTTCCTTTCTTGAACCAGCCATATCCCATCATATGTTACGGAGTTACGGCCCTTGAAAGGGCAAAAATTGCCTATTTTGGTCTTGTCTGCATGATAGCTGTTTCATTTATGATTTGATTTTAACTAAACTTGCACACAATTTGTACCACCACAAAATCTTGGTTCCTTTCTTGAACCAGCCATATCCCATCATGGGCACCAGAGTTATGGCTGCCGAAATGGCAAAAATTTTCTATTTTGGTATTGTCTGCACAATTGCTGTTTCATTTATCATGAAACCAAACTTACACACAATTTGTACCACTACAAGATCTTGGTTCCTTTCTTGAATCAGGCATATCACATCAAGGGTACCAGAGTTATGGCCCCTTAGAGGGCAAAAATTGGCTGTTTTGGTCTTGTCTGCATGATAGCTGTTTTGTTTTTGATATAATTTTAACCGAATTTACACACAACCTGAAGCACCATAGGATCTTGGTTCCGTTGTTGAACCACCCATATCCCATCATCTGTTCCAAAAGTTATGGCCCCTGAAAGACCACAAATTTCCTACTTTGGTCTTATCTGCACAAAAGCCGTTTCATTTATGATTTGATTTTAACCAAACTTGCACACAACTTAAACCACCATAAGATCTTGGTTCCTTTGTTCAAGTTTGAATATGGGTCATGTCCGGTCAAAAATGAGGTCAGTAGGTCAAATCGTAAAACACCCTGTGAACACTCTAGAGGCCACATTTTAAGTCCAATCATCATGAAACTTACTCAGAATGATTGCCTTGATGAAATCTTGACCAAGTGTGAATATGGGTCATGTCAGGTCAAAAAGTAGGTCAGTAGGTCAAATCATGGAAAAACCTTGTGAACACTCTAGAGGCCAAAGTTTTGGTCCGATTGTCATCAACCTTGCTCAGAATGATCATCTTGACAATATCTCTGTCAAGTTCGAATATGGATCATGTCGGGTGAAAAAGTAGGTCAGTAGGTCAAATTATAGAAAAACCTTGTGAACACTCTAGAGGCCACAGTTTTGGTCCGATCATATCAAGCTTGCTCAGGATGATCGTCTTAACAATATCTGGGTCAAGTTCGAATATGGGTCATGTCGGGTCACAAACTAGGTCAGAAGGTCAAATCATAGAAAAACCTTGTGAACACACTAGAGGCCACAGTTTTGGTCCGATTTCCATTAAACTTGTCCAGAATGATCATCTTGACAATGTCTCGGTCAAGTTCAAATATGGGTGTTATATAGTCAAAAAGTAGGTCAGTAGGTCAAATCATAGAAAAACCTTCTGAACACACTAGAAGCCACAGGTTTGGTCCAATCATCATCAAACTTGCTGAGAATGATCATCTTGAAAATATCTTGGTCACGTTTGAATATTGGTCATGTCAGGTCACACACGTTTGAATATGGGTCATGTCGGGTCACAAAGTAGGTCAGTATGTCAAATCATAGAAAAACCTTGAGAATACACTAGAGGCCACAGTTTATGTCCAATCATCATCAAACATGCCCAGAATGATCATCTTGATAATATCTTTGTCATGTTTGAATATGGGTCATGTCGGGTCACAAAGTAGGTCAGTAGGTCAAATCATAGAAAAACCTTGTGAATACACTAGAGGCCACAGTTTTGGTCCAATCATCATCAAACTTGCCCAGAATGATCATCTTGACAATATCTGGGTCAATTTTGAATATGGGTCATGTTGGGCCAAAAAGTAGGTCAGTAGGTCAAATTAGAGTTTAACCTTGTGAACACATTAGAGGCTACTGTAATGGTCCGATCATCATCAAACTTGCTCAGAATGATAGTCTTGGCAATATCTGGGTCAAATTTGAATACGGGTCATGTCGGGTCAAAAAGTAGGTCAGTAGGTCAAATCATAGAAAAACCTCTTGAACATACTAGAGGCCACAGTTTTGGTCCGATCATCATCAAACTTGCCCAGAATGATCATCTTGACAATATCTCTGTCAAGTTCAAATATGGGTCATGTTAGATCAAAAAGCAGGTCAGTAGGTCTAATCATAGAAAAACCCTCTGAACACACTAGAGGCTACAGTTTTGGTCCTATCATCATCAAACTTGCTCAAAATGATCATTTGACAATATCTCGGTTAAGTTCAAATATGGGTCATGTCTGGTCAATATGTAGGTCAATAGGTCAGATTGTTGAAAAGCCTTGTGAACACACTAGAGACACCATTTTTGGTCCGATCATCATCAAAGTTGCTCAAAATGATCATCTTGACAATATCTGGGTCATTTTTTAATATGGGTCATGTCGGGTCAAAAAGTAGGTCAGCAGGTCAAATCATAGAAAAAAGTTTTGAACCCTCTAAGAGGCCACAGTTTTAGTCAAATCATCATAAAACTTGCTCAGAATGATCATCATGAACAATATTAAGTTCGAATATGGGTCATGTCAAATCAAAAAGTAGATCAGTAGGTTTTTTGTCATAATTTTTGAACCGTTTGAGATAGAGCCATCATATTTGGCATGTATGCTCCTTGTGACAAGGGCTTCCCACTCATATAAAGACTTGACTTGTGACCTTGACCTGTGACCTACTTTATCATACCTTTTGAACCATATGAGATAGAGCCTTCATATTTGGCATGTATGTTCCTTGTGACAAGGTTTTCTCAACCACTCAAAACTTTTGACCCATGACCTTGACCTTTGACCTACTTTGTCTTAACTTTTGAAGCATTTGAGATACAGCCTTCATGTTTAGCATGTAGGTTCCTTGCGACAATGTTGCTTAGATGACCCTATACCAAAAAGGCTAAAACGATCCCACTCCTATGAACAAAATGGCCACCAGAGCTAAAAATAGAAAAATATTGTAAATTTGATTCAAATGGAAACTCCACCTGAACCCTAAGGCTAATTTGATTCAAAGTTCACAGGAATGTTGCCTAGGTTACTCCCTACCAAATAAGCTAAAATCACTCTGCTGATGAACAAGATGGCCACCAGAGCTTAAAATAAAAAGTACTCGAGACAGTGACACACAGGTGAGCGAACCAGGGCACTCTGGGCCCTCCTGTTTCTTGTGTTTGCTCAATATCTTTGTTGTTCCTGGATGGATGTAAGGTCAAGGTCATACTTAGCGGTTGAAGGTGAAATACTTACATCAACATATTTTCAGGTGGGGGCATCCATATCTTATGGATGCATTTCTAGTTCTAAATAGAGTTGCCATAGCTACGAGGCTCATTAAGGAATTCTGATAGTTTTCCTTAGATATATGTTGTGGCAACTTGTTAGAATCACCTCAATGCATGTTTCTAGTATGTGCCCACAACATTTGTTTTAATAAGAAAATAAGAAAAAACGTCTCGAAACAATCCTCAATATGTCACTTTATCTGATCTGGTTCTGTGGAAGATTCCCTTTCCAAATCTATTCACCATGATGATTTTTTCTATTTCAGTGATTGCTATTGACATTGACCCAGTAAAGGTTGAGTATGCCCGTCACAATGCCGAAGTCTACAATGTTGCTGACCGTATTGAATTCATTGTTGGTGACTTCATGAAGGTAGCACCTTCTCTCCAGGCCGATGCCGTGTTTCTCAGTCCTCCGTGGGGCGGACCACAATACCTGGATGCTAAAGTTTTTGATATTGAAACCATGATGGCACTTAACACATATCCTTTGCTGTTAATTGTAAAAACTGAGTAAACTGGAGAGATGTAATTACAGTACAACTTGGGTCAAACATTACGAAAACATGCCTGCTCAAATATATCAAAACTTTTACCACTAAAAAATGAAAACTCAGATAAAATATTCTGATATTTTTCATATTCATGCTCAAAACATAGATGGTGGGTACTTGCTGGAATCGCCTCAATGAGGTAATTTTAACAAGTACCCACAATCTATGGTTTTGAGCAGAAATAAGAATGATATATACTCCTGAAAACCCCAGTTTTACTGTATAAAACTGGGGAGTCAAAGACTCAAAATTATACAGGCATGTTTTCATGATGATGTAGTCTGACTCGTGTCAAAAAAGACTAAAATCAGCCTGCAAACCTCCACAGTCAGCTTACAAGCTGTTTTCTTACAACCCCAATATTATATAGGAAAACGGGTTTACGGGGGTAAACCTTATTCTTCCTATTTCTGCTCTAATATATAGATTATGGGTACTCGTTAGAACCGCCTCGTCGAGGCGGTTCTAACAAGTACCCACAATCTATGGCTTTGAGCAGAAATAAGATTGATATATACTCCTGAAAACCCCAGTTTTACTGTATAAAAGTGGGGAGTCAAAGACACAAAATTATTCAGGTATGTTTTCATGATGATGTGTAGTCTGACATGTGTCTTAAAACACTCAAATCAGCCTACAAACCTCCACAGTCAGCTTACAAGTTGTTTTCTTTTGGACTTTAACATCCCCTTCAATGCTGTTAGGTCATGTTGAGCCAGTCATTTTAGCTAACCACACTTTTCCTAGGCAGGCTAGTACATAATTGGTTAACCAGTACCGTGCACTTTTTTTCACCAGAAACTGAAAACTGCCCTTCTTGAATCAGCAGAAGGGAGAGATTGACCATAGAAAATATTTCAGTATCAATCACCACAAATAAGTTTTGGGTCAGCAGGCATCTGTATAGTGTGCAGTAAAAAACTCAGATCAAACTGCTTGTATGCACAGGCTGATGGCTGATCTGAGTCTGCTGCATGCACATGTCAGAAGATGTACTGTAACTTCCCTAAATATTCAGACACCTCAACTCCTTGCCATACTTGTTCTCAAATGTGGATCACTACAATTTACAGGCCTCATATTTTTTAAGGCATATGCAGGATTTCAGGCTTTTAGAGCTTGATTTTTTCTTAATTTTTCTTGATTTCAGGCTTTTTTACTTCCAATTGTTTTATTTTTCCTCCTATATTCTGTATAAAATTACTTTTTAACGTTTATCCTGCTTAATAAAATTATTTAGCCTACACAAATTTCTGACTATTCACCAATCAAATTACTTGTTATGAAGTATTTGTTCAATTCACAAACTGCATTACAAACAGTGTAGTTCCTGATCAGATGGCTTCTTCAGAAGCCATCTGATCTGGATCTACACTTTTTGCAAAGGTAATGGTTGACATGTTCAGCATGATGAGGGCTAAGGATGTAAAATCAGGCCTTTCTGGCACGGAAAAGCTTGGTCAGTATGAGGCCTGAATTGACTACTAGATGTTTAGAAATAGCTGGATGTGAGAAGTGGCGTCACATCAGGGTTTACACTGTTTGCTCAGGCCTGTTTGTCCATATACATATGGTAAAATGGCATTTTTGCTTATTGTGGCTTAATTTATACTTCACATATATTCTGCATATATTTCACAGATCAAAAACCAATTCTTGCACACAAAGCCATGCACATTATAGATAATTTGAGTGGCTGTGTTCAAACAAGGAACCCCATAGTCAAACTGGGTTGTATGCTGTTTTCACTGCAATTACCTGTTAGAAAACCAGCTACTATGTTTACCATATTTATTTATACAGACAGGCCTGAGCAAACAGTGTAGAACCAGATGGGGCATCTCATCATTGTCTACACTATTTGCCACTCATCTTGCTATTCTTTGACACAATTTGGGTATTTGTTTGTTTGATTTGAGGTTTAACGTCCCCGTCAACACTGTAAAGGTCATTTTGGAGACGTTGCTTCCAATTTTGTGGAACTTTTACCCGACATTGAGATGAAATGACATCTCAAGCCCTGTCGCCCAATGAAACCAATAGGGTTTATTAGCACGGACCGCGGTTCCTGGACAGGCTTAGATCCTCTAAGCGGTTTACCAGTACTAGTGTGCAGGCTGGATTCAGCTCTGCGTGGAAGCATCATGCAGCCCATAGATTTCTTCAAGCCCCGATGGGCGGGGGCCGCACAACATCGGGTAGTAAATTTTACTTGTTCAAATTTTAGAACAAGTATGGTAAGGAGTTGAGGTATCTGAATACTGTATTGTACTTGCCCAATGTATTCAAATAGACAAGCCTGAGTAAACAGTGTAGAGCCAGATGAGATATTGCAGAAAGCTGCATCTTATCAGGATCAACACTGTCACTCATCCAGCTGTGTCTTTAGACACAACATTGGGTGTTTAAATTTTAGAATAAGTATGGTAAGGAATTGAGGCGTTTGTTTTATTTGAGGTTTAACATCCCAGTCAACACTATTTAGGTCATTTTGGAGATGTTGCTCTCAGTTTTGTGGGACTTTTACCCAACATTGAGATGAAATGACATCTCAATCTCTGCCGCCGAATGGAACCAATAGGGTTTATATGCATGGATGGTCCGACTAGAACCACTTTGCCTGGGTAGGCTTAGACCATTAATCATATTCTCTCCCTTTCGCTGATTCAAGAAGGGCATTTTTTAGTTTCTGTCCAAAGAATGTGCACTGTACTGGTTAACTGCTTACGTATAAGCCTGCCCAGGAAAAGTATGGATAGGTAAACTGACCGGCTCAAAAATGACCTAAATAGTGTTGACTGGGCCGTTTAACTATATAGTATTAGAATTAGCCATTTTAGCACACAGTTGTGTTAATGTAATGCTGCCAGATGAAAATTCTTGCTTTTATGGGAACCTCACACTTATAAATAAAAACACATTCAGACAGACTGAGGGACCATTACTTTTCTTACATTGGTAGTCAAGCCACATTTTTTGGGCAGCTAATCTGTTTTGGTTTATTCATAATCACTAGAAAAGTTTGTTTGATTTAAGCTTCGTAGAACATTTTGTTCCTTAACTGGCTCCACATTTGATATTTTCAAGACAGCTAAACAGATTACAAACAACATAGCCTTGTTTATGCCAAGAAACACCAACATTGATCAGGTTAGTATACACAGATTGACAATTTACTTTTATTTCATATAGAAATAAGACCTGATAGCCATGTGCCTGTGGGTGAATGAAACTGCCTTGTTTCATGGGGACATGAAATGCATTACCATAGCTGCAGATTACAGGGGCAGTGAAGAAGATAATTAAGGGATAAGTTTTCCCAATCCTCTTCCCAAAGATCATGATCTGTGGTACAGGTCTGGACCTCTTGCAGAGTACAGGCCAGTTCCCATGAGCTGTATGTCGCACTGGAGTGGGCAGCAACAGTATCTTTTGTAATGGCTGCAAGTTCTGGGTGCACAAGAAATGCAGTGGGCTCAAACGCTTGGTAGAGGACCCTGATTACAGGTGCACACGATGCCAAGGAACTGCAAGCCCCTTAGATGGCAGACCACAGAGGGAAGTCCAAGTCGGATCCGACAAGCTGGAGGTTGTAGCTTCCTTCTGCTACCTAGGTGATATGCTCTCTGCAGCGGGTGGTTGCGACCTTTCAACTACATCATGTGTGAAAACAGCCTGGAAGAAATTCAAGGAGTTGCTACCAGTTCTCTCTTCCCACCACTTCTCGTTCAAGACACGTGGCCGTGTGTATGGCTCTTGTGTGCGGAGCGCAATGCTCCATGCCAGTGAGACATGGCCATTGACAAAGCCAAACCTCCAACGTCTACAACGAAATGACAGGGCAATGATTAGACAGATCTGCAATGTCAAGCCACAGGACACTGTCACCATCAGGTCCAGTGAGTTACTTGAGCGTCTTGGCATTGAGGACCTGGACCTCATCCTGAAAGAGAGAAGACTTCGCTGGTATGGACATGTGGAACGCTCCAACGGTGCAGTCAAGACTGCCTGTGACATACAGGTATGTGGAAAGCGGGGGCCAGGAAGGCCCAAGATGACCTGGAAGCAGCTAACAGAAAGAGATTGCAGAGAATGGAAGCTCTCTGCTATCGATCCTCATGATAGACAAGCCTGGAGATCTGGTGTAAGATCTGCCATGCGTGCAGCAAGCCAGCTACCTGGAAGGGGGCCCACTTATGTGGACGCTGCCCCTGTACCTGCACGTTAATCAAAAATCCGTTGATGATGATGATGAATCTATGTTGTGGATACTTCTTAGAATCACCTCGATGAGGCGATTCTAACAAGTACCCACAACATAGGATTCTCATTGCTCCCCATAATCTGGAGCTATGGTTGCCCAGGCAAGCCTGATGCTGAACAGATGTTCTTGAGATAGATATTTAGTCAGCACCTGGTTGTCAGGGCACAGTTGAAAGTTGGCTCTCCTGGACTTCTGCTGTTTGTTCAAATGGTCATTTATTGATAGGAGAAAACAAGGTTAAAAACAGGATCAAAAATATAGATTTAAGCTAAAAATTCCAAAGAAATTAAAAGAACAGTTATTTATGAAATGAGCCAAAAAAAAAAAAACACACAAAAAAACGTTTCATCCATATTTGAACAACAAAGATGAAGATCAGGGGCCAGTTGTTCAAAGCATCGTTAGCTTAATGAGCTCGTTAGTGGTCATATTGTTAACTATTCTAGCAAGTACAATATCGTAAATTTTGGTATTTTTGCTGAAAAAATGTGAGCAGCTTTTGCATCAGCTTTTGCCATATTTAATGATCAAAGTTTTAACGATATGTTAACTAACGACGTCGTTAGTTTTGAACAACTGGCCCCAGATGCAGATCAGACTGCACATCTCGGCAAGTTGGTATGCTCTGCTTGTATATTACAATGCTTCTACATTCTGTACCCTCCTGCTGGTCTGGGTAGCTTAGTGGGCCGGTTTATGTTTTGTCTTGTTTTGTTGTTTGTTTAAATTGAGGTTTTACGTACCTGTCAACACTATTTAGGTCATTTTGAAGATGTTGCTTCCAACTTTTAACCGACATTGAGATGAAATAACATCTGAAGCCCTGCAGCCCAAGGAAACCAGTAGAGCTTATATGCATTGGATGGTGCAACTTGCACCACTTTGCAAGGGCAGGCTTAGTCCTTCTAAGCATTTTACCAGTAATCATGTGTGGTCAGTTTCAGCTCTGGGTGGAAGCACCATGCAACCCAGTCTATTTCTGCAAGCCCCGATGTGCAGGGGTGCATGTCTTGTCTTGTAAAAAGCCTAAAAGACAGGTTTTCCCATGATTAAGGCTCAAATGGTATTTGGTTGTACAGTCCAACCTGTATTAAGCGAGCACCAAAGGGATAATCAAAATTTGGTTGCTTAAGACAGGTGCTTGCTTAACATAGGTGGATTTTAATGCATTTTGCTTTTTTTGGAATCAAATACATGCTTGCTTAAGACACGTTGCTTGCTTATTAGAGGTGGCCACTTAGAGAGGTTTTACTGTATTCCACTGTCCTTTCTTTTCAGTTGACCTCCCTGGCAGGCCCAGGGGGTAGGATGGAGATAGAACAAAATTTCCTCAACAAGAAATTAAAGACAATCACAGCCTACTATGGAGAGATAATACTTGATGGTTCAGAGGAGGATAGTTGATAGTACTTAAGGTTGGTTGAAGTAGGAGAAATCCTAGCAACATTCGTATTTATTTGTTGCATACTGTGTCTGCCTTATCAATAGAAACACAGCTTACATAGTGCTTTAATTTTATCCCTACATCAAAAAGGTGAGGGACATATTGGTCAAAATGTGTGAGTATGGATCTTGTTAAGAACTTGAATAGGTTTTTGTGTTGTACTTCTGTTTATCTTGAACAATTGGACAGAGTAACATCAAACTTGCATGAATGCATCATTAGAACAGGCCTCATATTTTTCAGGCATTTGCAGGATTTCAGGCTTTTAGAGCTTGATTTTTTACTTGATTTTGTGCTTTTAGATTCTGATTTTTGTGTATATAGTCTGTTTAAAGAAGTATTTAACCCTTATTTCTGACTATAAGTCAACCAAATTACTTTATATTTTCACAAACTCCATTACAAACAGTGTAGATCCTGATCAGATGGCTTCTTCAGAAGCCATCTAATCATGATCTAGACTGTTTGCAAAGGTAATGTAGTTGTGTCTTGTTCAGCAGGAGAAGGGTTGAAACTGCAAAATAGGGCCTTTCAGGCATGGAAAAGCGTGGTCAATATGAGGCCTGTTAGAAGAATGGAAAGATTTGAATACGTATTGCTCACCCTGACCCTATTTGTAAAGTCTAGTGAGGTCTCAGATACACTAAAATGTCTGTATTAATATCACCTATGGGCCTGTTCAAAAGTTATCTGAAAGACTGCTTTTGAACGGGCCCAAAGGTGGTCTCCTACTAGAGGAGACTGGGTGTAGTAGAAACAAAGAAAGGAAAACAGAGAAAGATTAAAAATATGTTCAGGAACTTTTCTTTTTGGGCTAACCCCTTCTAGTATTTGTCAGTATGTGTTCCAGCCGGTTACTTGCCAAGGGCCTATACATTTATTGATAGATTTTAATATAATTTCACACAAGTGTTTGGAATGATAATATCTTAAGTGAGTTCAACTTTCAGGGTCCTCGGCTCAAGGTGATGGTCACTGTGACTATTTCTAGAAAAACATTTTCACCACTCTAGTGCCTTCATTCATTGATGGATTTTAATACAACTCCACACAAATGTTGGGTATGATAATATCTGGAGTGAGTTCGACTTTCAGGGTCCTGAAGTCAAGGTCAGGGTCATTGTGGCTATTTTTAGAACAACTTTTTCATCGCTCTTATGCCTACATTTATTGTTTTGATGAATTTTGCTATAAATTTACACAAATATTGGAAATGATTATATCTCAAGCCAGTTAGACTTTCTGGGTCCTAGGCTCAAGGTCAAGGTCACTGTGGCTATTTTTAGAAAAACATTGTCATCACTCTAGAGCCTACATTTATTTGATGGATTTTAGTAAAACTGTACACAAATGTTGCAAATGATAATATCTCAAGTAAGTTGGACTTTTGCCAGTTCAGTGTTGTCCACACACGAAGTTGTCTTGTGCGAGGGAATTTGTATCACCTGCGATGCCTTGTTTTGCATTAAAAAAGTGATTCCTATCAAACTTCGAGTAGTACAGTAAAATTCCTATATTAAGACCACCTTTGGGACTGTTCAAAAGTGGTCTTAAAGACCACTTTTGAACAGTCCCAAAGGTGGTCCCTGACCAGAGGACATTGTAGGCAGAAAATACAAAGAAAAATTAAGTGTACCCTTCAAAATAAGCATTTTATAGCTGAATAAGTCCTAATTTTAGGTGGTCTTAATAGTGGAATTTCAATGTATATAACAGGAATACGTTTCAAAACTTAGGGGTACCCGGTTGAGTTGATTTTAGAAATTGATTTACAAATGGCTAAAATTTTTGCAAAGAGTTTGTGTTGAGGTTTAATGTCCTCCTCAACCCTAGGTTATTTTGGAGATGTTGCTTCCAATTTTGTGGGACTTTTACCCAACATTGAGATGAAATGAAATCTCAAGCCCTACCACCAAAAGAAACAGCTAGAGCTTTAGGAACAGTCCGGCTTGCACCACTTTTCCCAGACAGGCTTGGTCCTTCTAAGCCTGTACCAGTACTCGAGTTTGGTCTGTTTCAGCTCTGTGCGGAAGCACATACTGTCCAATCTATTTCTCCGAGCCCCGAGGGGCAGAGTACTTCCAAAGTGTGAAGGTCCAGATCAGTCAGTTTGTTCTGCTGCATCTGATCTTGGCCTGCACTGATTGCCGGTAACTTGTTTTGGGGTCAATACATAATTATTTGGTTTTCTTTTCAGTTTAAGAAGGGACTACTGTCTATCAGCCCAAAAGATCAAGAGGACATCAACTTACTCAAAGGCCTGAAATTGAAGTTTTTTCGTGAACTTGAGAAGAATGGATGCTTTGCATATTTTCTGCTTTTCTTTTACAAGGAAAACTACTTTTAAGGGGAATGGGAACACCTGGCAAATTTTTCTGCCATTTTTCAAAGGGAGACAATTTTCGGGACTTCCTGTTCACTTTTCTATAAACCCTGTCCCGCTGAAAGAGGGGTCTACCCTTAATGGAAAGAATTTGCTCCTCAGGAGCAAATTCTTTCCTTTAAGAGTTGACCCTCATTGACTATAAGATAAACTGAGCCTCTCTAGGTCCACTCTTTCAGAAAAGAATTCTCCATTTAAGGGGAACGGATACACTTTCAGAGGATGCAACTCCTGCAAAAGTATTTTTGTCTCCCATGCCAATAGGGGTCAACTGGTAAAGGAAAGAATTTGCTCCTGAGGAGCAAAATCTTTCCTTCAAGAGTAGATCCCTTTTTCCATGGTACAGAGTTTATCAAAAAGCAAACAGAAGTCTTGAACATTGCCCCCCTTGAAAAATGGCGGAGAATATGCCAGGTTTGCCTATTCCCTTTAAGCGGAGGCCATTTCATGACCTGAGTGACTGAAGTGAAATGGATGTTTTTTTTTCATATGAAATAGATGTTTTATATATAATTTGCTTAGGATCAAATAAATGATAAAAATACTTATTTTTGTTTTTAACCTATCTATAGACAACTTCATAGAGTATTCCACTGAGCCCAGTGGCATCCAGCCAAGTGACCCTGTTAGATCTCTCAAGAGGTCATCATAGGTTGTTGTAATGATCCAGATCTCCCAAGAGGTAATCAGAGGTTGTGGTAATGATACCTGGATCTGGTTATATTTGTTATAAAGTATCTCTCCCTTTCAGTGATTCAAGAAGGATAGTTGTCCGATCCTGATTAAAGAATATGAACAATGCTTGGTAACCACCTGGCTCTTGTCCTGCTGATTAAATTAAGTTACACCACACCCATTTCCAACTTTCTCGATCAATCTCCATGAAGGTTGGCGACCTGGGCCCAGTTGTTCAAAACTAACGACATCGTTAGTTAACGTTTTGTTAATACTTTGATCATTTATTATGACAAATATGCTAATATTTTTGCTGAAAAAATGTGAGCAGCTTTTGCAGATGCAAAAGCTGCTCACAATTTTTCAGCAAAAATACCAAAAAATTTAAATATTAAACTTGCTAGAACAGTTAACAATATGACAACAAATGAGCTTGTTAAGCAAACGATGCTTTGAATAACTGGCCCCTGGTGTCAAGTTTATTTTTAGCAAGCTACTTATATGATCATCAGAGACGTTCCATCACATCAACAAGTCCGTGCAATGAACACCTCTGCAAACAGAAATCCGGTTTACAGGGATATACTTTTTTTTTTCTTATTTCTGCTCAAAGACATAGGTTGTGGGTACTCGTTAGAACCGCCTCAATGAGGCGGTTCTAACGAGTACCCATGACCTATCTTTGGAGTTTGGATAAGAAAAATGTCACACATTGTCATCAGAAAAATAACTGTTTTGGAGATTATTATAGAATGCATGATTTTACACAGATGTGTTATTGTAATGCTAACTTGAAGCAACGGTGGAACACAAAAAATTGAGTTAACCCATTGTATACTAGGGGACTCTTCCATTGCTATATGTTGGACAAGTCCAATTGTCATATATGGGGTGTCAGGCTTATTTTTTTGTTTTTATTCTATTTTTGATGGAAAATTCTGTTAGCAAATAGTGCAGGCCCTGATCAGACGCCGCATTTTGTGGCATCTGATCTGGGCCTGCCCTGTTTGCCAAGGTACCCCTTTAGGGGTTTCCCCGCATACAATGGGTTAAGAGAATGTCCACAAGTATTAATGAAAAAAATCTGGAACATATTAAAAAGATAGAAGCATCATTTTTCATTTTTATTTGTTATTCATGGCCCATGCATTTTCAATGCATGCAGTTTTAAAATACTACATCACAAGTAATATACACAGTGAAAATTTGCTAACTCAAACACGTGGCTCTTTTACCATGGTTAACCTTTACCCTGCTGTAGGCGAAAAGCCCTATCTTTGCAAACAGTGTAGATCCAGATCAGATGGCTTCTGAAGAAGCCATCTGATCAGGATCTACACTGTTTGACATTCAGTTTACGAATTTGTAGCAAAAAATTACATCAAGTAATTTGATTGGTTGATATAATGAAATGGGTGTGGCTTAGATGAATATTCAGCAGGTTAAAGGTTAATTTGAACTTGTTCTGAAGATCCTAGAGAATTCATCGAATAGCTCCAAATATCCATGTATATGGATATATTAACCCTTTATGTACCAAATGGAATCTTCCTCCTTATATATAGCAGGAGTTCATTTAAAAATTTAGGGGTGTCAGGTTGTGGTTTCTTCCAATATGTATTAGGAAAATGGTTGAACTTTTTGCAAACAGTGTAGGCCCCGACCAGATGCCGCATTCTGTTGCGTCTGATCTGGGCCTGCACTGATTACCAATTCTGGGGTTTCTGGTACAAAATGGTTTAAGGGAGGTTTTCCTGCTCTTATCTTTGAAAGGTTTGCTGTATGTACTCATTAGAATCGCTTCAATGAGGTGATTCTAATGTGTGCACACAACATACCTTTATTCTGTACAACCGTTATTAATCTCTATTATCCTTCATGACCTGACACTGTGAGTTAACCTCAGTAGTTCGAACTATCGCCTTCTTAAACAAAATTTCAAGGACCAGAAGTTATTCAAGTTATTGAAGTTCGACTTTATTCAGTTTTTATTCCAAGACCAGGTTCTCCAGACTTTCAGATGGGTCTTTAAACTGAGGTCCCGTCTGGATATGACATTGGTTGGTGAGACGTAAAGCTCACACACTCCAAGCCGTGGCCTAAATGGTTCCTGCCCATGAGGAATTCCATTTTAGCGGGCATTGGTGGCTCATTCGGATGCATTTGTGACTAATTTTGGTTGATTGCTTAGATTGTAACAGCCCAGTCAGCATTATTTAGGTCATATCAAGCCGTTCAGTTTTCACACTTTTTCCTTGGCAGGCTTCATCTTATTTCTTATTCTTTGGTGACATTGATTCCACCATGGAATTCTGAAAATAATTGAGGGTCATTGATGAGGCCTTACTGGCCAAAACTAGCTAGTCCTGCCCAGAAAAAAAACTTGTGCACTCCATTGGTTCCATTTCTGTGTACCTTGCTACATAGCATTTCAATATATGGGCAACTAGTACAGTGCACATTCATTTGCCAGAAACTGGCAACTGCTTTGTCTGGTGATCAGGAAATTGCAGGTTCAAACCATACCAGGTGCGGCAACCCTCTTTTAAAATATTTTATTTGGTCTTTACTTCCTTTCTGTGAATTCAAAGAGGACAGTTATCAGTTCCTGCTTGCCCAGGGGACATCTTTTAAGACTTCCTGTCATAAACTAAGCCTCTCCAGGAAAGAGGTCTTCATTTAAGGGGATGGTAACACCTGGCAGACTTTTTCCGCCATTTTTCAGAGGGAGACAACTTTGGAGACTTCCTGTTCGCTTTACTATAAGCCCTGTCCCAATGAAAAAGGGGTCTACTCTTAAAGGAAAGAATTTGCTCCTTAGGAGCAAATTCTTTCCTTTAAGAGTTGAACCCTATTGACATGGGAGACAAAAATACTTTTGCAGGAGTTGCCTCCCCTGAAGGTGTTCCCATTCCCGCTAAAGAGTAGACTCCTATGATGAGTCAAAAATACAACCACGCAACCAGCAGTTTAGCAATAAGACTTCTCTGCGTCAAATATTTGATGCTGTTTGCAACGAAAACAAAGAAGTGCCGAAAGGTTTGTCGCACCGTTTTGAACTTTCTGTCGTGCTTCAGAACAGGTTTTTGAGATGACTGACAACGTGTTGTTAGGTAAGCTGACTGGCTAGGCATAGCATTAACCCATATATGCCTAGCAATCGGTGTATATCCAGATCAGACGCCGCAGAATGGGTATACACTGCTCAAAGTACACGCATCTGTGAACAACTTACCTCGAACAAAATAAACCAGAGACCCCCATAATTGAAAATGGACCATTCCAAACTTATTAGGTGGCAGATTCCATTGTCATACATGGGTTAATAGTGTTGTGCTTGTTTGAGTTTTACGTCTCACCAACAGCTATGGTCATATGTAGACTGGACCTCGGTTTAAAGACTCCTCCGAAAGTCTGTTGACTTGGCCATTAAACTTCTAACCAATAAAAACAATTCCGTTTTAATTTTGTGTTTGTGACAATTTGTTTGGCTATTGTTTGGCATGTATTTGGCCAGCATGTGTAAAATCTGACTCATGCTGCACCAACATAACCCCTCCCTTGACAAACAGTGTAGATCCTGATCAGATGGCATCCGAATAAGCCATCTGATCAGGATCTACACTGTCACTCAGTTTATGATTTTAATGAATACTTAGTTGATAGTAAAAAATGTGTATGGCAATTTTTTTTTTTTTCAGAAACCCATTTTGCAGCAGGGCTTTCATGATCAGCTTGCTTCTCATGTAAGCTGGCCATGGTCATGTTTCATGGAAATCATCCAATCATCCTTGTGTATGGTTTAGTTTGTACAAGAATGGCTGCTCAGTCTCTGTGAATTCATGGGACAGTCTTCATCTTGCCTTTTAGTTAGACATTCTAAAGATCTATAGCTGCTGCCAGATTTAACATTGGACTGGCTTATGATAGTGATAAGCAACTTCAACTTGGCCACACTTGGGGCCAGTTGTTCAAAATTAATGACATTGTTAGTTAACATATTGTTAAAAAATTGATCATTTAATATAGCAAATATACCAATATTTTTGCGGAAAAAAATGTGAGCAGCTTTTGCAAATGCAAAAGCTGCTCTCATTTTTTCAGCAAAAATAACACTATTATTACATATTGTGCTTGCTAGAAAAGTTAACAATTTAACCACTAACGAGCTCGTTAAGCTAACAATGCTTTGAACAACTGGACCCTGGTCTTTGTGAAAAAAATCAGAAAATAAACATTTGAGAAACTAGGTGTAGCAGAAGAATGACAAGCTTAGAGCCTGATAATTGTTGGGAAAATCTGAAACTGTAAGCAATTAAATGTACACGGTGATCATCATTAACCCTTACCTTGCTGAATATTCATTTAAGCCACGCCTTTTTCTGTCTATCAACCAATCAAATTACATGATGTAATTTATTGCTACAAATTCATAAACTGAATGCCGAACAGTGTAGATCCTGATCAGATGGCTTCTTCAGAAGCCATCTGATCTGGATCTACACTGTTTGCAAAGATAGGGGTCGTCATGAACAGCAAGATAAGGATTAAATTTCAGTCACATCACACACACTTAAAAAGTTTTTTTTTTATCTCTTTTCTTGATTCACATGTATCTGAGCAACCACATACCACATTCCTTTCATATTTAGCATGATGACAAATATTGGTCCATAGTATTCAGTACCTCCCCTTACCATCATCTTTGGGTCAATGCAACAGGCTTAATGTTAACCCTTAAGATGCCAAGAAAAACTACATCTGAAAATGTCATCTGCTTATGTCATCTGCTGAATTTTTTGCAAACTTTTTAAAAACACTTTTGCACACTGACAAACAGTGTGGGCACAGATCAGACTACTCCACATGAGCAGTCTGATCTGGATCCACACTACAAAAAATTACTTTTGAGGTAAACAGCAGATGGCAAAGCAGACGACAATAGTCATGATTGGCAATGGGTTATGGGTTAAGAAATTATGACCTTTCTTTGACAAAAGCATTCAGTCTAGAAGTGAAGGCAATGATCAGGAATCAATACAGTTAACCCACAGTGTAGTCCCAAATCAGACTGTCCTTAAGGAGCAGTCTGATTTGGGTCCAGAATGTTTGCTTGTATGCAAAAACATTTTTTAAAACTTTTGCAAAAATTCAGCAGACGACATAAGCAGACAACATTTTCAGATGTAGCTTTTCTCGGCGTCTTAAGTGAGTGAGTGAGTTTTAGTTTTACGTCCCACCAACAGCTAAGGTCATAGGGAGACAGGACCTCGGTTTAAAGACCCATCTGAAAGTCTGGAGAAGCCCGGGATTGATCCTGCGATCCCTGGTTTACAAGGCGAGTAGCATAACCACTGCGCCACAGGGGCTTCTCGGCATCTTGAGGGTTAAAGAATTGAAGTATTGATGTAGTTTCACAGTACATTGTTTTGACTTGTAAAGATTATGATTACCTTTTTGGTTGGGGGAACATTTAACAGAATTTACAGACTTTCAGAGTATTATGCATCTCTCAATGATTTTCCCAGAGAGGGGAATGGCGGGATTACCATGGGGAATTAGGCACTTTTTTTTTTAAAATTGGGTGTCTAAATTCCTACCTATATTATAAGTCGCAAATTTGGATCAAAAATAATCTAGTTCTAGGTGGGCATTACAATAGGCACATGTTCATGTATATAATGGTCAAATTGTTCTGTCAAATTCCCTATGGCTGGGGTTATTTGGATGTCTAAACCCCAGGGGATCACTCACTTATCCACTACCCCCCCCCCCCTCCATGCTATCTGGTAAGAATATAATGACAAATGCATAATGAGGAAGAAGTAACAAAAAGAGCCCATCCTGTGCAAAATGTTCTGCTCATTTCTTATAGTCAACATATATAAAAGGTCTTTTTACTTCCCTCAAATAGGATAATAACGAACATATGGGGCGGTTGGGTGTCGTGTGTCTTACGTCCCCTGGGCATCCAACTGATATGGTCTTACAGCTGGGTAAGGCCTGCTATCCTTATAGCTGGTAAGGGTAGGGTGGGAATGTTTTTTTTATTCCATTTCTTCACATTCATTCTTTTTCCTCTTTCTTCCATGTCCCTCTACTATCTCTTCTATCTCTGGGGTGGTTATGTGAGGCAAAGGTGATGTGTATCTTGCATCACTGGGGCGTCCAGCTGTAATTGGCTTACAGTTGGACAAGGCCTGCTGACCTTGCACCAGGTAAGGGTAGTGGGGAGAGCATTTTTAATTCTTCTGTCTGTACACTTCCATTCATTTTCCTCTTTCTCCACAGTCCCTCACTTTCATCTCCTCTAATCTAATATCGCTTCTATCCCTTCTCTCCCTTTCTCTGGTAGAATACATAAAATGACCCACAAGGGTTGACCTGTCGTTAAACCCAAAACAATCAATCAATCAATATTCTCTCTCTTTTCTCCCTTTCTCTGGGAGATGACACAAAATGACGTAGAAGGGTTGAGGTGTCATTAAACCCCATCACAATCAGCCAATAACAAACATGCTAATCAAGTGTACAGAGATACATTTGTAAAATGTCAAATGAAATTGCAAAGTAGGTCTAACCTTTTTATAGAACATGTTCAACGGAAACTGACATATTTTCTACCTTTTCTGTTGCACCTCCCCTTAGCATGGCAACATTTAAGGGGAATGGGAACACTTGGCTGATTTTTCTGCCATTTTTCAAAGGGAGACAACTTTCGGGGCTTCCTGTTCGTTTTTCTATAAGCCCTGTCCCACTGAAAAAGGGGTCTACTCTTAAAGGAAAGAATTTGCTCCTCATCTTTCCTTACATGTAAAACCTTTTTGTACCAAATGGAATCTTTCCCCTTATATAAAGCAGGAGTCCATTTCAAAATTTAGGGGTGTCAGGTTGTGTTTCCTTCAAAATTAATTTGGAAAAAGGCTGAGCTTTTGCAAACTGTTGGTCCTGATCATACGTCGCATTCTGCGGCGTCTGATCTGGGCTTGCACTGTTTGTCAATTACCCCGTACTAAATGGGTTGAGTTGACCCCTATTGACATTGGAGGCAAAATTACTCTTGCAGGAGTTGCCTCGCCTGAAGGTGTATCCATTCCCCTTAAGGGTTTATTTTTCTGTCAATTGATTTGTATGTTCACTTGTCCAGCTGTCAACTCTTGCATCAAACCTAATGTCGACTCTGACTGTTCAAGACTTATTTGGCCCCCACAGACATGGCGTACATGCAGCCTTTGACATAATTTTTGTTTATAAGGGAGCTAACCTTGTCATTGCTTCCTGTTTTTCTGTAAACAAGACACCTCCTAAAAGGGATCGTCTCCTAAGCTGCAAACCCTTTCCTTTAATAGCTAGTACAAGTAGATCGGGGAGGGTGGGGGGCAGTCATTCAAAGCATTGTTAGCTTAATGAGCCCGTTAGTGGTCAAATTGTTTACTGATATAGTGAGTATAATATCTGGGCCCCGTCAAGCGATTTTGGTACTTATCGCCTATGCGAGCAGCAAAGGTTCAGGCGAGCATGCGCATCCGCGCAGTCTCGCCAGAACCTTCGCTGCTCGCTCATACAAGCAGTGAATCAAGAGGAACCGTCAGACAGAAAGTCATATCCCTAGCCCCTCTGAATGGCTGGGCATGCGCAGTTAAAATTTGTCATGACGGAATGCTCGAAGACACAAATTCGCTTGGCGGGGCTCATCTAATATTGTGTTATCGGGAGCAGCTGGTGCATTTTGCAAATGCTGCACACATTTTTACAACAAAATATTACCATATTTGCCATATTAAATGGATACGTCAACTAACGACATTGTTAGTTTTGAACAACTGAACCCTGATGGAGCGTGGTTAGTGCATTTTCCTCTGATGCTAGATGCCCCCAGTTCGATTCCTGGGCAGCGATGATAAAACTGCGGTGTCTGAACACGCTCCACTGGCAATATTTGCAGGGATGAATGCCAAAAATGGCACCATCCTTCGGATTGGGACATCAACTGGAGGCCTCCTGTGCAGGGAGAACCATCCCCTGACCTGTACAGGTTAAAGATCCCTACCATAATTACATGATTACTCTGTAGGCGTTCATCCTGCTAAATCTTGAGTGCATATAATGTACACCTGAGGCTGCCGAAAATGCCTGCGAGGGCGTAGACAGAATTTGAAGAAAGAAAGAAACATGGGAAACGGGAAACAAAAATAGTTTGAATGAGTTGCCTATCCTGAAGAAACAACTGAAAATTCAGAAATCGTTGAGTTCAGTTTCCTAAATTATTACTAAGATACTATATTTGTTTGAATTGAGGTTTTAAGTCCCTGTCAACACTGGCCACTTTCAACTTTATTGGATTTTTACCGGATGACACATCAAGCCCTGCCACCAAATGAAACCAAAGGGTTTATATGCAGGGATGGTCCGACTTGCACCACTATGCCTGGGCAGGCTCCGACCTTCTTAGTGGTTTACCAGTACTTTCAGCGTTGCGTGGGATCACCTTGCAGCCCAATCTATTTTTTGCAAGCATTCTAATGCAACAGTTCCAATTGTCATTTGATTTTGAGGAGAGTTGATACACTTTCCGAGGAGATAAATCAGCAAAAAATAGTCTTTCTTTTGTAAAGGGACCATCTCTTTAAACTTATCTTTATTGCACATTGAAAACAAATTCTGTCTTTTAATAGCTGAACATTTTTCTCTTCAGAGGGACTCAATTTTCATCTGACAGGAATGTCAACAGAAAATTATTATGAAAATGATCTCATCGGTAAAATGTCTCAAGTGCATTCACTTCCCTTGAAGGGAATGTATACACCTTCAGGGCAACCAGCTCTTTCAAAAGTCTTAATGTCTCCTTCGGAGCATTTTTTTTAGCTCACCTGTCACGTAGTGACGAGGTGAGCTTTTGGGATCACTTTTTGTCCGTCGTCCGTCGTGCGTGCGTGTGTCCGTGCGTCCGTAAACAATTTCAAATAAGTATATCTCCAATACCCCATGGCCAATCTTGATCAAATTTCATGTGAATCATCATCAGGTAGGGGGAAAGGCTGCATAAGGTTTTTGGGCTGATCAGATTGGAATTCTGGTTGCCATGGCAACATATAGCTCCCATAGACTTATCATGGGAAAACATTTAAAAATCTTCTTCTCTGAAACCACATGGCCAAGAGCTTAGATATTAAGCATGTAGCAAGGGCAAGTGGTCAACTACATAATTCCTGCCAATCATGCCCCTCGGTGCCAAATGGGCCACACCCTAGGGCCCCTTCGCTCCCATAGACTAATAATGGAAAAAAAGCTTCAAAAATCTTCTTCTCTGAAACCACAGGGCCCAGAGCTTAGATATTTAGCATGTAGCAATGGCAAGTGGTCACCTTCATAATTCCTGCCAATCATGCCCCTGGGTTCAAAAAGGGCCACGCCCCGGGGCCCCTTCGCTCCCATAGACTCATAATGGAAAAAAAGCTTCAAAAATCTTCTTCTCTAAAACCACAGGGCCCAGAGCTTATATATTTAGCATGTAGCAATGGCAGGTGGTCACCTACATAATTCCTGCCAATCATGCCCCTGGGTTCCAAATGGGCCACGCCCCGGGGCCCCTTCGCTCCCATAGACTCATAATGGAAAAAAAGCTTCAAAAATCTTCTTCTCTGAAACCACAGGGCCCAGAGCTTAGATATTTAGCATGTAGCAATGGCAAGTGGTCACCTACATAATTCCTGCCAATCATGCCCCTGGGTTCAAAAAGGGCCACGCCCCGGGGCCCCTTCGCTCCCATAGACTCATAATGGAAAAAAAAGCTTCAAAAATCTTCTTCTCTAAAACCACAGGGCCCAGAGCTTATATATTTAGCATGTAGCAATGGCAGGTGGTCACCTACATAATTCCTGCCAATCATGCCCCTTGGTTCCAAATGGGCCACGCCCCGGGGCCCCTTCGCTCCCATAGACTCATAATGGAAAAAAAGCCTCAAAAATCTTCTTCTCTGAAACCACAGGGCCAAGAGCTTATATATTTAGCATGTAGCAATGGCAGGTGGTCACCTACATAATTCCTGCCAATCATGCCCCTGGGTTCCAAATGGGCCACACCCCGGGGCTCCCATAGACTCATAATGGAAAAAAAGCTTCAAAAATCTTCTTCTCTGAAACCACAGGGCCCAGAGCTTAGATATTTAGCATGTAGCAATGGCAAGTGGTCACCTACATAATTCCTGCCAATCATGCCCCTGGGTTCAAAAAGGGCCACGCCCCGGGGCCCCTTCGCTCCCATAGACTCATAATGGAAAAAAAGCTTCAAAAATCTTCTTCTCTAAAACCACAGGGCCCAGAGCTTATATATTTAGCATGTAGCAATGGCAGGTGGTCACCTACATAATTCCTGCCAATGATGCCCCTTGGTTCCAATTGGGCCACGCTCTGGGGCCCCTTCGCTCCCATAGACTCATAATGGAAAAAAAGCTTCAAAAATCTTCTTCTCTGAAACCACAGGGCCAAGAGCTTATATATTTAGCATGTAGCAATGGCAGGTGGTCACCTACATAATTCCTGCCAATCATGCCCCTGGGTTCCAAATGGGCCACGCCCCGGGGCCCCTTCGCTCCCATAGACTCATAATGGAAAAAAGCTTCAAAAATCTTCTTCTCTGAAACCACAGGGCCCAGAGCTTAGATATTTAGCATGTAGGAAGGGCAAGTGGTCACCTACATAATTCCTGCCAATCATGCCCCTGGGTTCAAAAAGGGCCACATCCCGGGGCCCCTTCGCTCCCATAGACTCATAATGGAAAAAAAGCTTCAAAAATCTTCTTCTCTAAAACCACAGGGCCCAGAGCTTATATATTTAGCATGTAGCAATGGCAGGTGGTCACCTACATAATTCCTGCCAATCATGCCCCTTGGTTCCAAATGGGCCACACCCCGGGGCCCCTTGGCTCCCATAGATTCATAATGGAAAAAAAGCTTCAAAAATCTTCTTCTCTGAAACCACAGGGCCCAGAGCTTATATATTTAGCATGTAGTAACAGCAAGTGGTCACCTACATAATTCCTGCCAATCATGCCCCTGGTGTCCAAACGGACCACGCCCCGGGGCCCATTAGCTCCTATAGACTCATAATGGAAAAAAGCTTCAAAAATCTTCTTCTCTGAAACCATAGGGCCCAGAGCTTAGATATTTAGCATGTAGGAAGGGCAAGTGGTCAACTACATAATTCCTGCCAATCATGCCCCTGGGTTCCAAATGGTCCACGGCCTGGGGCCCCTTCGCTCCCATAGACTCATAATGGAAAAAAGCTTCAAAAATCTTCTTCTCTGAAACTACAGGGCCCAGAGCTTAGATATTTAGCATGTAGCAATGGCAAGTGGTAACCTATATAATTCCTGCCAATCATGCCCCTGGGGTCGAAATTGGCCACACCCCTGGGCCCCTTAGCTCCTATATACTCATAATGGAAAAAAAGGTTCAAAAATCTTCTTCTCTGAAACCACAGGCCCAGAGCTTAGATATTTAGCATGTAGCAACGGCAAGTGGTCACCAACATAATTCCTGCCAATCATGCCCCTGGGTTCCAAATGGGCCACGCCCCGGGGCCCCTTAGCTCCTATAGATTCATAATGAAAAAAAAGCTTCAAAAATCTTCTTCTCTGAAACCACAGAGCCCAGAGCTTAGAAATTTAGCATGTAGCAACGGCAAGTGGTCACCTACATAATTCCTGCCAATCATGCTCCTGGGGTCCAAACAGGCCACGCCCTGGGGCTACTTAGCTCCTTTAGACTCATAATGGAAAACAGCTTCAAAAATCTTCTTCTCTGAAACCACAGGGCCTTGAGCTTAGATATTAAGCACATAGCAACGGCAAGTGGTCACCTACATAATTCCTGCCAATCATGCTCCTGGGGTCCAAACAGGCCACGCCCTGGGGCCCCTTAGCTCCTATAGACTCATAATGGAAAAAAGCTTCAAAAATTTTCTTCCCTGAAACCACAGGGCCCAGAGCTTAGATATTTAGCACAAAGCAACGGCAAGTGGTCACCTACATAATTCCTGCCAATCATGCCTCTGGGTTCCAAATGGGCCAAGCCCCCGGGCCCCTTGCTCCCATAGACTCAAAATGGAAAAAAGCTTCAAAAATCTTCTCCTCTGAAACCGCAGGGCCCAGAGCTTAGGTAATTAGCATGTAGCAACGGCAAGTGGTCACCTACATAAATCCTGCCAATCATGCTCCTGGGGTCCAAATTGGCCACGCCCGCGGGCCCCTTAGCTCCCATTGACTCATAATAGAAAAAAGCTTCAGAAATCTTCTTCTCTGAAACCACAGGGCCCAGAGCTTAGATATTTAGCATGTAGCAACAGCAAGTGGTCACCTACATAATTCCTGCCAATCATGCTCCTGTGGTCAAAACGAGCCACGCCCCGGGGCCCCTTAGCTCCTATAGACTCATAATGGAAAAAATGCTTCAAAAATCTTTTTCTCTGAAACCACAGGGCCCAGAGCTTAGATAATTAGCATGTGGCAATGGCAAGCGGTCACCTCTAGTGGACCCCTACCAAGATTGTTCAAATTATATTGCTGGGGCCAAAAATGCCCCCGCCCCGGGGCCTTTTGGTTTCTCATGGGCATATATAGGGAAAATCTTTAAAACTCTTCTTCTCTGAAACCGCAAGGCCCAGGTCTTTGATATTTGGTATGAAGCTACACCTAGTGGACCCCTACCAAGATTGTTCAAATTATAGTGCTGGGGCCAAAAATGCCCACGCCCGAGACCCTTTGGTTTTACATAGGCTTATATAGGAAAATCTTAAAAAATCTTCTTCTCTGAAACCACATGTCCCAGGTCTTTGATATTTGGTATGAAGCTTCACCTAGTGGACCCCTATCAAGATTGCTCAAATTATAGCCCACAGGCCAAAAATGCTCCCGCTCTAGGGCCATTTGGTTTTACATAGACTTATATGGGGAAATTCTTGAAAAATTTTTTGTCTCTGAATTCACAAGGCCTAGGTCTTTGATATTTGGTATGAAGCTTCATCTAGTGGACCTCTACCAAAATTGTTCAATTATAGCCCTGAGACCAAAAATGCCCCAGCCTTGAGGCCCTTTGGTTTTACATAGACTTATATAGGGAAAATCTTTAAAAATCTTCTTCTCTGAAACCACAAGGCCTAGGTCTTTGATATTTGGTATGAAGCTTAATCTTGTGGACCTCTACCAAGATTGTTCAAATTATAGCCCTGGGGCCAAAAATGCCCCCGCTCCAGGGCCCTTTGGTATTACATAGACTTATATATATATAGGGAAAATCTTGAAAAATCTTCTTCTCTGAAACCAGATAGCCCTGGTCTTTGATATTTGGTATGAAGCTTCATCTAGTGGACCTCTACCAAGATTGTTCAAATTATAGCCCTGAGACCAAAAATGCCCCTGTCTCGGGGGCCCTTTGGTTTTACATAGACTTATATAGGGAAAATCTTTAAAAATCTTCTTCTGTGAAACCACATGCCTAGGTCTTTGATATTTGGTGTGAAATTTCATCTAGTGGACCTCTACAAGATTATTCAATTTATAGTCCTGGGGCCAAAAATGCCCCCGCCCGTAGACCCTTTGGTTTTGCATAGACTTATATTGGTAAATCTTTAAAAATCTTCTCTGAAACCACAAGGCCCATGTCTTTGATATTTGGTGTGTAGCTTCATCTAGTGGACCTTTGCCAAGATTGTTCAAATTATAGGCTTTGTTGATATTTGGTATGACGCTTCACCTTTTTAGACCTCCCTCAACATTATGCACATCGTAGCCCTGGGGTCAATAATGGCCCTCCCAGAGGCCCACTTGTTACTTTATCATATGGGTCAGGTGAGCGATCTAGGACCATCATGGCCCTCTTGTTTCTTTTAAGAGACGATCCTTTTTCAAGAGGGATTCAGTTTGCAGGAAAATGAACAGGGTTTTACAAGTGATAACAGTTGTAAAAAGGTGGAAAATATGCCTGTTGTTTTCATTTCCGCTATGGACGAACTTTACAATCTCCGTATATCGGAGTCCTCCATGTCACTTGGTCTCCTCATGGCCATTGAATCAAACTTATTCCCATTCACTTTCTCACCAAACTGTGACTGGGATGCACGTGTTGTCAAAGTTGACGTCATCGAGCGCGCGATTATATGCTTCCGGAGGTAACTACTTCCTTTAACACATGCGCAGATGGCATGCATGAAGCCTTCCCGGAAGTTCTTAGACATGAAAGCGTAGACAAATGGATTAAGGCAGCTGTTGGCGTATGACATTAAATGGAAGGCCATTCGCATCGCTTTCAATTTTCCCATGTGTAGGTAGTCGATGACTTTGAAAGCAACGAGTACATTATTGATCAGAATTGGTGTCCAACAAACGGCAAACAATATAACAACTACAATCAACATTAGGACTACCTGAAACGAAATAGAAAAAATAATACAACATACAGTAAATTCCTATATTAAGACAACTTTTGGGACTGTTCAAAAGTGGTCTTTAAGACCACTTTTGAACAGTCCGAAATGTGGTCCCTGATCAGAGGACACTGTGTGCAGAAAACACGAAGAAATAATAAATCCACTCTTCTAAATAAACGTTTTAAAGCAGAATTAGTCTTAATTTTTGGTGGTCTTAATAGCTGAATTTCACAGTTTTTGCATAGACAGACATTTTTTTGAAGTTTGATAATTCAAGTTTATGTATGAATGCGCATGTTGATTTTATTTCATTATTTATTTATTTATTTTTAAATTACTAACTATTAACAAATGATGTATGCAATAGAAATGAGAAGGATCTCCTATCTGGATGACAATCTTAAAAGAGCCCATTCACGAGAAAATCTGTTTATGGTATTTTTGACCAAGTAATATACAGACGGGCCTAGCCAGTATTGTAATTTTAGAAACTAGAGGTAATGCATTATCCACACAGCGAATACATGTTCAAAGGTGCTGCTCAAACTCCGGCCCATCATGAACATCCAAAAATAACATGTCAATTCTAAAATGATACTCAATCCGCATTCCAGAATGGATTCGTGCTTTAAAGGAAATTTGTTATACGACTTTCACTATGTTGGGTGAGGGGAAGGTGTGCTTCTTTCAGCATCACTGCCTCCAGCTCATACTTTGGTACAGTTTGGCAAGACCTGTTATCAATGCAACAGGTAGAGGTAGATGGGTCTTTTTATTCTGCTTCATCACTTTCACTCTCTTTTTCCTCGTTCTCTCAAAGTCCATTACGAAAACACGCCTATACAAATACATTGTAAATTTTACCACCGAAAAATGAAAATTTTCAGATGAAAGCGGGATATTTTTCTTATTTCTACTCAAAACATAGATTGTGGATACTCGTTAGAACCGCCTCGGTGAGGCTGTTCTAATGAGTACCCACAACCTGTGTTTCTGAGCAGAAATAAGAAAAATAATGTATAACCCTGCAAACCCCCAGTTTTACTATATAAAAGTGGGGTTCAATGGGGCCAAAATTATATAGGCAGGTTTTCTTAATGATCTCATTCCCTCTACCGTCTGCTCCCTGTCTCTGGGGGATTGCGCCCAATGATGCACAAAGATTGACGTGTCATAATCCCAACAAAAGATTGACGTGTCATAATCCCAACAAAACATTCTCACTGAAAAGTTATACTAACCTGTTTACGTGTCCTGTCATCATCCGTGTTAGTTTTGGACGTCTTGTGCTCTGATATGACACTGTTTCCTACTACGATAGGCTTGCTGTTCGGTACGGGGACCACCGTCTGTCCTACATGGCTCTCTTGTGCTCCCGGCAAACGCAGTACTCTGAATAAATTACAATATAACAGACTGTTATAACAAGAGGCAGGACTTGATAAAACCTACAATAAAGCTTGTGCGACCAGCAAAGATTTTGACCATCCTGTACATCCACCTAATGTGAGAAGAGCTTTGGTTTATCGCTCTCCATGGTCCGTACATGCAATCAGCGAAAACTCGGATGAGACTGCGTGCATGTGCAGGCTCATCGGAGTCTTCGTGTGTCGTATAAATTTTAGTGTAAGTTTTGTGCGCATGCTTAATAAAGTGCCCATGCTCCATGAGGCCATATCTTCCATTGCTCAACAAATGCCATTCAGTTCAGTTCTCTTCGCAGTTCCCCGATTTATCGAGGCAACGACTACAGTTGGTGCTGTACATCACGAAAACACGCCTATATAATATTGACCCCCTTGAACCCCTCTTTTATATAGTAAAACTGGGGTTTCCGGGAGTATACTTTTTCTTATTTCTGCTCTAAAATATAGATTGTGGGTACTTGTTAGAACCGCCTCAATAAATCGGTTCTTACGAGTGCCCACAATCTATATTTTTAGCAGAAATAAGAAAAATATCACAGTTTTTCATCATCAATTTTTTATTTTTTCGGCGATAAAGGTGGCAATGTATTTGTATAGGCGTGTGTGCGTGATGACTAGTTTTATACATAAACTTCAACACTCTGAAATCTGCATGGTTGAGCCTCACAATCCTCTTCCTGTGAATCTATTGAGTGCAGTTTTTTTTTAAATACATTGCACGCTAATAAGTCGTTATCTCCAACACTGATATCTCAATCTTCTGCTTACGGCAAACCAAATTTTTAGTTTTGCATAATGTTTCTTGGATCTGAATTCTTTTTATCTAAAACTTTCAACTACTGTCTGAAACCTAAATTCCTGGCACTCGGAGTTTAAGATAACGAGAGTCCGTGAATCTAGTGGATAGAAATTAGACGAATGACCTTTAATAAAATTACAGGAAGGGGCTTGATTCGGGGTTTTTCTGAAATTTCAACGGTAACCTTTTGGACTGTTCAAAAGTGGTCTTCACGAGACCGCATTTGAGACTGCTTTAAAGTTAATTTTAAGACCACTTTTAAACAGTCCCTTTGCTGGTCTTAATATAGGTTTCTTTTTCTGAAAATATCAAAACGAATAACCAATACATATCTGCACCTGATCAATGTAGCATCATTTCACCTTTCATTTCACTAATGAGCAGCGCTGTCTGAGAGAAGCTGAAATGGTTATTCTTGTCAGACAAGTTTGTTTGTCAAATGATCTGAAAACTGCAACAAATTGCACGTGTAATGTCATAACACGCTTCTTTGCAACCAGTCAAGTTATGGTACAGTGACCTTAATGTGGTCCTTTTATATGGTGCAGTTAGCGCCCACCACCCATCGGGGCTTGGAGAAATAGATTGGGCTTCATTGTGTTTCTGGGGAGAGCTGCAACCGGCTGAACTTGGGTACTGGTAAACCGCTTAGGTTTAAGCCTGTCCAGGAAAAGTGGTGCGAGTCGGACCGCTCCCTAAACTAGTTCTTTGGACGGTAGGGCTTGAGGTGTGATTTCATCTCAATGCTGGGCAAAAGTCCCACAAAGTAGGCGGCAACGTCACGAAAATGACCTAAATAGTGTTGACGGGGACGTAAAACCTCAACACAAACAAACATGTTCCAGTTATAGGTCACTGAATGTCTGTTTGGCGTGTTACGACCCAGTCGACACTATTTAGGCCATATAGAGCCAGTCACACTTTTCTGGACACGTTTATACATGTTCAGCGTCCATTCTTTCGACTGACAGCTGCCCTTCTCGAATCAGCGGAAGGGAGAGAATGTCCGTAGAAAAGATTTCGTGATCAATCTCGGCTGATTGTACACCTCGGGGCGGGCTAGGTGGCACGGTCAGAGGCCCGTCTGACTGGTTAAGAGGAGGTCGCCTGTTCAATCCTTTCTTTGTCCAGTAATATGTCTAACTGGTGAAAAGGAAGTCGCGGGTTCGATCCTTGCTTTGTCCGAAAAAATTCTTTCATGGAGATGAACCATTTAGTATTTGTTCAATTACGATAATATTTCCGTGTCACACAGGGCATTCTTTCATATGAGCCCCGCGTAGCGAATTTGTGTCTTCGAGCATTTCGTCATGACAAATTTTAACTGCGCATGCCCAGCCATTCAGAGGGGCCAGAGATATCGTTTTCTGTCTGAAGGTTCCTCTAGATTCACTGCTTGTATGAGCGAGCAGCGAAGGTTCTCGCGAGACTGCGCAGATGCGCAGGCTCGCCTGAACCTTCGCTGCTCGCATAGGCGATAAGTACCAAAATCGCTTGACGGGGCCCAATTATATACTTTTATTTTTATAATTTCTGCCCAAAACATAGGTTGTTGGTGCTCGTTAGAACCGCCTCAATGAGGCGGTTCTAACGAGCACCCACAGCCTATGTGTTGGAGCAGAAATCTGAAAAATAATGTATACCCCTGTAAACCATTCTTTATATAAAGTGGATTTAACTGGGGTGTTCATTACACGGACTTGTTGACATGATGATTCTTAGACTTTGAGAATGTTGACTAATGTGTGCACTGCTCAGACCTGGCTAGCTTGACATTACCTGGCCGTTAAATGAAGGAAGCAAAACATTTGGTGTACTGTTAATTGAAACTCAGTTCCCCAAAAGGGGATGCCCGCAACCAAAATGTCTGTTATCAAGGGCAGATAACTCTTCCACTAGTAGTTCGATATCTGAGTTCTCTGATTTAACGGCCAGGTAATGCCATACAGGTAATGACAATTCAATTAACAGTACACGCACGCATACAGGCGAATGTGCCGATAAGGTTAAAACTGTCTCCTCTACTTTGTGGGTGGCGGTGGGGCATAAATCAATTTCAGCTCCGTTTCACGGAATTTTCTCATGGTGATGGTATTTATCCATATTTCTCAGTGTGGAACAGACAAACATTCGGAACTACAGTAATAATGGTCATCGTTAGCTTTACGAGCTTAACCCTTTTTTTACCAAATGGAATCTTCCTCTTACATATAGTAGAAGTCCATTTCGAAATTTAGGGGTGTCAGGTTCTGTTTTCTTCAAAATTCGTTTGGAAAATGGCTGAACGTTTTGCAAACAGCGTAGGCCCTGATCAGACGCCGCGTTCTGTGGCGTCTGATCTGGGCCTGCACTGTTTGCCAGGGTACCCGTTTTGGGGTTTCTGGTATAAAATGGGTCAACTACAATGTAGCTCATTAATTCAGTTGTCAAAATGTTACATTTATTCTCGTATGCCACCTGCGAGTGGTCTGAGATGTTATTCATCAATAAAGTTATGTTCTGTTCTGTTCTATTCTGTTCTGTTAACTTTTCTAGCAAGTACGGTATCCAATAGTCTGGCATATTTGCTGGAAAAAGGTGAGTAGCTTTTGCAACTGCAATGGCCTCTCACATTTTGCAAGCACAAATAGAATCTGTCCGCCACTTCATCATTACCTAACCCAAACACTAACCCTAACCCTTACCCTAACCATCAGTGGCCAACTCCTAACCCTAACCTAACCCTAGCTCCTAACATACTAAAGTCAGTAAACAGTTGCGAACAGATTCTAAATCTGTCCGCCACTTCATACATTACCTAACCCTTACCCTAACCCAAACGACCTTTCTAGCAGCTGGGCTCAGCTCTGCAAAGGCCAAATTTTTATCATCCTTTCGGGTCGAATACGCTTTTTTTACAGACAGCGCAATGACCTAATACTATATAAATACTGCTCAAAAGTAGTTCCGTCTTAGTGTCACCCCGCTGAAAACAAAACAAAGGAGCTTTTAGAACCCTGGGATTGCACAAAGCAAGCCTTGACAAAGAAGACATTTTCATACAATATACTAGTGTCTACTTGAGATAAGCTGCAAAATAGATCTATTAAAGGACTGTACGTCTTTCCATGAACAATATAAATGACTTCACTGGGACGATTTCTGGCGCAGCACAATGGAAAAAAAATGTAACAGTAATCTATCACTTTCTCTGCTGTGGTAGATGATAGGTGCAATCGTCGAGTTTAACCCATAAAAGCCGAACATCCCATAAAAGGGGCATAGACAAAACAGTGTGTTCCTAGATAAGACGTCCCAGTTAGGGTCGTCGACCCCGCCCATCGGGGCTTGAAGAAATAGATGGGCTGCATGATGCTTCCACTCAGAGCTGAAACCGACCGCACACGAGTACTGGTGAACCAATTAGAGAATCTAAGCCTGCCGAGGCAAAGCGGTGCGAGTCGGACCGCCGATGCTTATAAACCCTCTTGGTTTCATTGGACGACAGGGCTTGAGATGTCATTTCATCTTAGTGTCGGGTAAAAGTCCCACAAAATTGGAAGCAACGTCTCCAAAATGACCTATACAGTGTTGACGGGGACGTTAAACCTCAAATCAAACAAACAAAACAAACAGTTAGGGTCGAACTGCAAAAATTTAGGTTAAAAAGGCACTGCTAAAATAAAAAGTAGACCTGGTTAAAACTGTAAACCCTCTAGACCGGTAAAAATACCACTCCAAAATGTGTAGATCCAGATGAAGATGAGACGGCACATAACGAGCCAGCTCATCAGGCTCAACACTGTTTGCCATCCTGTTAATAATTTAGGCTAATGCCCTGTTTAGAAGAATAAACGTGAACAAATTCAAAGGTCGAAGACTTCTCTTCAGAAACGGATGGGTAAAATCTTTGTTATATATGGGCTGAGGGCTTTGATAAAGATTGCTCAATATGATGGAAGTGTTCTACAAATTAATCAGAAAATAATATCAAACTGCGGATCTTCAATTTTGCCAAAAAAAAAAAAAAAAAAAAAAAAGAAGAAAAATGCCTGTCTGGCGAGAAGACCTAGATGAACGAGGTGAGTAACCTCGTTGTTGGATTTGAAAACTACGCAGCACAATGGGGGTGGGCATTAATCACAAGAACAATCATAAGCACAATGCCACACATTACGCCGGCCCCCGCCCATAGGGGCTTGAAGAAATATATGGGCTGCATGATGCTTCCACGCAGAGCTGAATCCGGCCCGCACACTAGTACTGGTAAACCGCCTAGAGGATCTAAGCCTGTCAAGGAACCGCGGTGCGAGGCGGACCGTCCATGCTAATAAACCCTATTGGTTTCATTGGGCGACAGGGCTTGAGATGTCATTTCATCTCAATGTCGGGTAAAAGTCCCACAAAATTGGAAGCGACGTCTCCAAAATGATCTTTACAGTGTTGACGGGGACGTTAAACCTCAAATCAACCAACCAACCACACATTACGCAAACATGCCTATACAAATACATTACCACCTTTATCGCTGAAAAAAAATGAAATTTTAAGATGAAAAATTGTGATATTTTTCTTATTTCTGCTCAAAATATAGATTGTTGGCACTCGATAGAACCGCCTCATCGAGGCGGTTCTAACGAGTACCCACGATATATATGTTAGAGCAGAAAAAAGAAAAATAAGGTATAACCCCGGAAACCCCAGTTTTACTATATAAAAGTCGGGTTCAAGGGGGTCAAACCTATATAGGCGTGTTTTCGCGAGAGTTATAGGTCCGCGTAATTCATATTCAGACAAGCCGCTTTAAATAGGGAAAGTCTGTATGTGAAGGTACAGCATTTATTACTTTTTAAACCCATATATAACAACAGAATCTTCCACCTAATAAGTCAAGAGTGGTCCATTTACAATTACAGGGATTTTAGGTTTGTTTTGTTTGTGGGTTAGACGTAATTCGAACTACAGTCGAACTTCAATGGCTCGAACACCTTTGGGACCTCGAAAATCTGTTCGAGACAGGGGTAGTTCGAGCCCCTGAGGTTACTGTCAGGCGGCATAACGAGATACTTTTACACATCTTTTCGGTGTTCGATAATGAATATGTATGCTGTGTGTACTCATTAGAATCGCCTCATCGAGGCGATTCTAATGAGTACACACAGCATACATTTGCAAGATAAAAGACTAAAATCTCCTTAATTATCCCCCCTCTATTTCTTATGTAGAGGATTTCGCTAGAGGCTCAAGAACGGGTTCGACTCATCCATGGTAAACGAGCCATCGGTGTTCGAGCCACTGAAGTGTTACTGTACTTCCATGTTGAAATACATATTAAAGCTGCAAAATGTTCACAAGATTTGTTCCACAGGCATGAGACCTTTCAGTTTTCTGGCAGATTTCAGACATTTTGATTTAAAATTTTGTTTTGCATAGTTACTTGTTTTTGTCTGAAAGTTGCAAAAATTTACATTTTTGGAAGGGGTGATAGGGGTTTCAGACTTTTTTCACTCAGGTTTCAGATTTTTTTTCAGCAGTCCTCCAGTCTCATTCCTGGTTCCAGGGGCCTAAATATTTGCGTTGATTATGACTTACGAGGCCCGATTACTCCTTACGGGAAAATCACTCCTTAGGGAGACGGGAAGAGCCCAGTGATGGGTGTCTGATTACATTTCGCTTCTTCATTCAATAACCTACACAGACAGTTAATAAAAGCCCTAAAGGCATTATAGTTGGGTACGAATGAATTGCCTGTTGTTAACTGAGAATAAAATGTATCTAAATTCATGCGCTCGTACGAATTGCTCAGAACCTCAATGTATTACATTTTGGCTTTTCCTGTCCCCGTATGCGTCTTATCATAATGAACAAGAATATATATGGTTTTGGGGTGGGGATCTCAATGGTTTCTGAGTTATATGGCCTTTTATGAAGTGGAAGGGGTGGGGTATGGCCCCGGCACAACCTGGGGGACCCCATGTTGCCGTAAAAGCATATGGCTGAGAGAAGTTGACTCCAGCAACAGTTCTATAAAAGTTTTGTCAAAATATCTGCAATGACTTAGCAGACAATGCCATTTTTCAATTTTCCCCGAAACTACAAGCTGCCATACAACAAAACTAATGAGCCGATTTCATAACAAGGGGCCATGATGGCCCTGGGTCGCTCACCTGATCCAAAGTGTAACAAGTGGGCACTGGGGAGGGCCATGATTGGCATTATCTTGAGGGAGGTCTAACAGATGAAGCTTCAAGCCAAATATCAAAGACCGGAGCCTTCTGGTTTCAAACAGGAAGATTTTTAAAGGTTTTCCTTATATAAGTCTAAATAAAACCTGTTGTCCTCGGGGCAGGGCCATTTTCGGCCCAGGGCTATAATTTGAACAGTCTTGGTCTGGGTCCACTAGACAAAGTTTCATACCAAATATCAAAGACCAGGGCCTTGTCGTTTCAGAGGAGAAGATTTTTAAAGATTTGTCCTATAAGTCAATGTAAAACCAAAGGGCCCCGGGCCGGGGGCATTTTTGGCCACAGGGCTATAATTTGAACAGTCGTGATAGAGGTCCACTAGATAAAGCTTCACACCAAATATGAAAGACCTGGGCCTTGCGGTTTCATAGGAGAAGATGTTAATTGCGGTTTCAGAAATGAAGACTTTTTTAAAGATTTTTCCTATATAAGTCAATGTAAAACCAAAAGGCCCCCGTCGGGGGCATTTTTGGCGCAAGGGCTATAATTTGAACAATCTTGGTAGAGGTCCCCTAGATGAAGCTACACACCAAATATCAAAGATATGGGCCTTGTGGTTTCAGAGGAGAAGATTTTTAAAGATTTTTCCCATATAAGTTAATGTAAAATTAAAGGGGCTCGGGGCGGGGGCATTTTCGGCCCCAGGGCTGTAATTTGAACAATCTTGATAGAGGTCCACAAGACGAAGCTTCATACCAAATATCAAACACCTTTGCCTTCTTGTTTCATACAAGAAGATTTGTAAAGGTTTTCCCTATATAAGTCAATGTAAAACCAAAGGGCCCCGGGGCGGGGGCATTTTTGGCCCAAGGGCTATAATTTGAACAATCTTGGTAGAGGTTCACGAGATGAAGCTACATACCAAATATCAAAGACCTGGGCCTTGCGGTTTCAGAGGAGAAGATTTTTTTAAAGATTGTTCCTATGTAAGTCAATTAAAACTGAGGGGCCCGGGGCGGGGTCATGTTTGGCCCCAGGGCTATAATTTGAACAATCTTGATAGAGGTTCACAAGACGAAGCTTCATACCAAATATCAAACACCTGAGCCTTCTGGTTTCAAACAAGAAGATTTTTAACTTTTGTAAGTCTATATAAAACCAAAGGGCCCCGGGGCGGGAAAATTTTTGGCCCCAAGACTATAATTTGAACAATCTTGGTAGAGGTCCACTAGATGAAGCTACACATCAAATATCGAAGGCATGGGCCTTGTGGTTTCAGAGAAGAAGATTTTTTAAGTTTTCATTAAAAATCTATTTTTGGCCCCCGGTCTTGATGTTCAATGGACCGGAACCATTTTAACAACTTTGAAAGGGGACCACCTAAGGATCATTCTTGTGAAGTTTGGTCGAAATCCAATTAGTGGTTTAGGAGATGTCGTTTGAACACGCCTACGGAACGATAGAATGCGTAACCATTGGGTAAGAACGTGAAGCAATTAGAGCGACATCCGGTGAGGAATTAGATCGCTAAAAAAGGTAAAGAAACTGTGCATTTTCTGTGTTTCATAAGTTATATAATTTTTACGAGGAAGTTATTTAAAAAACGGGGAATTACATTCAGGAGCCCATTGATATCGGCATCTTTGGAGTAAATACCAAATCCCGTACTTCACACATTTTGGCTAAATTTAGTTTCTCCTGCTGAAGGTGAACTCAAGCCTTAGAAAACGAGTGGTTTTTCGAGGTGTTTGTTGCCTTTTTATTTATTATTGCGCTTTGCTACAAGTTCAGCGTATTAACATGCACACACAATAAACATATATGGTTATATGTGTTGTGGATATTTTGCTTGTCAATGCGGCACTAGCGAGAAATCACCACGGAAAAGGTCGAAAATGGTTGGTTACGCATTAGATCTATAGAAATGATAACCAAACTAGCAACTATAAAGCGGATCTGTTTTCATCTCCACGGCCCCAGAATCACCCGCACCTTGTTCTATGGAACCAATTTTAGCCAACCTGATAAGGAGTGCGCTATTGATTCGATAATGACATAGTATTTTATGGAAACATTTTCAGTCTCCAGAATCATAGTACCGAATGATTTTCACTGACTTTTACGCTGTGTTTGTTTTATCAATGGTCCGGTAATTGCCTGAAATGAAATTAAACAGGTTTTGGAGTTTTAATTTCTGCGAAGAACCCCTCAGCTGTCAAAATTTGCTGGTTAAGCATTAGATCGTCTGGTTGAGCATTCGGTAGCCAGAGAGGAGAAAATCTCACCAGTTGTTGCCTAAGTAAATGCCAGCAGCTTACTACAATGAAAGGTGGTCTACATATGATTTCTAAATTGTGTTAAAATCACCAGAGAAAGAAAGCCGTGATGAAAAATACTTTTCTGGACAAGACCATTAAATGTCTGGGTATCATGCTTATCTGACCGAATGACGCACAGATTCATAAATAAGAGGTCATTACTTGCTTTTGTAGAAAACAAAATGGCCAGCTTACGCTTTGTAATGGCGATTAAATCTATATCGTGTTTCTATGGTCAAGCATTAAAGAGCCAGGATGAGCATAAGACACTCATGATTATAAACTTGGTGCTTATAAAAATAGAAGTAAAGCAATGACCAGGAATCAATACCAGCTGGCTATCCAAAATGCGATACATACAATCAGTGACAAACAATAACATTAATAAACCGCCAAAGAAGAACCGCCTTGTAACAGTCAGTGAAAAGAATTCCACTGGGAATTGTTTGTCAATCGACCCAAAGGTGCTCAGAAGAAAAGCTGTTCTATGCTTAAGTGCACGTGAATATCACTGACTTGTCGGGAAAACTATTAGAATGAAAATAGTCGCAGTGAGGTCAGAGTGTTGTGAAAAACTAAAGAGGGTTATCTTGGAAACATAGGATGGGCTTGGCAAAGAGTGTAGACCCTGATCAGACGCTGCAGAATCCGGCGTCTGGTGAAGATCTACACTATTTGATTGGACACTGGAATTTAAGAGATTAATGAAACAGTTTAAGACTATTTCTCCTACCTACACTCGGAGGCAATAGACCCACCAGTCCTTTGTTGTTGTTTTTTTTTAAATCACATTATATTTTGAGCAGAAATGAGAAAAATATCACAATTTTTCATCTTAAAATTTTCGTTTTTTCGGCGATAAAGGTTAAATTGTATTTGTATAGGCGTGTTTTCGTAATGATTATTCAAAGAAACAAAATGATGTGGAGAAAACAAATGTCTACAACATTTTTAGTAATAAATATAATATTATCAACAGTCGGTCGACAGTGAACAAAAGACTGGACTTTTGGCTTAATGTAAAAACTGCCTAATCACTGCCTAGATACATCCGTGAGAAAATATTGCTCCATATTCAAAACGGTTTCAAAAGTTCCTCATATCTAAACATGATACTGCAGATGGAAGAAAATATTATAACTTGTATGTTCAATCAATTTATTATATCTATATTTTTTCCTCATATCTAAAAATGACACTGCCGATGAAACAAAATATTATAGCGTGTATGTTTTATTAAGAAGGAAGATTAGATCATGGAAGATTAGCTGAGGGCCTCGTGGAAGATTAGCTATTACATGTATTTTTGTATGTGCTAAATGTTTCTACCCCCACTAAATAAAGTCCTTACTTACTTACTGACTGACTGACTGACTTACTTACTTACTTCTCTCAATTTATTTAATGAACGCACTTGTCCTCCTGTTTACTTTTATAAATTTTACAAATGGATTCTGGTTCGTCTTGATTAACATGATTAAGAATACATGGTGTGTCATTCTTGCGCTGTTTGTATTAATAAGAAGTTGGTTTTAGACAATATCTTTATCTCATCGTTTTGACAGTTAGCATAGAACTCACGGGATCTCCGATCGATTATGATACAGACATATATTTTGGGGGCATGCGCAGTCCCAGGAGTAGGATATTCAGGCTACCTATTTGATTTGCAGAGGCGAGCTAAAACAAATACGCCTTTCTTTTGCGTTACTGTGCCTTTTTCGCATTACTACGCCTTTTGATTCGCGTAAAAACGCCTTTGATTCGCATCACTGCGCCTTTCTTTTGCGTTACTACGTCTTTCTTTTGCATTAGTATGCACTTTTTCGCTTTACTACGCCTTGTTTTTGCGTTACACCGCCTTTTTTTGCGTAGCTTCGCCTTCTGATTGGCGTTACTGCGTCTTTTGTTTTGCGTTTCAACGCCTTTTTGCGTTATTACGTCTTTTGTGTCGCGTTACTACGCCTTTACGGTATTTTATTTTCTCGTACATAAGCCAAATAGGCTTTCGTATCTGCAGTGTTAACGATCTTACCCTTTGCCTTTCACGCCTGAGTTTCTTAAACGGTTCTCTCCATTTTTTTTATTTTGGGCAATTCTGGTTAATAGGGGATTTAGTCAAATCCATTTACAGGATGGCGAACAGCTTTGATTCTCGGATGAGACGGTTCATTAATGGCCGTCCCATCCGGATATAGATTGAATCGTCATTACAAAGCGTAAGCTGGCCATTTTGTTTTCTACAAAAGCAAGTAATGACCTCTTATTTATGAATCGGGGCGTCATTCGGTCAGATAAGCATGATACCCAGACATTTAACGGTCTTGTCCAGAAAAGTATTTGTCATCACAGGTTTATTTCTCTGGTGATTATAACACAATTTAGAAATCATATGTAGACCACCTTTTATTTTAGTAAGCTGCTGGCATTTACTTAGGCAGCAACTGGTTTGATTTTCTCCTCTGGTTATCGATAGCTCAACCAGACGATCTAATGCTTAACCAGCAAATTTTGGCAGATGAGGAGTTCTTCGCAGAAATTAAAACTCCAAAACCTGTTTTATTTAATTTCAGTCAATTACCGGACCATTATAAACAAACACAGCGTAAAAGTCAGTGAAAATCATTCGGTACTATGATTCTGGAGACTGAAAATGTTTCCATAAAATACTATGTAATTATCGAATCAATAGCGCACTGCTTATAAGGTTGGCTAAAAATGGTTCCGTAGAACAAGGTGCGGGTGATTCTGGGGCCGTGGAGATGAAAACAGATCCGCTTTATAGTTGCAAGTTTTGTTATCATTTCTATAGATCTAATGCGTAACCAACCATTTTCGACCTTTTCCGTGGTGATTTCTCGCTAGTGCTGCATTGACAAGCAAAATATCCACAACACATATAACCATATATGTTTATTGTGTGTGCATGTTAATACGCTGAACTTGTAGCAAAGCGCAATAATAAATAAAAGGCAACAAACACCTCGAAAAACCACTCGTTTTCTAAGGCTTGAGTTCACCTTCAGCAGGAGAAACTAAATTTAGCCAAAATGTGTGAAGTACGGGATTTGGTATTTACTCCAAAGATGCCGATATCAATGGGCTCCTGAATGTAATTCCCCGTTTTTTAAATAACTTCCTCGTAAAAATTATATAACTTATGAAACACAGAAAATGCACAGTTTCTTTACCTTTTTAGCGATCTAATTCCTCACCGGATGTCGCTCTAATTGCTTCATGTTCTTACCCAATGGTTACGCATTCTATCGTTCCGTAGGCATGTTGAACAATTTGTTTACGAACGGACGCACGCACGGACGACGGACGAAAAGTGATCCAAAAAGCTCAACTCGTCATTACATGACAGGTGAGCTAAAAAACCCACAAACTTTCAATCCCCAAGCCCAAGGATATTACTGGTAAAATTTGGGTCCAATCGGCCTAGTGGCTTCAGAGGAGATGTCGTTTGATTGTGTTGACGCCAGACGACGACGACGACGGACAACTCCTATCCTATAAGCTCCCCTGCAGCCTTGGGCTCTGGTGAGTTAATAAAACAAGAGGACCATGAGGTCCTGGTCGCTCCCCTGTGCAAAGTTGGTAGTATTCAATCACCTGATGCTACAAACCAATTTCAAGACAACCAGCCAAGTGATTCTGGAGATGAAGATTTTTTTAAAGGTTTCTACAATAATAGGACATGGTGGCCATCTTGGTCACATGACCTGAACCATTCAACTAAACTGGCATAACCCCGTGTCAATTATATAAAATTCAAATGACATTGGCCCAGTGGTTTCAGAAAAAAAAAACGTATTTTGGAATGCCAACGGACCTGCAATCCAAGTGACGTTATGCCAAGGTCATCAAACGACCATGACCATTTAGCATTCATTTTGTGTCTATTCTCATGTCACAGACATCAATATTTTTCGAAAAATGCATTGTTCCACCTTTTCACTATTTAAAAGCCATACCAACCAATTTGACCTTGATGTAAAATAGGTCACGATCAACCTAGTGTTCAAACTTGCTAACACTCAGTCACCCAGTGCTACAAACCAAGTTTCAGGACAATCGGAGAAGAAGCTTTTTAAGTATTTCACCATATTCAGGCATTGGGGCCATCTTGGTCATGTGACCCGGAACATTTGAATAAATTTTTATTCCCTTACAGTCCTTAGGCTGCATGTAAAATTTAAATTTACCTTTGGCCAAGGTCACCGAATGACTTGTCTTTAAGCATTCATAGACATTCAATTTTTACCTATTCTTATATCATAGACCATAATATTTTTCAAACAATGCATTGATTTACTAATTTCCCATTGAAAAGCCCAAGGAGCCAAATTTGACCTTGGCGTAAAATAGGTCAAGGTGAACCTAGGGTCATCATTTTTGTAAACTTGATAGTTCTCAGTCACCCGATGCTACATACCAAGTTTCAAGACAATCAGCCCAGTGGTTCTGGAGAAGAAGAGTTTTTAAGGTTTTTACCATATTTGGGCATTGTGGCCATCTTGGTCATGTGACCTGGACCATTCCGATAACTTTTTGTTCATTTTAAAAGTGTCCTAAGGCTGCATATAAAATTTTAATAAAATTAGCCTGGTCAAGATGTTTACCATGTTTGGATGTTAATGCCTGTTAATGCCCGTCCAAGCCAGTAGTTCAACTCTTTCCTATCGTCAACGAAAACAGCAGTGCAGCGAAACCTCTTTCAAACAATCTGAATCAGGACAAAAACATTTCTGTGCTGGAGACAGACATTCACAGATATTGCATACACCTTCGCACTAAATGCAGATATTAAATTATGACAAAGATTTAAAAAGTCTAAATGACTCGCCACTCTATGGGTGTGGCCGTATTGAAAACTCCCAACACTACCTCTTAAAAGGAAATGCAGAATGGTGTCCCTCAATTCTGCCATGTGTCAGCCGCTGTGTTGCTCATTATCAGTGCACACAAATAGCGGTGCAGAAATTCAAATGGATCCCTTTGCGTTTCTAGCCCATCTTCTTTCTACTATATGAGATCCATCGGCTTAGTTGTTCTGATGTTAAACCATCTACTGTACTCCTTACATGACAGATGGCCATCCAAACCACAAAAAAATAGATCTGATGGCAAAATTGAGTAGGATATGGCATCCATGCTAATTGTGTTCTTTAGTGTGTTGCAAAAGTGATAGGGGTGAATGCCAATCCTGAAAATGCCCCTGAGCTTCAGAATTAGGTCAAAGGTCAAATGAGTGCAAAACATACAATAAAATATGAACATATTGGTATTTGTACCCTCTCTCTATATGAGCAGACCAAATAAAGTTAATTAAAACACCACCAATGTACTTAGAACATATTATTTATGCATCATATGAGAGAAAAAAGTTGTACCATAGAGCTGGCCTAGGTTAAAGGTCAATAAGTACAAATTTTCTTTCTTTAAATATGCATCAATATTTATTGTACAAAGGGTTATCTAGTATTTCAACTTAAACAAAGTCAAATGTGTTGCCATTTTCTTATCCAGGAAGCATAAAACCCACACATTTTAGTAACAGTATAATGGCCAACCTAACAGGCCTTAGGTCAAAGGTCATTTCTTTCTTTCTTTCTACTAATACTGCGATCGGTCATATTTGGCCATTTCTTGCAGGTGTACATTACATACACTCCAGGTTTTGCAGGATGAAAGCCTACACAGAACTCATGTAAATACGGTAGGGTTCCTTAACCTGCACAGGGGATGGTTCTCCCTGCACAGAGGGCCTCCAGTTAACGTCCCGATCCGAAGGACGGTGCACTTTATGACAGTCATCCCTGCAAATGATGCCAATGGAGCGTGTTCGGACACCAAAATTTTGTCGCCGCTGCCGGGAATCGAACCCGGGACCTCTAGCATCACAGGCAAGTGCACTAACCACTGAGCTATCACGCTCCATGAAGTACATATTTGGCAAAACGTGTTTATTTTGCAAGATATGTTGATTATTCACATGTCATCCATTATTATAAGTAACATTCTAAATCGTCTGAGTTCTTGCTAAACATCACAATGATATCTCAAGGATATAGTATATGATGAAGATATATCTAATAATAACACAAGTGGGACATCATCAAAGGTCATATGCAGCTACTGTAAAACACTTATAATTGGTGGTTATTTTACTTTGGCGCAGTTTGAGGTCAAGAAAAAAAAAAACTCCAATAAAGCTCACAGAGTGCGAAAGAAGAAACTTTATTCTGCAAATTACAATTATGATATGTCAATTCGTCATAGGCATCATCGGTGACAAAAGAAAGTGTATTTACTTCTTTAGTAAAGAAGTCGAAATAAAGAAAGACACTGTTCTAGTCATAAGACAGCTTAAAACGGCTGAATGAATACAAACACACATTGCGCAATACATGCTAAACTGCATGAACATGTAATAATCTGGCAGCCATCTTGGATGTCATCCTCAACAGTTTGCATAAGACACACATATTGTATCTCAATATATATATATTTAGGTAAGCACAAGTTAGCAATTTGTCAAAATGTGTTTATTATGCATACTGTTGAAGATATATCTGATTTTACAGTCAGTGCATTTCAAAGCAGTCATTTGTCATTCAGCCCTATGTTTGCTGCATGTGTTACAGAAGGCCAAGACAGGCTTCCTACGTTATATCTGTTACCTAAACTTAATAAAAGACCATACAAAGCCCGGCTTATTGCAAATTCAAGCTTTTGTACCACCACTGAACTTTCCAAATTATAACCTTCATGTTTTACTGCCATAAAAAAAACATGTGATTAAATATGTTTTGAAAGATCAGGGAGACATCTGTTTTGGTCTATAAAAAATTCTAATGAAATTTTAAATAAATTGAAATCCAGACGTTTTCATGCTTCAAGTCTGTCTACTTATATTTTTTCCACCCTTTACACTTCCTCATAATGATATAAACGATAAACTTAATGATTTAATTGAATATAAATTTTATAGGGAACACTCCCTCTATCTTGCATGTAATGTAAGACATGCTTTTTTCACTTCTGAAGAGCATAAAAAATATACTTTATGGTCTTATCAGAAAGTGTGAAGCCCTCACCTTTCTACTTGACAATAGTTTAGACAAGTTGTGGGTATACCGATGGGTGTCCGCACCCCTTGTGGTTGATCTGTTCTTGTTTTGTAATGAAAGAGACTTCATGATCTCCCTTTCCGTTGAAAACAAATCTGAAATCATTGACGCCTTTAGCTCGACCTCCTGATATTTGGATGATTTATTTAATATTGACAATACCTATTTCGTTGGTTTGATCAGTCAAATTTACTCCCCCCCCCACCTCACAGAACTTCAGTGAAATAAAACAAATTCTTCTGATACATGAGCCCCGTTTTTGGATTTACATCTGTCTATTACAGATAGGTTTGTTTCCTGCAAAATTTATGATAAATACGATGATTTTGATTTTGAGATTGTGACTTTTCCTTTCTCGGATGGTGATATTCCTCGTGCGGCATCCTATGGCGTTTATATTTCGCAATTAATTCGATTTGCCAGAGTGTCTAGTCATGTAACTGACTTCAACATTCGTTATAAATTGTTAACTGCTAAACTTCTTAATCAGGGTTATCAGTATCATAAACTACGCAAAGCCTTTTCAAAATTCTATAGACGTCATTCAGATTTAATTTCAAAATTCAATGTTGGATTTAAATCTCTTCTGCAACAAGGTCTTAAATGACCCGAATTTTATGGTGACTTAGTATATAAATTCAGACAAATATATAATTGCAATGACTTCAGCACCCAATTTCGTAAAATCATTCCTCGATATAAAACGATTGGGTACAACATAAATGTTATACGACAAACTGCATGCATGGTAGTTAACCAAATCATGGTTGAAAACTTTGCTTCCCTCTTTAATTGCACGCCGGTGGGTCAGGTCTTAGATTCGATGACAGTTCCAGCGATAAGGCTTAATGACAATTAGAGAGAATTTAATTTTATGTAATACTGGTTGGTACCTGATGCTCTGTCTCTGGTCGGGCCCATCGGAGTCTAACTTGGTTTTCTTTTGCCCCAGCTTTTCAGTGGTTTCCTGCTGTCGAGTCCTAATCGTGGCTTCATCTCTGTGGTTGTTTGATTTTTGTGTTCCCGGAGATGTTGCACTGATGAGTTAGGAGGCCTTCATGTGGACTGAACAAATGGTTTGTCTAAATCCCCCACAACCACCACCACTGGAAAATTCGTTTCGCTGACCGTTCCAATGAGGTTCTTCCGTCGCGGATTATTTTTGTTATGGTTTTTCTTTGAGTGTGTGTATCCCTTGGAATAGCCAATTGGCCATTTTGTGGGACAGTAACTGTCCTTTGGGCTTTCCGTTATTGCTGTTTCCATTAGGGTCTAGTTATTTCATGTTTGTATTTCTTTCCCTTTGGTGTCACTGATGGGAGCTGTGGGTTCATTGTATCGATTCATGATCTTTGTCATCACTTCTATTTTACAATAAAAGTCAATAACTGTTTGACAGCCATCTTGGATGCCAACTTAAGGAATTTAAATCTCAAATACACGTAACAAATGTTTTGTTGTAATATTCTGATATTAAATACTTTGTCATCAACACATCCTTATGCTAAATATGACAAAATTTGATTAGAAAACACCCATTTTTCAAGAGTTTCATACTTAAATGACCCCTGGTCTATAAGACTGACTTACTGTGAGGGTACATTTAAAATAATTTTCCACGTTCACTGCACATGAGTAATTTTATGGTGATTTTCAGCAAGCAATTTCCCCAAATATGTGTTTATAGAGAGTTATGGGTAGTTTCATGTATATTTTGCACTCATTTGACCTTTGACCTACTTCTGAGCCTCAGATGCATTTCCAGACGTGGCATCCACCCCTATGATATGTTGACACACATCAAGGATGACATTTAGCATGGGTGCCATACTCTACTCAATTTTGCCTTCAAAAGTAAAAATATCAATCTATATATTTTGGGATTGGATGGCCAACTATGATATGCGTCGTAATTACGATCATTAACAATTCAACATATGGAGACATTCAGCTGGTGACACCAGCAAAACGTGGCATAAACGCACATCTTCATTGTAAACAGACGTAGAATAGATTTTCTGACCCGTGACCCATCCCGTACGATGATATGTATTTCAACCCAATTTTGCTCCATTTCTTTCCTGCATTAATTTGTTTGACTGTATTGACTGATATACTTTCTTCTTTATGATAAAACCTTATACATGTAATTAGTATACGAATAAGGCTTGTACTTATGGTATATTTGGGAAGAGAGCTCTATAAGCATATTGCTTTCATTCCAATGCCATATGATATAACTGTTACGTATGAAATTATAACGTTTAAACCCAGTATTTTACATGTGCCCGATTTTGGAAATTTCAGAGTGCGATCTTACAAGTACTTTGAACCCGGACACACCCAATCGCAGACTCGAGAAACCTTGAGGTTCAACCGCATGGTTATGGGGGCCGCAGAGACGTGAACGGGGTTCCTGTAGCAAGCTTTAGTTATTACATGTATTGATTTGACATATATCTTCACGACCGACGAGGACAAGGCGAGATTTGCATAGAAATTACAAGAGTTGCGATAAAAGTCTTTGTTCTTTTATGCTAATGGCGTTCACGTTTATAGGCCCACGTAATGAACAAGGCATAAGCGTTAACTGGTTATGAACAAACTTTCAGCCCTCATTTTATTTTTAAAAAATTCGCGTTGTCAAGGGTATACATTATTTTTGTCTTGTTTTTGTTCAAACCCATAGATGGCGGGTGCTCGTTAGAACTGCCTTAATGAGGCGGTTCTGAGATGCACCCGCAGTGTACTTTTGGGGCGTAGTTAAGAAAAAAATATCCCAAATCTTTATCGCAAAAATATCTGTCTTCACACACATGTTTGCAATACAAACATGTATATGTGGCTCGATTTGCGCGTATGCATGGCTTGTATTTGCCCTCTCAATAGAGAATGAATCAGAAAAAAATGTCATTTTAGCAACTATGTCAAGCATCATTTTATCATATAGAGTCGCTGGTATTTAGTGGACAACGTCATGTAATCATTACGTGAACAAGTCCGTAAAATGAAGACCCCCCTAAACCCCACTTTATATTATATAGAGAAAACTGGGGTTTACGGGGGTATATATTATTTTTCTTATTTCTGCTCCAAGACATAGGTTGTGGGTACTCGTTAGAACCGCCTCATGAAGACATAGGTTGTGGGTACTCGTTAAAACTGGATAAAAAAACCTTAAACAACCCAAATTATCCTACCCAGGGATAGGATATAAATCGAGAATTTTCGCGTGTTTAAATAGGACGTCATGTACGCCGTAGTTACTTATGGCATCACTGCATGTACAGTGAGGCCATCCTTAAAATAATTTGTTTGGTGTGTTCCTACTCATCATATATGAAGTGGGTAGGAAGGTAGGTCTTTTTATTTTTAGATCTGGAAAGATATTAGACCCCAAAAGCACCATACAACAACCGGAAACAGCATTTCAAATACTTATTGTCTGATTTTTCAGAAAAATCAGGCTTGACATTTCATTTGAATGGTCTGCTAGGCAGACCATTCAAATGAAATGTCAAGCCTGATTTTCTCTGAAAAAAAAAAAACAACAAAAAAACATAAAAAAACAAGAATATCATCTTCTTGAAATTTGGCTTAGTGTGTTTAATTTGAGTTTAATCAGGATTTAAAAAAAAAAATCTTTTACGCAGGATAGTAATAAAATTTTTTGGGTAAGAGCAATCTGTGTGGGTAGGTAGGAGCACAGCAAACCAAGAATTTTTTCAGGATGGTCTGCCATTAAAAACGCCACATTATTTGCATTATCTGCTGGTTCCTAGTCTGAAGTTTATCAGTTTTGGAAAAACAGGTAACCAGACCCCCTTGAAAGGTCAGGGGGTCTGATTACCTGTTTTTCCAATATTGACAATGTGCAAGCAAGGGGCCAGCAAATAATGCAAATATGGTGAATGCAAGAAAAAGAACCTTTCACTGGTGTGAGGTGTAAATAGAAAAATCCGTAACTCGGGATCACTGTCCGGCATCACTCGACAAGCCTCGTGATGCTTGACAGTGACCTTCGGGGCAGATTTACTCAAAATCTTGCATTCGAAATTTATCAATATCGCTAGAGGCTCGTTTCATAAATTTTATATGAAATGGCCACTCATATAAGATCCTCTATATCTCGCATGTTTGTGATTGTGTATTTTTCTATTCCATATTTGGATTCAAATTGAAAGATCTATGTCTTTTCATATTGATGGCATTCATTACGTTTAGTACCCTCATGCCCAATGGTATCTTTCACGTTTCCATGTTTTTGTTGTTTTTTTTATGTGTGTGTCTCTTTTACCCATATCCTGCTGATTAAGGTAGCCCGTTGGTGACTATCAACTAATCAAATTGCTTGATATAATATATTTCTTTAATTCACAAACAACATAAAAGTGTAGATCCTGACCAGATGGCTTCTGATCGGGATCTAAACTGTTTGCAGAGGTAGAGGTTGTCGTGTTCAGCTGTGTAAGGGCTAACAAAGATATTTCGTCATACGCACAAACCTGTAGATTGTGTATATTTGTTAGAGTCAAACGAGTGCTCTTATTCTATGTTTTTCTGCATATACGATTTTTAATACTAGAGAAAGCGACCAGAGGGTCACGTATACCCCCGGCCAGTGCCACCCTCTGATATATGTTTTGAGCTGTAAGTAAAATAAATGAAGTCAAGAAGCTATAAGAATCTATAAATGTGCTAGTAGTAAGGGCGTTACTTGAGCGCCATGGACTGCGCATGCGCAGCATTCGTATAACTTCCGGTGAAACGTAAGCGAAACGATTAGATGACGAAACTACCCTAAATATCGGACGAGTGTTCGAATGACGTAACTCGCGGTAATTACGCCGTAAGTATCCTAAATTTTGAGGCGAAAGATGTTCCCGCGGATTGGCGCAGTTCGCCGTCCCCGATCTGGTCGGGGTGATCGGGGTCTACCCCGTTCGCTCGAGCGCTCCTATCCCAATATTTAGGGAGATACTACCCGGTATAGTATTGATGAAATTAATTCTCTCACCCGCAAAACGATTATCGCCTCGAAAACCGGAAAACAATGGAAGGTGCTGGAAGAGCGCGATTTGATATGAGAAACTAGGAATGGACCGCGTCCCGGAAAAAAAAAGTTTGGTTTGTTCGATTTTAGGTTTAACGTCCCCGTCAACGCCGTATAGGTCATTTTGGGGGGCGTTGCTCCCAGTTGTGCGAGACCTTTACCGGACATATCTACAACATTTGAATCTCGGAGAATCTTTCTCCGCTATGGAATTTATACGGATATCGTGGGGGCGTAGCCAGAACAAAAATACTTTAACGCGAAACGAGGTCGAGGCGAAACTCTTGATACGGAAAGAATTTGCTCCGCTTCTGTCGCTACTATAAATTCGTAAAATCATCGCGAAAACGCGCCTATATAATTTTGACTCCCTTAAACCCGGCTTTTATACCGTAAAATTTGGGGTATGTAGGGGGTAAACCTTATTTTCCTTATTAAGACATAGGTTGTGGGTACTCGTTAGAACCGCCTCATCGAGGCGATTCTAACATATATCTATAACATTTGTATCTCGAAGAGTTTTTCTTGGCTATGGAATTTATACACTCATTTCCTATCAAGCTGATCAGATCGATGCTTAGTTTTGAGCAAAAGATTCGTACCGTTTAAATTATCGTTATAACGAGTCTGTCGTTATAACGAATGTCGGTATAAAGAGGGTTGACTGAGGGCATAGCGGAGACGGAGCGATAGATGCGCTCGATCAGGGTTAGCTCCGTTTGGTCAGGGGCGGTCAGTCCGTTTGTTTGTTTGTTTGTTTGTTTGATTTGAGGTTTAACGTCCCCGTCAACGCTGTAAAGGTCATTTTGGAGACGTTGCTTCCAAATTTGTGGGACTTTTACCCGACATTGAGATGAAATGCCATCTCAAGCCCTGTCGTCCAATGAAACCAATAGGGTTTATAAGCATGGACCGTCCGACTAGCACCGCTTTGCCTGGGCAGGCTTAGATCCTCTAAGCGGTTTACCAGTACTCGTGTGGGGTCGGACTCAGCTCTGCGTGGAAGCAGTACGCAGCCCATCTATTTCTTCAAACCCCGATGGGCGGGGGCGGTCAGTCGGTCAGTCGTTAACGCAAATTGTTGGGCTTGTTAAACGAAACGACGTTGTTGTAATGTTGCACGACAGCAGCAGTCTTCCATCCCAACATTTAGGATATTACTACTGTCAGGCGCTGGTGCGGTGTCATGATCAGCCGACTAAGAGGCGAAATGTTTATTGCCTTTAAACGAACAACGAAACTCGCTGGTAGAGAGCGTTCTGAAGGCTGCGGTTATTGATCCAATTTTTATGCTCCCCGAAGGGAGAGCGTGTAATCGCCGCTTCGTCCGTCCATCCGTCCGTCCGACACACTTTTTATCTCTAAAAGTGTTAAAGGTAATTAAGCGAAACTCGATATACTGATATAGGGGGGGGGGCATAAGGGGAATCGGAGAATACAAGAACCATAACCCTGCCAACAGTATTTACGGAGTCTGTGGTTGTAGTGGTGGTGACTGTAGTGGTGTCTGTAGGACACCACTACAGCCACCATCACCACCACAGCCACCACCACCACCACTACCACCACCACTTCCACCACCACAGCCACCACCACCACCACCACCACCCACCACCACCACTACCACAGACACCATTACAGTCACCACCACTACAACCACAGACACCACTACAGTCACCACCACTACAACCACAGACACCACCACCCACCATCACAGCCACAACAACAGACACCACAACCATCACCACAGCTACCAACACAGCCACCACCACCCACCAACCACCACCACCCACTTCCACCACCACGGCCACCACCACAGCCACCACCACCCACCACCACAGCCATCACCACCACCACCACCACAGCCACCTCCACCAATACCCGGTGTCTCTCCTCTTAACTCGTTCGAGAATACAACTGGTCCCAAATGTTCGATTAGCGAAAATCGCTTTCTTTTTTCCACATTATTTCTAATCGGATACGGCTAAGCTAAGTGTTTCATCTCTCAGATATTCTGTTACAAAAGCGAGTAAGTCTTTGAACCACTTTTCGTAAAACTCAATATCTTTCAAATGCATGGGACTTTTCTCTCCGGACGTAGGTATCGAATGCAGCTCTCCCGTGCTCAGCTTATATCTGATGGGGTTGTCGTCGCTATCCGGTGGTGGAGTTCTCGCGGGTGGGAAGAAATAACACTGACCACTCCTTAGCTTTCGCTTTAGCCGTTTCCAGTAGTGCTTTACCGTATCGTAGATCTGCTTTCTGGTGTAGCTCGTGTTGCCTTCCCCGTCATGGTGAGAAGTTACCTGGTACAAAGTGAGCCGGGGTTCCTGGCCATAGTGAAATTTATAGTTGTCCTCGATCCAATTACACAGACCCCTTTCGTTGAAATTTCAGTTAATTTCGTTAATTACGCTCGTGTCCTTTTCGATGCACTCCTCTCCGTCGCAAGCCCTATATAAACTTTTCAAATTATATTAGGGTTTGAAGCAGTTTGTGCGCGTTTGTAGGTGTGAGTGTATGCGGATGTGTATAGTGTAGGCCCTGATCAGACCCCACGTTCTGCGACGTCTGATCTGGGCCAGCACTGTTTGCCAAGGTACTCCTTTCGGGGTTTCCCGCATCCAATGGGTTAATCAATAAACTAAGTGTCAGATGTGAAAAAGAAAACTAAATATAGTAGCCGCCTGTTGTAACTCTTAAACCAAAAGTCTCGGCCCCCGCCCATAGGGGCTTGAAGAAATATATGGGCTGCATAATGCTTCCACGCAGAGCTGAATCCGGCCCACACACTAGTACTGGTAAACCGCTTAGAGGATCTAAGCCTGTCCAGGAACCGCGGTGCGAGGCAGACCGTCCATGCTAATAAACCCTATTGGTTTCATGGGGCGACAGGGCTCGAGATGTCACTTCATCTCAATGTCGGGTAAAAGTCCCACAAAATTGGAAGCAACGTCTCCAAAATGACCTTTACAGTGTTGACGGGGACGTTAAACCTCAAATCAAACAAACAAATAAACCAAAAGTCTGAGAATTTCCTAGTTAGCGATTTTCAATGAAAAATGTCACAAGGATTACGCATGTGAAATACGAAAGCCCTATTACCCATGGTTATGAAACAACAGGAGATATTTATTTTGGAAAAAGGGGAGATAATTCAGTGAAAATAATACTCTAATTATGACCCTTTGTCGTCAGAATGTAGGTTTCGTGATAGTAAGTATGTGTGTGATGTTTCGTGAGAGCAGGACAAATACTTTTAATCGTTTACCGAGTTTAAGTTGTTTGGTTCTAGCATGACAAACTGGCGATAAGCCTTTCGCCGCTTATTAAGCTGACCATGACGCTGCGCCTGCACCTGACAGTAGTAAAATCCTAAATGTTGGGATGGAAGACTGCTGCTACCGTGCAACGTTACAACAACGTCGTTTCGTTTAACATGCGCAACAATTTGCGTTAACGACGGACTGACTGCCTCTGACCAAACGGAGCTAACCCTGATCAAGCGCATCTATTTCCGCTATGTCCTCAGTCTAACCTCTTTATACCGACATTCGTTATAACGGCACACTCGTTATAACGATAATTTAAACGGTAGAAATCCTCAAAACTAAGCATTGATCTGATCAGCTTGATAGGAAATGCGTGTATAAATTACATAGCCAAGAAAAATTCTCCGAGATACAAATGTTATAGATATATGTTAGAGTAGCCTTGCCGAGGCGGTTCTCACGAGTACCCACAACTATGTCTTGGAGCAGTAATAAGGAAAATAATGTTTACCCCTGCAAAGCCAAATTTTACTGTATAAAAGTTGGGTTTAAATATGTTAGAATCGCCTCGATGAGGCGGTCCTAACGAGTACCCACAACCTATGTCATAATAAGGAAAATAAGGTTTACCCCCCTACATACCCAAATTTTACGGTTTAAAAGCTAGGTTTAAGGGAGTCAAAATTAAATAGGCGCGTTTTCGCGATGATTTTACGAATTTTAGTAGCGACAGAAGCGGAGCAAATTCTTTCCGTATCGAGAGTTTCGCCTCGACCTCGTTTCGCGTTAAAGTATTTTTGTTCTTGCTACGCCCCCACGATATCCGTATAAATTCCGTAGCCGAGAAAGATTCTCCGAGATACAAATGTTGTAGATATGTCCGGTAAAGGTCTCGCGCAACTGGAAGCAACGTCCCCAAAATGATCTATACGGCGTTGACGGGGACGTGAAACCTCAAATCGAACAAACAAAACTTTTTTTCCCGGGATTCTCCGAGATATGTCCGGTAAAGGTCTCGCACAACTGGAAGCAACGCCCCCAAAATGACCTATACGGCGTTGACGGGGACGTTAAACCTAAAATTGAACAAACCAAACTTTTTTTTTTTTCCGGGACGCGGTCCATTCCTAGTTTCTTGCATCAAATCGAGCTCTTCCAACACCTTCCATTGTTTTCCGGTTTTCGAGGCGATAATCGTTTTGCGGGTGAGAGAATTAATTTCATCAATACTATACCGGGTAGTATCTCCCTAAATATTGGGATAGGATCGCTCGAGCGAACGGGGTAGACCCCGATCACCCCGACCAGATCGGGGACGGCGAACTGCGCCAATCCGCGGGAACATCTTTCGCCTCAAAATTTAGGATACTTACGGCGTAATTACCGCGAGTTACGTCATTCGAACACTCGTCCGATATTTAGGGTAGTTTCGTCATCTAATCGTTTCGCTTACGTTTCACCGGAAGTTATACAAATGCTGCGCATGCGCAGTCCATGGCGCCCAAGTAACGCTAATACTACTTGTGCTTGTAAAAGCTGGACCAAACATAAAATTTCTAAATGGACCAAGGGAGTGAGGGATCAAAGTTAATGAAGCAGCAGGGTGGGGTATGCATCAATGAAATCTTTGGACTGGTATGCAACATTGATGCAAGTATCAATTGAATTTTTCTTAGAGTTTAGAACATACAGGCATCTATAAACTTTGTCATAAACTTTAACCAAATGTAAAATTTCTAAGTCTGTGACCTTGAGGTCAAGGTCACCATGGATGGGGGGCAGGGACATGCATCACAAAATCGTTTATCAAACATGAAGAGAATCTAACATGTGGTTACAGAGATATCAGCAATGAAAAAGGTTGAACCCAAAACTTTGACGTAAAAGTAGATGAACAGACAGACGGACAGACAGCCCACCCAGGGGCTTGACCCAGGGGCTTAGATATTCCGTATGAAAGGTAATGGTATAGTGATATACTTTACCAAACATGAACAGAATCTAACGTGGGGTTACAGAGATATCAGCAATGAAAAAAGGTTTAACACAAAACTTTGATGTACAAGTAGATGAACAGACAGACGGACAGACAGCCCACCCAGGGGCTTGACTCATGGGCTTAGATATTCCATATGAAAGATAATGGTAAAGGGATATCCTTTACCAAACATGAAGAGAATCTAACATGTGGTTACAGAGATATCAGCAATGAAAAAGGTTTAACACAAAACTTTGACGTAAAAGTAGACGAACAGACAGACAGGGGCTTGACCCAGGGGCTTAGATATTCCATATGAAAGGTAATGCTATAGGGATATCCTTTACCAAACATGAAGAGAATCTAACATGTGGTTACAGAGATATGAGCTGTCAAAAAGATTTAACGCAAAACTTTGACGTAAAGGTTGACGAACGGTGGGACGGACGGAAGTACGAACGAACTAAGGAACGAACGAACGAACGAACAAACGGACGAACGGACGGAAAGACGAAAACTATATACCCCCTGACATACTTCGTATGCCAGGGGTATAATAAAGTGGGGGCTACAATGTTGTTTAGTTAACCTGATGTAATGAGACTAAATTGCGAAATTAAACTGTTTGTCGGGGTTTATATAGAGGATCTTACATGAGTGTTCATGTATTATTGAATTTATTTGAACGAGTTGAGGAAAAGGGATATAATGCGAGGCTTTGCCGAGCATTTTATCACTTTTCCTCAACGTCCTCAAGTTCAATAACACATGAGCACGAATGCAAGATTCTATTTATCATATGACATTTAAAACGCATTTTATTCACGATTGTTTTACAAAAATGTCAATATTCCGCCATTAGTAAACGCGACGTCGTTAAGGACGTCGTACATATAACGTTACGGAGCGTGTCTAACTAATATGCATATTTACTCCACTTGTGGATTATCTAATTAATTTCATCGCGATATTACATTCTTAGACGCGACGTCATATGATAAATAAATACTTTTACTTCAGTTCAAAGCAGATAGCGAGTACTTGCCAGGACGGACGAGCAGAGTGCGAGTACTCGCCAGGATGGACGAGCAGATTGCGAGTACTCGCCAGGATGGACGAGCAGATTGCGAGTACTCGCCAGGATGGACGAGCAGATTGCGAATTCTCTCCTGGATGGTCGCATTTTGGAGCTTTTTTCGAGCATAACAATCTAATTTTGTAGCTAACGTTTTTTTAGTTTGGAAGGTAAGGTTTGTTCAATAGAATTGACATCTTAAGTTTTTTGCGCTTTTAATGTTTTTGACGATGAATGAACATTTCCAAGAGCAGAAAAATAGAGATAATTCGAAATTACAAATACAAAGGATGCGTCAAAGAAGTTTTTCTAGGTGGATGGACCAGTAGAAGTTGTATTCTTATCGAGTGGAACTGTGGGCTGAAATGTGTTAGGTCCCACTACTCTTCCTAGCGGGCACACAACGCGTAGGTTACGTCGTATCAACGTCGATAGCCGATGCGACGTTGCTTAAATGCTTTGTGCCCAATTGGTTTTCGCTTGTCTCGGCAAATTCTTCAGTTTCTAAAGAATGACCCATACGAGCACGGAGCTGGAAGTAACAAACAGAGTTTTCTTCATCTTTGTCACAAAATTAAAGAAATAATAAAAGAGTTTTTGTCGCAAACCTCTGTATAGGTCAAGACAAAATCTAATCATGGTTCTCTTTTTGTTTACCTTATATAGCGGAAGAGCCGAAAGTTCTTGTAAAAATGTCAGAAACGCCGCATTAATAAGCTCAGTAAATATTGAGATCACTGTAATTTACAGACCTAAGAATTATTTGAGAAAATAAGCAGTTAACCCATAAAATGTCAATCACGACTATTGTCGTCTGCTTTGCCGTCTGCCGGTTAGCTTAAAAGTATTTTCTTTTTTGCAAACAGTGTGGACCCAGATCAGACTGCTCCTGTAGGAGCAGTCTGATCTGGGCCCACACTGTTTGCTTGTATGCAAAAATACTTTTTAAAAAGTTTGCAAAAAAAAATCAGCAGACGACTTAAGCAGACGACATTTTCTGATGTAGTTTTCCTCGGCGTCTTAAGGGTTAAGATAAAGAAATGTCATAATGATGGCAAATAACTGACTCGTCAAGCAGCCGTCATAAACCATGCAGACGTCGTAGACCAGATGGAACCGTTACACGGTTTGCTGTTTCGCTATTTATGGTAAATACGGTTTGAGAAATCATACGTTACGTACCTGCCTGAGCGCATATCGGCTCGACGGGACGCCACCCGCCATATGATGTGAGCAATCCACGTGTAGGTTACAATCATCACACTAACGGGTACGACAAGAATAATCATCAACATGTACAGTTCGAACACTTTACCATACGTCGGTTTCTCTGTCCAGATCTTGTGACACCAATACGCTGTGCGGTGAATTCCTTCCACGGTCTTGTATTGCTGAAGCAAGAAAACCAAAATACCAGCGAACTTTTTCTGCAATACCAAGGTGTCAGTACCATATTTTATATTTTAGCTCAGAAACATAGATTGTGGGTACTTGTTAGAACCACCTTGATGAGGCGGTTCTAAGTCACCAACAACACATGTATGGACAATGACCATTTGAGGCGTGTTAGCCACGGGTGTATTATTATCTCAAATGGGTGTGTCAGCATAATGGTTTAATCCTTAAGACCTAAAAAATGTATCTGAAAATGCTGTCTGTTTATGTCGTCTGCTGAAACTTCTTGCTCATAAAGGAGCAGCCTGTTCTGGGTCCATCGTTTGCAAACATTACTTTTAAAGAAACCAGCATACAGCAAAGCAGACGCCAATTGCTTTGATTGGCGACTTAAGGGTGAAAGTGATTGTAGCAGCTTTGATACACAGAGAAGTGTAGTGGGTAAGACGACGCCACTGGATGCCGTCGTCAAAGAAAGGAGCTCATGTCACAAATGAAACACGTTTTTCTTTTTTTTCATTGGCTAGAAACGCATCACGTGAAAGTCGCTAATAACATTTGAATCGGACCGCTTCAAGTCCCGCTACGGAGATAATTTTGGTTTTTAGTCGGTGAATTCACGAAAGTGAATTCTCAAACTATAGCGATCGTCGCGATGGAACTCTTTGCCCTCCATCTATTGAAAGGCTTTTCAAAACTATTAATAGCGATCATGTTTTTGTTTCCGGCTTATTTCTACGAACAGAAAATAGATTTTAAAAGAGTGTGAATACACTAATAGTATTACCGAAACAGGGTTTTAAGAGTAACATTATTTAATAATGCCATAGATCTAGATCTTATTTAACAAATAATAATTGTTGTGGACTTAGTCTAGTCCCGAACAGCATGACCTAATCAAAGATTGTAGGTCACTCGACCATTAGTATAGAAACAATGAAGGGAGCCGTTTATCCGAATGATGGTGTATAGCTGGATTGTTTTTAAACTAGACGTCTGCTCAAAGTGGCTTTTTATCGTATGAATGTCTCAATAGTCTGATTAAATTTGGCAGTTCATAATTGCTAGGTAAAGGTTTATCCAGCATCAAATAATATGACCTCAATTTACAGAGCAGAACTGTTTAAGATCCATAAGGTCAACAAGTCAATGTAATGAACATCCATGTGACCCAACTTAATTCAGAGAAATATATGGTCTACATGGTATACATTATTATTATAAAGATTGTGGATACTCGTTACGAGTGAGTGAGCGTTTGAGGTTTACGTCTCACCAGCAGCTAAGGTCATACGGGGACGGGACCTCGGCTTAAAGACTCATTCGACAGTCTGGGGAAGCCCGGGATCAATCCTGCGAACCCCGGTTTACAAGGCGAGTAGCATAATCACTACACCACAGAGGCTTCTATGGGTACTCGTTCGAATATTTTCATTGAGGCAGTTCCAACGAGCACTTAAATCGATGTATGCAGCAGAAAAAAAATACCAGAAAAAAAAAACTCCGGGTTAGAGCTGCTTTTGAAGAGTTCAACTGTTTTTTTACATGAGACATCTAAGACGAAAATCAGATAATAATTTCACATGTTATACGTAAGCGCTATAATAGTGTTTCTTTACGAAAAAAAAAAAAAAACCCGTTAAATATGCCTGTAGGGTACTGGTAAACAGTCTTGATCCGGATCAAACATGTCAGTGTTGCAAATGCAGCTTTTGTAATTCACCGACTTTGAGGCTTCTCAAGCCTTTGATTATTTCTGGCTGTCGCTCACTTGAATTGCAACAACAAAGCGTCCTTCACCTTTCTATTGTCGTGTGTGTGGTGTATCGTTTTGCAGTATTATACAATGCACTAAAAACAATAGAAACCTAAGCCTCGGGTACTATCAAAGTTTATGGACTGCCCGAAGGCCAGGGCCAGGACCGCCAGATTGATATGGCCCGTGCCGGCGGCGGTTCGGGCCATATCAACCAGGCCGGCAGTCCATAAACATTGATAGTACACCTTTGCTGCTATGAAGAAATGAAATCATGAACTTTGATACACACATGTACAGGAAACCTTCAGTGACTTGAGCTATGATGGCTCGTTTACCATTGGTGATTCGAACTCATTCTTGAGTGTCCAGTTCTTCCACTATCTCCTGATATTTTAGGGATAATTAAGGGGAATGGGAATACCTTCAGGGGAGGCAACTCCTGCAAAAGTATTTTTGTCTTCCATATTAATAGGGGTCAACTCTTAAAGGAAAGAATTTGCTCCTTTAATTTGCTCCTAAGGAGCAAATTCTTTCCTTTAAGAATAGACCCCTTTTTCAGTGGGACAGGGCTTACAGAAAAGTGAACAAGAAGTCCCAAAAGTTGTCTCCCTTTGGAAAATGGCGGCAAAATCTACCAGGTGTTCCCATTTCTCGTAAGGGGGATTATTCTGGATATTTTATCATTAAAATTGCTTCATTGAGACGATGCTGTTGAAAGCACATGACTCCTCCATAATTCCTCCTTGCCTGATATTGTGATAAACCAACGGTAGCTGGAACTACGCGTGTAACAAATTGTCTTTAACCCATATGTGCCTAGTGTCTCATTTTGTGGGACATTGGCAAATAGTGTAAACCTAGATCAGACGCCGCAGACAGATCTACACTGTTTGCTTATGGGACATGCATTTAAATAATATAACAAACAGAACAAACGTAGTATCCCTATAATTCGACATGGACCATTCCAAACGTATTTAAACGGTTGATTCCATTGTCATATATGGGTTAAGATGTTCAAGCCACTTCAGATTCAACTCGACTATAATTAAATTTGTAAAAGAACAGATCGTCTGAAACAGAGACCTGTTTGTACTGAAAACAAGGGCGTTTCATAATTTTTTTTTTCAGGCGGATGAATGCACCTTACACATCTTTGAAATGCTTACTTGTAGAGAAGTGCTTCTGAACTTAAAGAACCCCTGACAATCTGCTCTTTTCATTCAAAATATATAAACATTTATATCGCAAAACATAAACAGTGTTACATAAATATCTTAAAAACTGTAAATTACATTAAAATTAACATGCATATCCTTAAGAGATGACGTGATGAGATTTGTCAATATATCATATAGAAGTCTTGACATAATTATGACTCATTTTTGGACCCATCGCATGCGGGAAACGCTTAAAAGGGTACCTTGCCAAACAGTGCAGACCCAGATCAGACGCCGCGTCTGATCAGGGCCTGCACTGTTTGCTAACAGAATTTTCCATCGAAATAGAATAAAAACAAAAAATAGCCTACCACCTCTTAAGAGTAGACCCCTTTTTCAGTGGGACAGGGCTTATAGAAAAGCGAACAGGAAGTCCCGAAAATTATCTCCCTTTGAACAATGGCGGAAAAATCTGCCAGGTGTTCCCATTCCCCTTAAATTGAACTGACGTAAGCCGAGTCCTTTCACCCCTGAATTTCTGAGGTGAACTCTTCCAGTTATAAATTTGGACACGTTTATTCCTGTAAATATGAAGTTTTAATCATTGGCAGGATGGCAACCAATGTAGATTCTGATTAAATGGCTCATAATGATCCGTCTCATCCGTATCTACACTGTTTGCATAGTTATCTGTACATTTCTACAGGGTTGAAAACGTAAATAACGCTGTGATGAAACTAAAAAGGGAATCTTCAGGAGAGACAGTTCTTTTAAAACTATTTTATTTACGCTATCAGTGTCACTCCTCAACCCATAACATGCCTATCACAACAATTATCGTCTGCTTTGTCGTCTGTCGGTCATTTTAAAAGTCATTTTTACAAAACAGCGTGGACCAGATCAGACTGCTCCTCTATGGGCAGTCTGATCAGGGTCCCTACTTTTTGACTGTACGCAATTTTTTTTTTGAAAGTTTACAAGACCACACAGCAGACGACATAAACAGGCGACATTTTTAGATGCAGTGTTCGCTGGCCGTGATCTTAAGGGTTAAAATAACTGTTGATTTGTTCTTTTCTGGCATATTTCGGAAAACCAATAAAACATTATTATCATATATAACAATCGTCGTGAACAGTAGCACGATCGGATATCAATCATAATTCCATGATTTTCCATACGTGACATGTGTAAAATCACGTAGTAGGTTTTGTTATTATGGCCTGCAGTACGACGTAATTTTTTAGTTGTGTCGTGTATCTTTCGTCACTGGGGCGTCATTTGCAGTTGGACAGTTGGATTCTAATGAGTACACACAGCATACATTTGCAAGATAAAAGAAAATCTCCATACATTATCCCTATATCGTGTTTGGAGGAATTTCCTGCGTTCGACTCATCCATCACGAAAACATGTTTATATAATTTTGACCCCTTGAACCACAATTTTGTACAGTAAAACTTGGGTTTACAGGGGTAAACCCTATTTTTCTTATTTCTCCTCTTAAATATAGATTGTGGGTACTCGTTAGAACCGCCTCGATGAGGCGGTTCTAACGAGTAATCGAACCGCCTCGATGAGGCGGTTCTAACGAGTAATCACAGTCAATATTTTGAGCAGAAAAAAGAAAAATATCACAGATTCTTATCTTAGAATTTTCTTTTTTTTTCGGCGATAAAGTTTACGATGTATTGTAAACGAGCCATAGGGGTTCGAGCCATTGAGGTTCTACCGTATATGCATAGCCCAGTAATAGGAGATAGGTTGAATTGGGGTGGGGGTTAACGACACGTCAACCGTTGTATGTCGTTTTGTGTCGTCTCCCAGAGAAAGGGAGCAAAGAGATGGAAGAGATAGTAGAGGAGATGAAGGATAGAGGCAGGGGAGAAAGAGGAAAATGAACGAAGGTGAAAAAACAGAAGAATCCCGCCACATGTACACTTACCTGCTGCAAGGACAGCACACCTTGCCCAACTGTAAGCCAATATCAGCTGCACGCCCATGTGACGTAAGATACACGACACCTCCGCCTCACCCAAACACCCATTCAAGCTCTCCTCCATATATTACGAGTATTTATCCATTTTAACGAGAAACGAGTCACTGGCTCGAATCAGTAAGCGGCCTCTGGTCAGGGCCTTTACTGTTGGCAAAACTTCAACCATTTTGAAATCGATTTCTAAAATCAACTCAACATGGTTCCCCTAAATGATGATTTGTTTGTTTGTTTGTATTGGACTTTAACGGCCCAGTCAACTCTATTTTAGGTCATTTTTAGCCGGCCAGTTTACCTATCCACACTTTTCCGGGGCAGGCTTATACGTAAGTGGTTAACCAGCGCAGTGCATATTCTTTCGCCAGAAACTGACAACTGCCCTTCTTGAATCGGCGGAAGGGAGAGAATGACCGTAGAAAAGATTTCATGATCAATCTCCACGAAAGAATGTTGCCGACCCCGGCAGGTGTCGAACCCGCGTCCTCCTGATCACCCCCTAAATGTCGAATAATTCGGTTCTGTACAAAATGAATTAACCCATTTTGTACCAGAAAGCCCTAAACGGGATACTGCCAAACAGTATAGAATGCGGCTTCTGATCAGGGCCTTCACCGTTTGTAAATAATAATAATAATAATAATAATAATAATAATAATAATAATAATAAAACAGCTATTTTCCATATCAATTTTAATGCTAACAAAACCTATTAACCCAGATTTTGAAATGGACTCTTGTTATATACAGAGGACGATTCCATTTGGTACAGAATGTGTTCAAGGCGTGGGCTTATCCGAAGCTCCCCTAGGCTTTTGCTGGTCGTCTATGAGATAAGTTTTGTTTTTCCCATGGTCTGGCTCATTTAAGGAATGGATACACGGGGCAGATTTTCCGCCATTTTTGCAAAGGTTGAGAAACATTCGAGAGTTCTTGTTTGCTTTCCTCTGCCCCACTGAAAAAGGGTTCTACTCTTGCTCATCAGAGCAAATTCTTTCCCTTAAGAGTCGATCCCCATTGAAGAGGTTACCTCACATGAAGGTGTATCCAGTCCCCTCAATTATGTAGGAAATGGGGGTACATGTATTTTACCACATCTTGCACACACCATGCATGCAAAGTCGTATCTGCTTTGTTAGAAAGATACCATTTTGTCACTTTGGGACGCTTTGAAGCAAGAGCTTCATTATTGAGAAAATAAAAACAAAGGAGTTAATTACGGAACCCGGGAAGGGACATGATTTTTTATTTTTATTATGTTGTGCGAACAAGATAATATCTTGAGCGGACAAGATATTATCTTGTTCGGACAACATATTATCTTGTGCGGACAAGATATTATCTTGTGCGGACAAGATATGATCTTGTTCGCACAACATATTATCTTGTCCGCACAAGATATTATCTTGTTCGCACAACATATTATCTTGTTTGCACAACATAGATCTTGGGAAGTTGTGCGGACAAGATAATATCTTGTGCGGACAAGATATTATCTTGTGCGGACAAGATAATATCTTGTGCGGACAAGATAATATCTTGTCCGCACAAGATCTATGTTGTGCAGACAAGATATTATCTTGTGCGGACAAGATAATATCTTGTTCGCACAACTTAATATCTTGTGCGGACAAGATAATATCTTGTCTGCACAAGATAATATGTTGTCTGCACAAGATAATATCTTGTTCGGACAAGATATTATGTTGTGCGGACAAGATATTATCTTGTGCGGACAAGATAATATCTTGTTCGGACAAGATAATATGTTGTCCGCACAAGATAATATCTTGTCCGCACAAGATATTATCTTGTGCGCACAACTTATAAAATAAAAAAAAATCTTGTCCCTTCCCGGGTTCCGTAGTTAATTGATAACTCGACATTAATGTAATTTTTTTTTCTGAAAAAGAAAATTCCTAATTACAATGAAGAAAGCTACTGTTACAATTCCAGTCTGACGCTGAGTGCAAATAAGAAATTTTCAGCCAATTAAACCTGCGATCTTTTTGACGTCACTGCATGCCTTTGAGATTTTCCTTTACCCAAACTTTGGATTCTTGAATTAAGACTTTACTGAAACTGAACAGAACAACACAAAACAGACCCGCATGTATAAAACGTTTTACGCTCTGCTCTATTGTGCATGAAATGCGTCCCATTCATAAATCAAAGCACTGAGAGTGCTGATGGGGCGATAGCTTGTGATCAATGGATAGGGATAGGCAAATTTAGCATCTGGTTGGTATTTAAAATCAGGCCGTTAAAGAATATATTTTTTGAATAAAATCCAATGAACATATCTGTTTGAAGCTATTCTGGTCCAGAAGTCGTGTTAAGCAACAAAAGCCATGTTGAATTATTTTAAACTTTCGAAAAAAGAAAAAAAAAAGAAAAAAAGGTTTATACTTCGAGTAGCAAGTATTCAAGCTGAATAAGCGGTAAACCAGTACAGTGCACATTCTTTCACCCGAAACTGCCAACTGCCCTTCCTGAATCAGCGAAAGGGAGCTAATCACCGTGGAAAAGATTTCATGATCAATCTTCAGGAAAGAATATTGCCGACCCCGCCTGGTATCGAATCCGCGTCCTCCCGATCATTAGTCATTTGCCCAGCCGACTGAGCTGCCGAGGCCGTTCACATGCCTAGGACTCAAACTCTCTGAAAACAACATCACTTTATTCCTCGTGATTGATATAAACACCCCCATTAACCCATATATGCCTAGCAGCCTTTTGTGGGGGTGATATGCAAACATTGCAGACCCAGATCAGACTTTATAATAGGCCATATATCTCGGAAACCATTCAAATCCCCACCACATAATCACATATATTCTTGTTCATTGTTATTAGACACATTCAGTCACCCCCATCTGGGCGCGGGGGGGGGGGGGTCCTCAGGGGCCATTTTTATCCCATCCACTTCATAAAAGGGCGTCATATCTCAGAAACCGTTCAGCATTCAGTGACAGCAATCTTGGGCTTTTCTGGGATCCACCATGCCCGAATCCCTCCACTGCTTAAAAAGCCTTACATCTCAGGAGCCATACATATCCCCACCGCTAAACCATAATGTCTCTGTTCCTTTTGATAAGATGCATTTAGTGACACCAACCAGGGCTCCATTGGTTTCATGCCCCACACTCTCTACTTTATAAAACACCAAATATTTCAGATACAGTCCACATTTGGGTATGGGGTTTGTTTTGGAGACTTTATAATTGGTAGATTAAAATCATATCCTGTTAAAATACAATGTCATGGGCAGTGCCCACCTGAGCTCTGGTTTATGAAATTTGGCTCTTTGGTTTGTTTGCTATGGCAAGTTAAGAATTTCCATTGACTTATAAATGAGGAAAATTGAAAAATGACATTTATGCCTTTCAAGATATTTTGTCAAACTTACATAGAAATGTTCCTTTAATAATGTTCTTTTAGGCTTATTAGTTGCGACAGATGGGAAATTGTCAATTGTCATCTGTTGTCCTGCAACAACACATTCAAGCGACATCAGACCCCTGAAGCCACTAGGCTGATTGGATCCAAATTCTATCTGTAGTATCCTTGGGCGCAGGGCTTCCATGGTTAATTAAAATACATTGCTGCCAGTGGGCAGTGCCCCCTGAGCTCTGGTGAGCATAGTGGCCCATGGGCCTCTTGTTTAATAGTCTTTCATATTTGTAAGGATATTCGCCATAGTGTAAGAGCAGCATAAAGGAATGAATTTGCTCCAGAGGAGCAAATTCTTTCCTTTAAGAGTTGACCCCTTTTTCCGTGGGACAGGGTTTATAGAAGATCGAACAGGAAGCCCAGAAAGTTGTCTCCCTTTAAAAATGGCGAGAAAATGTGCAAATGTATCCATTCCCCTTAAGTAATCCTCATTATGAGGCGCTATGAATAACCCTCAGTAGTTCGAGCTGTCCCTCTCTCATAAACAGACATTTTGGCTATCAATTGGACTTTAATCACATTATATTGGCCTCTCAAGCGATTTTGGTACTTATCGCCTATGCGAGCAGCGAAGGTTCAGGCGAACCTGCGCATCCGCGCAGTCTCGCCAGAACCTTCGCTGCTCGCTCATACAAGAAGTGAATCAAGAGGAACCTTCAGACAGAAAGCCACATCCCTGGCCCCTCTGAATGGCTGGGCATGCGCAGTTAAAATTTGTCATGACGAAATGCTCGAACACACAAATTCGCTTGGCGGGGCTCAATTATACAAGGGTCCATGTATTATTGAAATCGTTAAACGAGTTGAGGAAAAGGGATAAAATGCATTTTTTCCCTTTTCCTCAACGAGTTTACTAAATTTAATAATACATGAGCACGAATGACATTTGAAACGCAATTTATTCATGATTTTTTTTTTTTTTTTTTTTTACAAAAGTATCCATATTCCGCCATTAGTAAACGCGACATCGTTAAGGACGTCGTACGTGTAACGTTACCGGGGCGTGTCTAACTACGCTTATTTACATTCTCAGACGCGACGCTGGTGGGTCCATCTGATCTGTGTGCAGGCTGGAGAAATGGTCCTGAACATTGAATTTTCCAGTTTACCCATATATGGCTAGCGCCCCATGAAAGAGACTTTTGCAAACAGTGTAGACCCGGATCAGCCGACACAGAATGGCGGTGTCTGCTTTTGGTCTAACTTTTTTACGATGAATGTACAAAAAATTGATGTAAAACATAGTAAACGACTATATGCTAAATCATTCCGTCAAAATTTCAGAGTATGTGGTGGGCGGTTAGCGGGAAGCAGAGATTACATTTTTTTTCATTTTATTTTAGATGCAATAATTCAAATAACCGTATGTGCCTCCGTGATCTGGTGGATAAGAGCGCTGACTCTTAATCATTAGGTCTCACACCGCTGGGTTCGAGACTGGCTCGGGTCACAAGTGAGACGCGAGGTTCTGCAACCGAAGGTCAGGTGTTTTTCTCCGGGCACTCCTGTTGTCGCCCACCTCTGATTGACGATCGGCTCGATATAAGTGAAATAACCTTGAAAGGGTTGTAAAACCGAACAAACAAACAACAACAACAATAAAAAAAAGCAAGAACGACAACCATACTTACGATGCCAGTGATCATTGGAACTGCGAGCACAAACGCACTCGCCCACACGCCTATAATCACTGCCCGGGCATGTCTGACAGTACAGAGTGACCTGGCCTTCAGTGGATATCGGATAGCGACAAACCTGAAAAGAGAATAAGATTAGTTGATACATGTTATTGTCTTTGCAATTGTCATTGTGGGGTGTAAATCGCAAGTTTGACGGTCGGAATTTTGGTTTTACTTCAATCCAGTTTTCCCAATTGTAATAAACTTATCCATTCATTTTATTTTGAATTCTAACACAGCGCGCCTATATAGGCAATGGAAAACAACTGTGTTTTATTCTACAACAAATCACGGCTAGGAAGAGCGTGACAAGTGACGTCATTAAAAACTGCCAATTGATGACGTCACTAGTCGATTTCCTTGACGTTAGACTGTGTAACGTCATTTTCTCGCATCGAAAACGTTAGAAAAGGATGTAAATGCATGTGTTTCAGTCGTTAATTTTAGCGGGATTTCTTCTAACAATGGCGAAAAGTTGTGAGATTTTGAAGGAAACAACAACATTATTGCCGATTTTCAGCATGTTAGAATCGAAATAGATCAGCTCTAGTCTGTGATTTATTGAGTTATAAATCACAGTTTGTCGGTCAGTTGTAAGTAGACAAATAACGCGCGCTACGCGCTCGTGATTTGTCTACTTTACAACTGACCTCCAAACTGTGATTTATTACTCAACAAATCACAGTTAGAGCTGATCTATTTCTTAAACAAAAGGTTTACACTAAAAAATACAGGTTGTGGGGTGCTCGTTGAAACCGCCACGAGTACCCACAACCTCTGTCTTTGAACACGATTAAGAAAAATAACGCACCCTCCATTGCTATATTTAGTAGAATGCATACATATATATGTTTGTGCATGTTTGTTTATGCATATACGTCAATTCTTGTATGTGTCATAAAAACGCATTGATACAGAGGACCCGCGTTATAACGGCAGTATTTGTTCCCTATTATTGTGCTGTTATAATGAATTTGTCGGTATAAAGAATCCCAGTTAGGAGTATGATAGGTTATAAAAGGTCTTTTCCACATCATTACTCAAAGAAACAACTGTTATAGACATTTGTCAGAATTGCCTCGGTGAGGCGATTCTAACAAATATCTATACAATTTGTTTCTTGGAGTATTGAATTACAAGAATCTTTCAGGACTATGTTTTCGATTTGGGCATGTCCACGTCGCTCGGAATCGAGACTAAGCCTTGAGCTAAGAATGCATTCCATTGAAATTGTTCTTATAATGAGTTTTGCCGTAACAACGAATGTCGGTATAAAGAGGGTTGACTGCATATGCCAATTATATTTGAAATATGATCATTTGTGTTTTAATCAACAGTTATACCGCGACCTAATCAAAACTGTAAAAGTTCTGTTTCGTCTGATTACAATCCTTAGCCGGATTGTACTATACTGTACATGTAAAGGCGCACATAGTTGTGCGACAAATAAATTTGAAATAAATTTGTCATGAAAATACACCCATGCTAATGTTTTCGACGCATAATTCTCTTCATGGGAGACAACTCATTCTCACACATGGGACAAGAATATCCCTTTATATGACAGTGTGTGATTTCTTTGTCACACACTGCTGTCTCACCCAAGGGTTTACTGTCAGTCATTGCTTAATACTGGGAAAACATGTACATCGCAGCGGAACTCTTTTTTATTTATTTATTTTTGGTTTCAAAACGGTCTTCTGCTGCACGTTTTGTTACCCATGTGATTATGGAAGTACCTTCTTTGTTTCTCCCTAGATATACAGTTTTAACAGCCGCAATCAACTTTTAATGAAATGGACATTCAGTGTATCAACAAACTGCTGTCAATTGTCAAGGAAAGAAAGTCGTGAAATGTACATGCAGCAGTGTTGTAACGGGTTTCTATTTCAAATTGACCGCTACGTGTAAAAAAACGCATTCAAATGAATTTGAGCAGCTTCCCCCCCCCCCCCCCCCCCAAAAAAAAAAATCACGAACAAACAAAATGTGTAAACAGTTTTCTTAAGAAATAAACAGCTTTCTCTTTTTCATTGCATTTGTGTAAAGGGCCATTATGCATACTGATTTTCCAACACGAAAACATACCTATATAATTTTGACCCCCTTGAGCACCACTTTTATATTGTAAAACTGGGGTTTACAGGGGTAAACCTTATTTTTCTTATTTCTGCTCTAAAATATAGATTGAGGGTACTCGTTAGAACCGCTGGTACCCACAATTTATATTTTGAGCAGAAATAAGAAAAATATCAGAATTTTTTTATCTGTTTTTTTTTTTGGCGGTAAAGTTTACAATGCATTGGTAGGGCAGTATGATGGCAATAGCTTTGGAAGCATTTTACTACTCACAGCAGGTGTGTGAGAAAAATAATCAATGATGGTGTTGAGACCTCGACAAGGAAATCTCAGGCTCGTTTTCAGTTTATTTAAGTCTCATCACGTGAACAAGTCCGTGAAATGAAGACCCCCCTAAACCCCACATTATATAGAGAAAACTGGGGTTTACGGGGGTATACATTATTTTTCTTATTTCTGCTCCAAAACATAGGTTGTGAGTACTCGTTAGAACCGCCTCAATGAGGCGGTTCTAACGAGCACCCACAACCTATGTTTGCACTATTAATAAGAAAAATATCACAGATTTTCATCAGAAAAGTAGCCATTTTGGAGATATGGAAAAATGCACTATATCGCACGGGTGTGTTTTCGTAATGTCATGCTCGGCATAGCCTCGCATGAGACTTAAATAAACTGAAAACTTGCCTGAGATTTCCTTGTTTCGGTCTCAACCCCATCATGGATTTTATTATTTACAAATATTTTATCTATCTCAAGGTCTTAACATGAATTTGACATTACGATAACACACCCGTGCGACATGGTGCAATTTTCACATCTCCAAAATGGCTACTCTTCTGGTGAAAATTTGTGATATTTTTGTTGTTTGTGTTTCAAACATAGGTTGTGGAGGCTCGTTAGAACCGCCTCAATGAGGCGGTTCTAACGGGTACCCACAACCCATGTCTTGGAGCAGAAATGAGAAAAATAATGCATAACCCCGTAAACTCCAGTTTTATCTATATGAAGTGGGGTTTAATGGGAATCCATTTCACGGAGTTGATCCCATGATGGAAGCAACATCTTCTAGAGGATAGACACGTGCAGACTCTACTTTTAGAGGTACTACGTGGACAGGAAAACGTAAAAAAGTCGCAAAAGTTGATGGCACAGGACTGTAAATCGACGATAAAAGTTCATTTGGTGATGTGCATGTAATCGCCAGCCAAAACAATCAAGACTTGAATGTGACACCAATTGCAGATGCTTTCTTGTCTTTTATGGCCTCTTGGGCTTAAAACCTTCTTATATTCTACATTATACATACAAACGTGATTCTGTGACTGACATCTGGTGTTTAAAATGCAAATTGCAAACATCAGTGTATTCTGGCAGAATCTTCCATTATTATATGTTGGACAAGGTCGGTTCTATTTTTGACAGCCTCGGAAAATCCTGTTAGGAAACAAAGAAGACCATGATCCTGCGGCGTCTGATCCGGATCTGCACTGTTTGGCTTTGTCCCTTGTTAGAATTTTGTTTGTTTGATTTGAGGTTTAACGTCCCCGTCAACACTATATAGGTCATTTTGGAGACGTTGCTTCCAATTTTGTGGGAGTGAAATGACATCTCAAGCCCTGTCGCCTGATGAAACCAATAGGGTTTAAAAGCATAGACGGGCCGACTCGCACCGCTTTGCCTGGACAGGCTAAGATCCTCTAAGCGTTTTACCAGTACTCGTGTGCGGTCGGTTCCAGCTCTGTGTGGAAGCATGATGCAGCCCATCTTTTTCTTCAAACCCCGATGGTCGGCGGCCGAACATTTATCACATGACGGCGCTGTTATCATGTCATAAAAATGATATAATCACACGTGCAATTACACGTGGTTATTTTCGACGATAAAATCCTATTTAAAATCGTTATAATTATGATAAACAGAATCTTACACTCCTGATCATTTCATATGAATCTTATGATACTCGCCGGAGGCTCGTTTCATGAATTCATATGAAATGTCCAGTCGTTTAAGATTCTCTATTTATATGTAGAACCTTCCATCAAACTGATTGGAACAGATCCATTGCTTATTTAAGGGTTGTCTAAAAAACTACATACACCCACGACCGAGTTCAGCAAGCATGTTCATGCTCGGACCAGAGCGGTTTCGCCCACAATGGGCAGCAAACAGTTTAACCCATTTTGTACTGGAAACTCAAAAACGGGCACCCTTGCAAACAGTGTAGGCCCAGATCAGACGCCGCAGCAGAACGCAGCGTCTGATCAGGGCCTACACTATTTGCAGAAAGTTCAGCGATTTTAGAAATTATTTTTTAAGGATAACACGACCTGTCTACCCTAAATTTCGAAATGAACTCCTGCAAGTAGCTCATCATAAGAGCTTTCAGGTATAAATTCAGCTTGTGGAAGCTGCTTGGCTATGATTGGTTTATTTTATCAGACTCTTCATATAACTTAAAGGCATTTATTCTCGTTTATTGAGGACCATCATTGCATTACATAATATTATATAGCCCTCAGTGCTGACTGAACAGAAGTCCTCTGTCTTCAACAGGTAAGGACCTCTTGGGGAAAATCAATAGTTTACTAACTGTTGACTAGAGTGTACCTTATTGATTTTTCCCTTAAGTGCCTCAGTCAGGGATTCAACAAGAGCTACTAATCACCATATTAGGGTCTGCCTTTGATCTGCTACAGAGAGTATATCATAGGGGGCAATAAAACAATTATGAGCACAGGGTGTGTCCTACCTTACAAGAATAAATGCCTTTAAGTAAACTAATCCCCACGACAGGAATTCGGAACTCATTAAAATGATGTTATCATGTAGAAACTATTAGCTGCATCATGTCAAAAGGTGCCTAACATATTTACAGTCTGCAAAATATCTCGCTAGTCTGCATATGTGAGCAGTCTATGTATTATCCTGGATTCCTATAGGTACTGATTACTAGTTAAAGTGGTTATGAACACTTGTCAGGCTTATCAGAGCCTGTACTTCTTTCATCTGCATAAGGCACTTTCTGTATGTAGCAGAGTGGTTAAAGGGTTTCTCAGCAAAAGCAATAAAACAAACAGCAGGGAATCATTACTGACAGGTATTGCACGACCCGCAGAAAAAGCGACCGACTGATGTCGGTTGATTTTCTAGAGTGCCCTAAAATCACCGTGTCATTCTGCCAGTCTGTCAGTCTGTCATTCTGTCTGTCCGTCCGTAACCCGTTTGTGAAAATTGGTAATAGTGACTTAACCGCTTGGAATATTTAAACAATTTTTGGCATACTGATAGATATCAATGAGATCTAACCAATGAACTTGCGAAATATTACATTCCATTTAGTATAGCCTCGCCGAGGCGAAAAATGTGAAAATGTTTGAACTGCTTCTCCTCGGAAACTGTTGGGCCGATTGAAGTCAAATTTCATATGGAGTCTCTATGGGATGGGGGAAACCAAAATTTGCTCATGGGGTCCAGGTCACATGACCAAAATGGCCGCCAAGCCATATATGGTCTGTCTGTCTGTCCGTCCGTAACCCTGTTGTGAAAATTGGTGATAGTGACTTAACCGCTTAGAATATTTAAACAGTTTTTGGCATACTGATAGATATCAATGAGAGCTAACCAATGAACTTGCGAAATATTACATTCCATTTAGTATAGCCTCGCCGAGGCGAAAAATGTGAAAATTTTTGAACTGCTTCTCCTCGGTAACTGTTGGGCTGATTGAAGTCAAATTTCATATGGAGCCTCTATGGGATGGGGGAAACAAAAATTTGCTCATGGGGTCCAGGTCACATGACCAAAATGGCCGCCAAGCCATATATGGTAAAAACCCTTCAAAAATAGTCTTCTCCAGAACCACTGGGCAGATTTCCACGAAACTTGATAAATAGCATCGGGGACGTAGGCCAATCATAAATTGCTAAAATGGTGACCCTGGGTTGACCTTGACCTTCTTTGTGCCTAGGTCAAACTTTGACACTTATGCTTTTGTATTGGAAAAGTGAGAATGCATTTTATCCTGCAAACGATTCAGAATACAGTACGAAAGTATGAAATATATTTTTGCTCCTTACGATAAGGCGCGTTTATTGGGGGAACCGTTTTAGGTCCAGGTCACATGACCAAAATGGCCGCCATACATACAATATATGGTAACACTCATAAAGCTAAAAGCATCCGGCGGGTCGTGCACTTCAGCTGAAGCACTGGTTTTAAACATATTTCTCAATGAATTCTGAAACCTCAGTAAAACACTGAATTTGTTCAACCAATCAGATTAGACTGGCACCCACACGGTGACTAGCATACCTATAGCAGAAGTTAGATGCTCTTGTGTAATGTGCTCTTGACTCCTGCCATATATGATGAGGAAGATTCCATGTGGTACATTTCAGCGTCGAATCAACGATGCGTGCCTCTAGGATTTAATCCCTGGTGACACACATAGAGGGTACAGTTAACCCTCTTTATACCGACATTCGTTATAACGGCAAAATTCGGTATAAAGGCATTTTGAATGAAATGACTACTTAGCTCAAGGCTTAGCCTCGGTTCCGAGCGGCGTGGGCTCCCCTCGGGTTGGGAATGCTCGTATCGAGTCCATGGCATGAAAGGGTCTTGTAATCTAATACGCCAATAAACAAATTTATAGCTATTTGTTAGACTCGCCTCACAGAGGCGATTCTAACAAATGTCTATAACATTTGTTTCTTGAAGTTAGGCTTTTTATTACCTATCCTACCTTTATAAAGGCAAATTCTTTATAACGGCACAATAATAGGGAACATATACTGTTGTTATGACGAGGCCCCCCTGTGTTTGATTTTCTTTTTCAGTGTAAGATGGATTTTTAGCTCGCCTGGGCGAAGTCCAGGAAGAACTATTTTACTACACCCGGCGTCGGCGTCGGCGTTGGCGTTGGCGTTGGAGTCAGCGTCAGCGTCCGTATTCGCGTTTAAGAGCTCATATTTTCAAAAACAATGTGATGGATTTGGTTCATTTTTGGTATGATGATAGATATAGGTCCAAAGTTTCATTCAGCAATGCCACCCATGTCTATGATCTAAAGGTCAAGGTTACAGACTTCTAAAAATTTAAATGTAAACGTTTTTAACAGCTCATATTTTCCAAACCATTTGCTGTATTTGGTTCATATTTGATAGGATGATATAGAGGTCCAAAGTTTCATTCAGCAATACCGCCGCCATGCTCATGACATCCAGGTCAAAGTGATGGACTTAGAAATTTTATGTAAGAGTTTTTAACAGGTAATATTTTCTAAACCATCTGATGGAATTGGTTCATATCTGGATGATACTAGATAAAGGTCCAAAATTTATTCAGCAATACCTGCACCAATGACCTCAAGGTCATGGTCACAGACTATATTTTTAGTTCACCTGACCGAAGGTCATGGTGAGATTTTGTGACCGTGAGATGTCCGGCGTCGTCGTCCGTCGTGCGTCGTCCGTCGTGCGTAAACTTTTCTTGTTAACATTCTAGAGGCCACAGTTTTGGTCCAATTATCATTAAACTTGCAAAGAATGATCATCATGACAATCAAATTCGAATATGAGTCATGTCGGGTCAAAAAGTAGATCAGTATGTCAAATCATAGAAAAAACCTTGTTAACACTCTAGAGGCCAAGGTATTGGCCCAATCATAATCAAACTTGCTCAGAATGATTATTTTGACAATATCTAGGTCAAGTTCGAATATGGGTTATGTGGGCTCAAAAAGTAGGTATGTAGATAAAATCAAAGTAAAACCTTGTTAACGAGCTAGAGGCCACAGTTTTAGACCAATCATCATCAATCTTGCTCAGAATGATCATCTTGACATTATCTAGGTTAAGTTTGAATATGGGTCATGTGGGGTCAAAAAGTGGGTCAGTAGGTCAAATCATAGAAAAAACATTGTTAACGCTCTAGATGCCACAGTTTTAGTCCAATCATCATCAAACTTTCTCAGAATAATCATCAGGACAATATCTAGGTCAGGTATGAATATGGGTCATGTCGGATCACAAAGTAGGTCAGTAGGTCAAATCATAGGAAACCTTGTTAACACTCTAGATGCCACAGTTTTGGTCTGATCATCATCAGACTTACTCAGAATGATCATCTTAACAATATCTAGGTCAAGTTTGAATACGGGTCATGTCGGCTCAAAAGGTAGGTCAGTAGGTCATATTATAGAAAAACCTTGTCAACACTCTGGACGCCATAGTTTTGGTCCAAATATCACCAGCTTGTACAGAGTGATCATCTTGACATTATCTAGGTCAATCGGAGTCATGTTGTATCAAAAAGTAGGTCAGTAAGTCAAATCATAGAATAAACTTGTTAATACTCTGGAGGCCATAGTTTTGGTCCAAACATCATCAAAATTGCTCAGAATTGTTGTCTTGACAATATCTTGGTCAGGTGGAATATTTTATGAATATATTAATAGAGTGCTACCTTTTTTACAAGGGGATGCACCCCCGCCCTTTGTCAGCGTGAGTCATTGATAATTAGACTGAGCCCGTTCACCTTCGTCTGGAGTACTAGAACCTGACCCTTAATGTCCACAAAGTGCCCAGATAGTAACACACAAGTCAGCTCTGTATTGTCGAAGGGTTCCACCCACAACCCGCCCACCCAACCCGTCATGAGTCGTTGTTAGTTAGACTGAGCCTGTCACTAGGACCTGACCCTCAATGTCCACAAGGTGCCCAGATAGTGACATACAAGTCAGACTTGTATTGTCGAAGAGATCCCCACCCCACCCACCCAACCCAGCTTGAGTCGTTATTAGTTAGACTGAGCCTGTCACTAGGACCTGACCCTCAATGTCCACAAGATGCACAGATAGTGACATACAAGTCAGCTCTGTATTGTCGAAGGGATCCACCCAACCCACCCACCCAACCCACCATAAGTCGTTGTTAGTAAGACTGAGCCTGTCACTAGGAACTGACCCTCATTGTCCACAAGGTGCCCAGATAGTGACATACTAGTCAGCTCTGTATTGTCGAAGGAATCCACCCCACCCACCTCCCCCCAACCCACCCACCCAACCAACCATGACTCGTTGTTAGTTAGACTGAGCCTGTCACTAGGACATGACCCTCAATGTCCACAAGGTGCCCAGATAGTGACATACAAGTCATCTCTGTAGTGTCAAAGGGATCCACCCCGAATTAACCTTCACCACGAGGCACTGTTAGTTAGACTGAGCCTGTTCATCTCCGTCTGATGCACTAGGATCTGACCTTCAATGTCCACAAGGTGCCCAGATAGTGACATACACATTAGCTCTGAATTGTCAAAGAGAACTTTTGAAAGACTTCTTCCTAAAAACAAAACAACAAAAAAAAAAAAAAAAAAAAAAAAAAAAACGATTTTGAAGGAATGTTCCATGAGTGACACGCTGACAATGTTCCACTGACCATGATAGAAAAATACATAACCCTTAAAATGACAAGTTGCTAAATACATGTAGCTAGACTGATTTTGAAATAACTTCACAGAAATGTTCCTTGGGTCATTGTCAGCCAAAAGCTCAAACCCTCCACTCCGCCTTATATTACCTAACATAAGGATCAGGTGAGCGATCCAGGGCCCTCTTGTTATACTTAACTAACAATGTGATGGATTTAGTTCATATTTGGTATGATGATAAGATATAGATCTAAAGTTTTATTCAGCAGTTCCCCGCTCATGCCAATGACCTCAAGGTCAAGGTCATGGACTTAGAAATGTTATGTGAAAGTGTTTTAGAGCTCACATTTTCCTATGAAATTTGGTTTGTAATTAGTATGATGATAGATATAGGTCAAAAGGTTAATTAAGCAATACTCCCACCCGTGCCAATTGCCTCATAGACGAGCTATGCTGTCTGATGACAGCTCCTGTTATTTCATCGAATGTATTTTCACTTTCTGGCGAAGCCGAGTTAAAATTTCACGAGTTAAATAAAAAAAATGAGCTTACAAAGAAACAAAAAACACGGTTTCTTGGAACCCGGGAAGGGACATGATTTTTTTTTTTTAAGTTCTGCGCACAAGATAATATCTTGTACGGACAAGATATTATCTTGTGCGCACAAGATATTATCTTATGTGGACAACATATTATCTTGTGCGCACAATTTATTATCTTGTGTGCATAAGATATTATGTTGTCCGCACAAGATAATATCTTATTTGCACAACTTAATATCTTGTTCGCACAACATTTAAAAAAAAATCATGTCCCTTCCCTGGTTCCGCAGTTTAAACTGTAACCAGTGCTTCAGCTGAAGTGCACGACCCGCCGGATGCTTTTAGCTTTATGAGTGTTACCATATATGGGTATGGCGGCCATTTTGGTCATGTGACCCCGACCTAAAACGGTTCCCCCAATAAATGCGCCTTATCATAAGGAGCAAAAATATATCTTATACTTTAGTACTGTATTCTGAATCGTTTGCAGGATAAAATGCATTCTCAGTTTTCCAATACAAAAGCATATGTGTCAAAGTTTAACCTAGGCACAAAGAAGGTAATGGTCAACCCAGGGTCACCATTTTAGCAATTTATAATGGGCCTACGTCCCAGATGCTATTTATCAAGTTTCGTGGAAATCTGCCCAGTGGTTCTGGAGAAGACTATTTTTGAAGGGTTTTTACAATTTATGGCTTAGGGCCATTTTGGTCATGTGACCTGGACCCCATGAGCAAATTTTGGTTTCCCCCATCCCATAGAGGCTCCATATGAAATTTGACTTCAATCGGCCCAACGGTTTCCGAGGAGAAGTAGTTCTAAAATTTTCACATTTTTCGCCTCGGCGAGGCTATACTAAATGGAATGTAATATTTCGCAAGTTCATTGGTTAGATCTCATTGATATCTATCAGTATGCCAAAAATTGTTTAAATATTCCAAGCGGTTAAGTCACTATCACCAATTTTCACAAATGGGTTACGGACGGACAGACAGACAGACCATATATGGCTTGGCGGCCATTTTGGTCATGTGACCTGGACCCCATGAGCAAATTTTGGTTTCCCCCATCCCATAGAGGCTCCATATGAAATTTGACTTCAATCGGCCAAACGGTTTCCGAGGAGAAGCAGTTCGAAAATTTTCACATTTTTCGCCTCGGCGAGGCTATACTAAATGGAATGTAATATTTCGCAATTTCATTGGTTAGATCTCATTGATATCTATCAGTATGCCAAAAATTGTTTAAATATTCCAAGCGGTTAAGTCACTATCACCAATTTTCACAAATGGGTTACGGACGGACAGACAGACTGACAGAATGACAGAATGACACGGTGATTTTAGGGCACTCTTAGAAAATCAACCGACTTCAGTCGGTCGCTTTTTCTGCGGGTCGTGCAATTAAAGTATAAGCCGCCACCACAAAGAACAAACTTTTTCCATGGCGATTCGCATCGATCGGGTTTTCAGAGTATAATATTGAGTGTGAACTATGTTCGCACCTGAAAATAAAACTTCATAAAATGTTTTCCTTGGAATTTGTATTCAACTAATGTTCGCATTTGCTAGGCTCATCTGGCGTTGTGTGCATTTATTACGTAATGTCGGCACTAGACGCGTGAACGTGCGTGACATAATTTCAGACACACATTACGTAGCTAGAGGATATATGTTATTTTTTCAAGATACCCCGAAAGTCTAAAAGTCGTATTTTATACTGTTTGGAACAGTGACAATATCGATTTCGCATCAAGAAAACACGACTGTATAATTCTGACACCCCTTAAACCCCACTTTTATATAGTAAAACTGGGTTTTAGTTTACAGGGGTAAACTTCTGCTCTAAAATATAGATTGCTGGTACTCGTTACCCACAGTTGATTGAGTACCCACAATCTATATTTTGGGCAGAAATAAGAAAAATATTACTTTTTTTCTTCTAAAAAGAACATGTTTTCGGCGATAAAGGTTACAATGTATATGCATAGGCGCATTTTCGTAAATGATTTCTCTGAGAAATCTCTTTCATTTTTTCATTTAAAAGCATGTAAGAAAAGTTGATTAAACTGGGGTGGCATTACATTTTGTCATCCTTCGGCGTGAATTCTTTGAACTTATTAAATTATTACGGTGACTGAGTGACCAGACAATCAAGACAGTTACAATGGCATATAAATTGCCTTCCCTCTTCATTTGCATGTGCCAGTCTTGAACATCTTGTCATGTATAGCAAAATTCCTATATTAAGACTACCTTTGGGACTGTTCAAAAGTGGTCTTTAAGACCACTTTTGAACAGTCCCAAAGGTGGTCCCTGACCAGAGGACACAGCGGGCAGAAAACACAATGAAAGATTAAGTCCACCCTTCAAAATAAGCTTTATGAAGCAGAATTAGTCTTAATTTTAGGTGGTCTTAATAGTGGAATTTCACTTTAGTTGTTAGATTGTCTTTTCTGTTAGTTTTCAAGCCCTGTCATCGACATGATAAACGGAATGTCGGGGCGAGGTGAAAGGTGAAGACAGCGTTCGGGGTTGTCCGTACGTGCGTGTGTACATGCGAAATTAACCGAATAGTATGGGGTGCCGTTTACTATTTAATCCATATTTATAGATATCCATAATTCGATTTATGGATATCCATAATTCGAATTATGCATATCCATAAATCAGCCGAACAATGGATATCCATCATACGAATCATAGATATCCATAAATCGAATTATGGATATCCATAATTCGACTGGTTTGTCTTGTTAGCGGTGTGTTCAGCAAACGGTGTAGACACAGATCAGACCCCGCCAATCTCGGCGTCTGATCTGGATCTGCACTGTATGCTAATGTCCCGCTGGTTTATGGCGTTTCTAGTTTTTACTGGCACTTCTGGGAATAGAGTTAAGAAGTGTTAACCCTTGTCCTGCTGAATATTCATATATGCCACACCCACTACTAATTATCAACCAATCAGATTACTTGATGCAAATTATTGCAACAAATTCACAATCTGAATAGCAAACAATGTAGATCCTGATCAGATGGCTTCGTTAGAAGCCATCTGATCTGGATCTTCATTGTTTGGAAAATAAGGCATATCCGGGCTCAGCAGGACAAGGGTTAAGAACTTCCAGGGAGGCAACCACTTTGAAAAACTTTTTGTCTTCCGTGTCAATAGGGTTTACTCTATAAGGAAAGGATTAGCTCATTCATTATTCTAAGAGAAGACCCCTTTTTCAGAAGATGCACGTTTACAGGATGTTAACAAGAAATCCAAAACGTTGTTAATTACTGCAAAAGTGTAAAGAGTGCTTTACATCCTTAGAACGGTCGAGTTTTGTTGAAATGGGGGTAGGGGAGATCATTTCATCCTGGCAGCTGATCTTTTGGGCCAGTTGGACTTGTAGCAAACTGAAGGTCCTATTCGGTATGATAAAATCAATCTTTCTGATGACAAATCAATCTTTCTGATGACATCGTAGGTCATGGCGCAGGCGCTCAAACATGCGCAAGGACTTTTTTGTCTACCTAATTTTCCTTCATACTCTCTCTTTCCTGTCATGTGTTTTCTTCTCTCTTTCTTCTTTTTTTTTGGAGTGTCTCATTGTGGCCGCACTTGATTGGTATTTAAATATAAACAGCATGCCGGCTCAAAAGAAGCAGGTAAAAATAAAATTTTCAGGGGGAAGCTTATAGTATAGGCAGTGATCCGCCGTCCGTCGTGCGCATCCGCGTCCGCGTCTGTGTCAACATTTTCAAATGACTTCTCCTCCAAAACTGCTGAGCCGATTGAAGTCAAATTTCATATGGAGCATCCATGGGATGGGGGAACAAAAGTTTGCTCGCAGGGTCCAGGTCACATGACCAAGATGGCCGCTATGCCCATATAAGGTAAAAACCCTTAAAAATCTTCTCCTCCTGAACCAGTGGCCGATTGTGATGAAACTTGGTATGTGGCATTGGGAACTCGGGTCCCATCATAGTTTGCTAAAATGATGACCCTCGGATGACCTTGACTCATTTTACGCCAAGGTCAAATTTGGTTACATAGACTTTTGTATGAGAAATAGTCAAAACAGCATAAATCTTTTAAACTATTGCAGCCTGTGACCTAAAAATTAGTAAATGCAGTGGGCAAAATGTGCTAGTGAAACTACACTAGTTTTCAAGGTCAAGGTTATTCCCTGACCTTGGCCCAAGGTCATTCAGATATGAAAATTAAAAAATTGTTTTTCACTGAAACCACTAGGCCATTTGCAACCAAATTTTGTCTGAAAACTTTTTGGAACAAGGAAATGAAATTTAACTAATTTGAGATTGACCAAGATGGCCGCTATGCCCATATAAGGTAAAAACTCTTAAAAAGCTTCTCCTCCTGAACCAGTGGGCCGATTGAGATGAAACTTGGTATGTGGCATTTGGGCCCATCATAATTTGCTAAAATGATGACCCTCGGATGACCCTGACCCATTTTACAGCAAGTTCAAATTTGGTTACATAGACTTGTGTATGGGAAATAGCCAAAACAGCATCACTTTTTTAAACTATTGCAGCCTGTGACCTGAAAATTAGTAAATGCAGTGGGCAAAATGTGCTAGTGAAACTACGCTAGTTTTCAAGGTCAATATTATTCCCTGACCTTAGCCCAAGGTCATTCAGATATGAAAATTAAAAAATTGTTTTTAACACTGAAACCACTAGGCCATTTGCAACCAAATTTTGTCTGAAAACTTTTTAGAACAAGGAAATGAAATTTAAATCAATTTGAGTTTGGTCACGTGACCAAGATGGCCAGAGACTTTTATATGGGAAAAAGTCAAAATAGCATATATTTTTAGCTCACCAGAGCGGAAGGCTCCGGGGGAGCGTATAGTATAGGCAGTGATCCGCCGTCCGCGTCGGCGTCAACATGTTCAAATGACTTCTCTTCAAAAAACTGCTGGGCCGATTGAAGTAAGATTTCATGTGCAGCATTCATGCGAACGGGGAACGAAAGTTTGCTCTCAGGGTCCAGGTGACATGAACAAGCTGGCCTCTATGCCCATATAAGGTAGAAACCCTTCAAAAATCTTCTTCTCCTGAACCAGTGGTCTGCTTGTGATGAAACCTGGTATGTAGCATTGGGGACTCGGGCCTATTATAGTTTGCTAAAATGATGACTCTAGGATGTCCTTGACCCATTATTCACCAAGGTCAAAATTTCTCACATAGACTTTTGTGTGGGAAAAAGTCAAAACAGCATATTTTTAGCTCGCCAGAGCCTAAGGCTCTGGGGGAGCTTATAGTATAGTCATTGGTCCGTCGTCCGCCGTCGTCGTCAACTTTTTCAAACAACGTCTCCTCTGAAACTACTCGGCCAATTGAAACCAAATTACATGTGGAGCCTCTGTGGGAAGGGGGAACGAAAGTTTGTTCGTGAGGACTGTGTCACATGAACAATATGCCCGCCATGCCCATATATGGTAAAAACCTTTAAAAATCTTCTTCTCAAGAACCGAATGGCCCATGTTCTTGAAACTTGGTAGGCAGCATCGGGGACTCGGACCCTACCAAGTTTATTAAATGATGACCTTGATTGACCTAGACCTATTTTACGTCAAGGTCAAATATGGTCACTTAGACATATGTATGGAAAAATGGCAAAACAGTGGATTTTTCTGATTGCATGGTAACCTGTGGCATCAGAAATGATATTTGCAATCAGCTGAATGGAAGTTTTTCAACTCCAAAGGTCAAGGTCATTTGCTGACATTTGTCCTGGATGGCTCAGATTCAGTATTTTAATCTTCTTCTCTACTCAAACTGCTAGGTTGATTGAAACCAAATTACATGTGGAGCTTCTATGGGAAGGGGGAATGAAAGTTTGTTCGTAAGGACTAGGTCACATGACCAATATGGCTGGCGTGCCCATATATGGTAAAAACCTTAAAAAAATCTTCTTCTCAGGAACCAAATGGCCGATGACATTGAAACTTGGTATGCAGCATCGGGGGCTCGGACCCTACCAATTTTGTTCAAATGATGACCTTTGGCTGACCTTGACCTGTTTTTACGTCGCGGTAAAATTTGGTCACATAGACAATTTTATAGAAAAAAGCAAGACAGTGGATTTTTTTGATTGCATGGTGGCCTTTGTTGTCACATGACCAAGATGGGAATCATGCCTGTATATGGTATAAACCACATGACCTCTGGTGGGCGTAGTGGCCCATGGGCCTCTTGTTCGTCTTTTTGGCCACTTTTGGAAGCTTCTGGTCCTCATCTAGTATCTCTTAGAGGGCTGATATGCATGCGGGCACAGTTGTGGGAATAAATAACGTGTGTGTGTGTGTGTGTGTGTGTGTGTGTGTGTGTGTGTGTGTGTGTGTGTGTGTGTGTGTGTGTGTGTGTGTGTGTGTGTGTGTCTGCGTGTGTGTGTGTGTTAATACTTACGTACCTTTCTATACTCATGGCAGTAAGAGTTAAAGCTGAACATATCATAGACACCGTCTGTATGTAGGCCACAAATTTGCACATGAACTCGCCGAGGCGCCAAGAATAGGAAAAGAACGCAATACCCTGAAACGAGACAAAAATGCATTTTGATAATTGCTTTAAATATGAAGAATGGGTATACTTTAAGTGGGGGTGGGGGCATTTATGTACTAAATGTTTTATTTCCCTTATTAGAGTTGCATCACTTTAACTAATCGGTGAAACTTTATATAGCGAAAAATGGTGGATACAGAGGCATGCGTAATTTTCTTTTTTCTTGCTTAAAACATAGATTGTTTGTGTTGAGGCTTTACGTCACCGTCAACACTATTTAGGTCGTAATCATTGTTTTTGTTAAAATCAGTAGCAGCAGTAGTAATATCGGTAGTTTTTGTTGTTGCAGTAAAATTATTATTATTATTAATGGACCGACAAAGAAACCCGTGTTCAAATCATGAAATTCGCGTGCTTTTTGAACATGGATTTTGAGCTTTAAATATGAAATATTGGGCCCTGCTTTGGTTACGTTACGTTGGTGACGAAACATTGTCGATCTGAACGTAGCGTTTTAGAGGTCTATGATGACGTCAGAGAGTTACTGCGAACGTCCTTGTAAAAATCATCCTGAACTAGCCGCGATGTTGGTTTGCCAGTCGCAGTGGAAAAGTTTATGTGGAATTTTATATGGAGCCTTTGGGCGTTTTCGTAAACATTTGCTGTCGGAATCGTAAGTTATGCAAGAACAACGATCATCCATGGTTATTCCATTGCATTAACAATTGCCGGATCCCTAGGAAGATATTTGAGCATTCGGCCTAACGACCTCATGTTCAATATTCCACAATTCTGCAGCCAGAAAAGATAGCATTATACGATACAAGTATGTTATTGCAATTAGAAAGAAAAGAAATTATGTTTGCCGCGTAACAATGAAAATAACAAGACTGATTGTTATCACAGGGTTGCAAAGGCAATTATATATGTTTGTAACGCCAAACAATATTTCATCGGAAGCTTAAGAAAACATTGTTTTCCAGGTAATCACCTCTGGAACAATCTAACAACAAATCTTTTGTATGGATAGTGCGCCCATGTGAAATTATGGGATTCTTGCGTAAAAACCTATGGATAAAGCTGTTTGAAGCTATTCTTGACCGTGTTCAAACAACAAAACCTATGTCCAATAATAATAATAATAATAATAATAATAATAATAATAATAATAATTACAATAATAATAATAATCATTATAATAACCCTTTTTGTACCAAATGGAATCTTCCTCCTTATATATAGCATGAGTTCATTTCAAAATTTAAGGGTGTCAGGTTTCATCAAATGACTAAATTTTAAGCAAACAGTGGAGGCCCTGATCAGACGCCGCGTTCTGCGGCGTCTGATCTAGGCCTGCACTGTTTGCCAGAGTACCCGTTTTGGGGTTTCTGGTACTAAATGGGATAATCATGAAATTCACGTGCTGTTTGAATATCGATTTTGTCCTTTTAATGGTCACAAGATGGGCCTTACTTTGTTTACGTTACGTTAAGCGACGTAACGTTATCAACATGAACATCAGAGGGTCATTGCGTAACAACGCCATTGTAAACAACATTTTGAAGTAGCCGCCATGATGGTATGCGTGTCGCATTTATAGAGTTTATATCGAGTTTATATGGATCTCATCACGTGAACACACCCGTGAAACGAAGACCCCCCATAAACCCCACTTCATATAGAGAAAACTGGGGGTTTACGGGGGTATACAATATTTTTCTTACTTCTGCTCCAAGACATAGGTTGTGGGTACTCGTTAGTATCGCTTCATTGAGGCGGTACTAACGAGCACACACAACCTATGTTTTGAGCATTTATAAGAAAAATATCATGGATTTTCATCTGAAAAGTAGCATTTTGGGGATATGAAAAATACACTATGTCGCACGGGTGAGTTATCATAATATTTTGGGCGTGTTCGTACAAATTTGCCGTTGGAATCGTAAGTTATGCAAGAAGAGCGACGAAAACACGCCTATACATCTATATATATTATTATTATACAAATAGGCCTACTCTGTAAACTTTACCGCAAAAAAAAAAAGAGCAGAAAAAAGAAATGCTTTTGGTATTTATAGAGAAAAAGCATATTTTCATTTATTTTTTATACGTGAAAAAAGTAGTCCCGGCTGCTGCTGGGAAAATAATATGGTTGTGTTATTTTTCACACTGTGAAAATGTCATATCTTTTCACAATGTGAAAAATATCATTTAATTTGTTTCAGATTTGCAAATGACTTCACTGCCAAGTATATAATAAAATAGTCTTTTTCTTGCATAAAATATTTCTTTCAATTATTATTCTAAATTTTACCACATGCACAGTGGCCTACAGTTTTTGAGCGGATGGATACGCCACTGACTAGCAGAAACGCTGTCACATTGCACGACCCGCAGAAAAAGCGACAGACTGACTGAAGTCGGCTGATTTTCTAAGAGTGCCCTAAAATCACCGTGTCATTCTGTTATTCTGTCAGTCTGTCTGTCCGTCCGTAACCCGTTTGTGAAAATTGGTGATAGTGACTTAACCGCTTGGAATATTTAAACAATTTTTGGCATACTGATAGATATCAATGAGATCTAACCAATGAACTTGCGAAATATTACATTCCATTTAGTATAGCCTCGCCGAGGCGAAAAATGTGAAAATTTTCGAACTGCTTCTTCTCGGAAACCGTTGGGTCGATTGAAGTAAAATTTCATATGGAACCCCTATGGGATGGAGGAAACCAAAATTTGCTCATGGGGTCTAGGTCACATGACCCTAATGGCCGCCAAGCCATATATGGTCTGTCTGTCTGTCCGTCCGTAAACCGTTTGTGAAAATTGGTGATAGTGACTTAACCGCTTGGAATATTTAAACAATTTTTGGCATACTGATAGATATCAATGAGATCTAACCAATGAACTTGCGAAATATTACATTCCATTTAGTATAGCCTCGCCGAGGCGAAAAATGTGGAAATTTTCGAACTGCTTCTCCTCGGAAACCGTTGGGCCGATTGAAGTCAAATTTCATATGGAGCCTCTATGGGATGGGGGAAACCAAAATTTGCTCATGGGGTCCGGGTCACATGACCAAAATGGCCGCCAAGCCATATATGGTAAAAAAACCTTCAAAAATAGTCTTCTCCAGAACCACTTGGCAGATTTCCACGAAACTTGATTAATAGCATCTGGGACGTAGGCCCATCATAAATTGCTAAAATGGTGACCCTGGGTTGACCTTGACGTTCTTTGTGCCTAGGTCAAACTTTGACACATATGCTTTTGTATTGGAAAAGTGAGAATGCATTTTATCCTGCAAACGATTCAGAATACAGTACTAAAGTATAAGATATATTTTTGCTCCTTACGATAAGGCGCATTTATGAGGGGAACCGTTTTAGGTCCAGGTCACATGACCAAAATGGCCGCCATACCCATATATGGTAACACGCATAGAGCTAAAAGCATCCGGCGGGTCGTGCACTTCAGCTGAAGCACTGGTTGTAACGTAATTTTCAGCCTAGCGTGTCTGACCATAACTGCATTAGTTTTGCAGTTTAACGTGGCCAAGAATTATCTCAGCATTAGGGACAATTTCAAAATTTAGGGGTGTCAGGTTGTGTTTTCTTCAAAACTCAATTGGAAAATGGGTTAATGAAATTTTAAGGTTTTGCTGGTTTCAAAGTTGGTGCGGCAGTAGAAAAATGACACTAAATAATTATGATCGAGGTCTCTCGCCGCTGTGGTTCGAGCCTCCTTCTGGTCACATGTGAGACGCCAAGTTCTGCAACGGAAGGTCAGGTGGTTGTTCTCCGGGTACTCCGGTTTCGCCCATCTCTGACTGACGATCGGCTCGAAATGTGTGAAATAATATTGAAATGAAAAAAAAAAAAAAAAAAAAAAAAAACAATAACAACAAAACAACAACAACCCCCAAAACGCTATTTTAAATACCGGAGGTATCCAATAAAAAATGACACAGTCCATTTTTGAAACCCAGGAGTGCAAGGGTGGAGATGAGCTGGGCGAGAATATGACAATACACGTGTATACTCACAAACCAGTCAACTTAAAATTCTCGCAGTCTGGTCAGAACGTCCGAGAATGCGAACAACGAAGGCTGAAGCAAGTGTTATGATACAAGCTTTATTGGCGGTCCCGCCCATCGGGGCTTGAAGAAATAGATGGGCTGCATGATGCTTCCACGCAGAGCTGAAACCGACCCGCACACGAGGACTCGTAGCTTGCCCCGGCAAAGCGGTGCGAGTCGGACCATCCATGCTTATAAACCCATTTGGTTTCATTGGGTGGCAGGGCTTGAGATGTCATTTCATCTCACTGTCGGGTAAAAGTCCCACAAAATTGGAAGCAACGTCTCCAAAATGACCTTTACAGGGTTGACGGGGACGTTAAACCTCAAATCAAACAAAACAAAGAAACAAGCTTTATTTGGTCGATTGTTTGTCAATACCCAATAAGTTAGAAAGCGCAGTAGCTTTTCAATACTAAAGTCCACGTGATTGTCACTCACTTGTTGGATATCCAAGTAAAGGTTGGTCATAGAAAATAGCCAGGCAGTTCTTGTCGCTATGAATTCAGAGTACTGCGTGAGCGGGTTATCTTTAGAAACTGGTCTGGGATCTTCTATTGCGTTTGGCAGACAGTGAAGATCCAGATCAGACGCCACAGAATGCAAAGTTCTGCGGCATCTGATCATGGTCTACACTGATTCTTACTGTATTGTTTAAGGCTTAAAACGACAACGGATGCAATCGACCCAGTGCTGTAAGTGTTTCGATTTAATTATCATACGTCCAGCTATCCTTATTGCTATAGTTCGTTTGTTTGTTTGATTTGTGGTTTAATGTCCCTGTCAACACTATATAGGTCATTTTGGAGACGTTACTTCCAATGTTGTGGGACTTTCAAGCCCTGTCGCCCAATGAAACCAATAGGGTTTAAATGCATGGACGGTCCGACTCGCACCACTTTGCCTGGGCAGGCTGAGATCCTCTAAGTGGGTAACCAGTACCCGTGTGCGGTCGGTTACAGCTCTGCATGGAAGCATAATGCAGCCCATTTATTTCTTCAAGCCCCGATGGGCGGGGTCCTCTGTAGTTCGTAAATGTTATGAACAACAAAATTGCATTCGGACATGACTCTGATCAGTTTGCAGCACTGGTAAATCAGAATAAGACAGTCCATGTCTGCGTAAAGAAGCTTTGGAGTGACGATCACCCTTTGCAAAAACACGCCTATACAAATACATTGTAAACTTTTTAGCCGAAAAAAAAAAATGTGTGTTTGTGTATGTGTGGGTGTGTTTTACGTCCCACCAGCAGCTCAGGTCATAAAGAGAAGGGACCTCGGTTAAAAGGCTCATCCGAAGGTTTGGAGAAGCTCAGGATCGATGGGTATAGTGTCTTTTAAGTTATATATACAGTAAAACCTGTCTAAGTTGCCACCTCTAATAAGCAAGCAACCTGTCAGACAGGTTCCCCCAAAAAAGAAAATGCATTTAAAATCAACTACTTATCTTAAGCAAGCAAATTTCGATTATCCCTTAAGAGCTTGCTTAGAATTGGCTGGGCTGTAAATACACGTATATTACTTAAACGTAAACTACAATAATAATAAACCGCTTTATAGATTTAACATATTTCATTGAGCCCCTGCCTTTCGGGCTTGGGCGAGGATTGTGGCCACGTAAAATCGATTTAAGCCCCCCGTGGAATTCGTTTCCGCTGACCGTTCCAAGGCGGTTCTTCTGTCGCGGTTTATTTTTGTTATGGTTTGTCTTTGGGTGTTTGTGTCGCCTAAATTATTTTATTTTGGATAGCCTTTTGGCAATTCTGTGGGAAAGTAACTGTCCTTTTGGCTTTCTGCTGTTGGTGTTTCCGTTGGGGTCTGTTGCTTCATGTTTGTGTTTCTTTCCCATTGTTGTCTCTGGTGGGAGATGTGGGTTAATTGCCTCTACTTCTATTTTGGAGAACCGTTAACCCCCGCAAGAAGGTCTAAGTCTGCCCAAGAAAAGTGGTGCGAGTCGGACTGTCCCTTAAACCCTAGCGATTGCTTTCGCCGATAGGGCTTGAGATGTCATTGAATCTCAGTGTCGGGACCTATTGTTGGCAGGGACGTAAAACCGGAGTACAAAAAAAAAATATATTTTTTGCCTTGAAATATAGGCGATGGCGATGGGCTACAAATTCTCACAACATTAGTAACAGCCTGTCACTTGCAATGAAGATACAATGCAAACTTCATGACAACAAACAAATATATGAATACAAGCAGAGTAGACGAAAGAAGAAAACAAGAGGACCATGATGGTCCTATATCGCTCACCTGAACAAAGAGCTATCTATGTGGGTCGCAGGGTGGGGCAATGTTTTGGTCTATAATTTGAACAATCTCAGTAGACTCTGCCGTGGGGGGTATATTTGTCCCTAGGGCTATAACTTGAACAGTCTTGGTAAAAGTCCACTAGATGAAGCTTCATACCAAATATCAAAGACCTATGCCTTCTGGTTTCAGACAAGAAGATTTTAAAAGGTTTTCCCTACATAAGCCTATGTAAAAACCGTGGGCACTGGCGCTGGGGCATTTTTGACCCCAGGGAAATAATTTGAACAATCTTGGTAAAGGTCCACTAGATGAAGCTTCATACCAAATATCAAAGACCTGGTCCTTCTGGTTTCAGACAAGAAGATCTTTAAAGGTTTTCCCTATATAAGCCTATGTAAAACCAGTGGGTCACGCCCCGGGGCCATTTTTGGCCCTACGGCTATAATTTGAACCATCTTGGTAGAGGTCCACTAGATGAAGCTTCATACCAAATATCAAAGACCCGGGCCTTCTAGTTTCAGATAAGAAGATTTTTAAGCTTTTCCCTATATAAGCCTATGTAAAACCAGTGAGCCCCGCCCCGTGACCATTTTTGGCCCAAGGGCTATAATTTGGATAATCTTGGTAGAGGTCCACTAGATGAAGCTTCAAACCAAATATCAAAACCAGTGCGCCCCGCCCCGGGGGCCTTTTTTGGCCCCAGGGCTATAATTTGAACAATCTTGGTAGAGATCCACTAGATGAAGCGTCATACCAAATATCAAAGACCTGGGCCTTCTGGTTTCAGACAAGAAGATTTTTAAATGTTTTCCCAATATAAGCCTATGTAAAACCAGAGCTTCATACCAAATATCAAAGACCCGGGCATTCTAGTTTCAGATAAGAAGATTTTTAAGGTTTTCCCTATATAAGCCTATGTAAAACCAGTTAGCCCCGCCCCGGGGCCATTTTTGGCCCAAGGGCTATAATTTGGACAATCTTGGTATAGGTCCACTAGATGAAGCTTCAAACTAAATATCAAAGACCTGGGCCTTCTGGTTTCAGACAAGAAGATTTGTAAAGGTTTTTTCCAATATAAGCCTATGTGAAACCAGTGGGACCCAACGTGGGGCCACTTTTGGCCCAAGGACTTTAATTTGAACCATCTTCAAAGAGGTCCACTAGATGAAGCTTCAAACCAAATATCAAAGACCTGAGCTTTCTGGTTTCAGACAAAAAGATTTTTAAATATATGGGCTGCATGATGCTTCCACGCAGAGCTTAATCCGGCCCGCAGACTAGTACTGGTAAACCGCTTAGAGGATCTAAGCCTGTCCAGGAACCGCGGTGTGAGGCGGACCGTCCATGCTAAAAAACCCTATTGGTTTCATTGGGCGACAGGGCTTGAGATGTCATTTCATCTCAATGTCGGGTAAAAGTCCCACAAAATTGGAAGCAACATCTCCAAAATGACCTTTACAGTGTTGACGGGGACGTTAAACCTCAAATCAAACAAACAAACAAACAAGATTTTTAAAGGTTTTCCCTATATAACCCTATATAAAACCAAAGGGCCCTGCCCCGGGGCCATTTCTGGCTACAGGGCTATAATTTAAACAATCTTGGTAGAGGTCCACTAGATGAAGCTTCAAACCAAATGAGAAAGAATGAAAGAAAAATAAAATGTGCGAGTAGCGACTTGTGTCGTAGCGGAGCATAAATACATTTTAGCAAGTATGAACAGCCTGGACATACTCTTATTTGGTTAAACATTGTTTTTTATGCTGAGCTAATCTTTATAATGGGCATTAACCCTTATCTTGCTGTTCCCTACCTTTTGCAAATAGTGTAGATCCAGATCAGATGGCTTCTGATCTGATCAGGATCTACACTCTTTGGCATTCAGTTTGTAAATTTTGCAGGAATAAATCACATCAAGTAATCTGATTGGTTCAAAGTCAGAAATGGGTGTGGCTAACTTAATTATGCAGCAGAATAAGAGTTAATTGACAAGTAAGACCAATCAGTGCATTAAGATTTGCTTGAGCACAGTGATACTTGAGCTGTCCGACACGATACTAAATTCAGTTTATCATTACGAAAACACGCCAATACAAATGCATTGAAATTTTAGAGCAGAAATAAGAAAATAAGGTTTACCCCTGTAAACCCAATTTTTACTGTATAAAAGTGGGGTTCGAGGGGGTAAAAATTATATGGGCTGGAGCCGAGCGATGGTCTCCTTATTCACCGCAACGGGGAATAGGGGTACCACCGAACGGCTACGGTGTAGTGCCAGCATGAATTCTTCCCTGGGACCCCACCAGGGAGCTGACGACCTGCGACACGGGGAAACTGGAACACAAAGAAAGTAAAAATTACATAGGCGTGTTTTCATGATGGCTAAGGCGAGCTTCAACCGATGCGATTTCATGGCTACAGGTAAGTATAATTATAAGGATTATTTGGGGATTTTCTGTGACTCTATTTGATTGACCTACATATACTACTCAAAGTTTGATAGGGATCACTTTTTTAATGTAAAATAATTTTTGGATGAATTAATCAGCTGAATCCAAATTTGATACATAATGATAGAACACGTATCCTTCACAAAACCTAGTGATTAATTTTGTCAACTGGTACTGCATTCAAGCGTGACAACAGCAACCGTCTTGGCACCCCCAAAATTTGCCGTAACACGAAGGGATTTGGACAACTGATTTTTCACAAATTTCCAAATTTGTTTAGACAAACGTGCCTAATAACGTGTATGGCGTCCACGGGCATCAATTACAGTACGCCATCGCCTGTGCATGCTCGTAATCCGAGTCTGTATCCGGTTTTGTTGAATCAGCTTTCATTCAGCAACCAATGCATCTTTGAGCTCCTGTAAAGTCCTCGGATGCACTGGTCGGGCTGAAACAGCACGCTGAAGCACGCTCAATCGGATTTAAGTCCGGTGACCGAGTAGGCCAGTCCATACGAACGATTGTCTCACGTTCCACATAGGAATCAGTGACGTTGGCACGGTTGGGACTGGCATTATCGTCCATCAGAATAAAGTCCAGGCCGATAGCATCTGCATATGGTCTCACAAACTCATCAAGAATCTCATTACAGTACCTCACTGCCATTAACGTTCCGTTTTCAACGACGTACAAGTCAGTGTTACCGTTCACGCTTATCCCAGCCCAAACCATGACTGACCCCTTTCCATAGCGATCATGCTCTGCCACATCCAAGTCATCGAATCGCTCTTTAGACATTCGCCACACTAATTGACGTTTGTAAGTGAAGTTTAGACAGAATCTGGACTCCTCAGTAAACAGTACTGGCGTCAAGTCACGAACCGTCCACCTGACGTGAGTTCTGGCAAAGTCCAACCGGTCTAGCACGTGCTGTCTCGTCAACGTAACACGTACAGCAGGCCTCATGGCATTAAGTCCGAACTCGTGGAGCCCGTTTCTGACAGTTTGTGTAGAAATTCGCACTCCAGTTCCGTTCCTAAGCTCGTTATGCAAACGCGTAGCGTTCAGGAACCGTTGACGTCGAGACTGAATCAACAAGAAACGGCCCTGACGTTGAGTTGTAGCCCTTTCTCGACCCCGCCGTGTCTGTGTGAAGGATTTCCATGGGTAAGATGCCGACTCCACATTCGGGAAACCACGCTCTGAGACACATTCAGAATCCCAGCAACACGACGTTGAGAGACGCCAGATTCCAACATTCCGACGCCACGATTCATTTCTTCGGGGCTCAAACGGTTTCTTAATTGTCCTCTAGGCATTTTAGTGTTTCACAAACTCAAATGAAGTCCATTTTACGCTTGGTAAAGGAACACTGCCAAGTTTGATTGGTCTGTTGGAAAGCAGTGCTACGCAAGATTTTGGGGGTGCATGAATTCATTTGCGAAGTGTGAGAAGTGTGCACTTTTATGAGAACTGAACTGCACATGAGTTTCTGTTTAAGATATTTACCAATATACCTAGTACAAATTCTGTCAAGAAATTTTAAATTTTCAGTGCAAAATTTGGTATATAAAAAGTGATCCCTATCAAACTTTGAGTAGTATATATAAGGTCACTAATATTATAGTTGAATGCATTTACACACAACAGTTCTACTGATAGAATGTGTTTTTCCTGCAGGATTTGCATGTCACATTTTTACTGAGAACATTAAACGATTTTTTCCATTGACACTTTGTGAAGAGAGAGAGAGAGAGAGAGAGAGAGAGAGAGAGAGAGAGAGAGAGAGAGAGAGAGATGTGTACAACCGGAATTTGATACTGCAAATTCAATGTTCATGTCGACACAGTCTAATAATTCTAGTTCATAAGATAATAACTAAACTGCTTTGAGATATCATTGCCTGTTTCTTACCGAAATGCAATCATAATCGAGTCACTTGATAGTTTGTGCCATATCTTTTTTTTTTGTAATGCATATTGCTCAATGAAAATTGTCTGTTGTGGGTACTTGTTAGAATTGCCTCTATGAGTCGATTCTAACATGAAATAAGTAAGGGGAATTATCCCAGGATTAGCCGCATTACCCCTCTTGTATATCTATCTGGAGATGCGTACATGTATTTTTGTTTTATTACCAACCTCAGTTTTTCAAGAAAGTCATAAACATGAAATTCTCTAACAGATCTATAAACAAATCTAAGCTTTAAAAATGTCAAATCGGCTCCCACGGCCCTTCTCCACGGAAAAGTAACACATCAGCATTATTTGTTTGGTTCTTTAAAAGACAAGGCGATACATATTACATAATCAAAGCAAACTTAAGAGAGTGATTTGTTTGTTTGATTTGAGGTTTTACGTCCCCATCAACACTATATAGGTCATTTTGGACCTGTCTCATGATCTGCGTCGGTCGGTGTGTGCTCGGAGGGGGATGTGCTGTGTTTGCCGGGACTTGTCCATCATCCGTTTCGGTTTCAGAACTTTGGGGTTGAGACACACTGATGAAGATTAAATATCAGAAAGGCCTCTGTGTCACTACATTTGGTATAGTTACGCCTTAATTTGGAGACGTTGCTTCCAATTTTGGGGACTTTTACCCGACATTGAGGTGAAATGATATCTCAAGCCCTGTCGCCCAATTAAACCAATAGGGTTTATAAGCATGGGATGAACGACTTGCACCGCTTTGCCTGGGCAGGCTTAGATCCTCTAAGCGGTTTACCAGTACATGTACTCATGTGCGGTCGGTTTCAGCTCTGCGTGGAAGCATCATGCAACCCATCTATTTCTTCAAGCCCCGAAGAAGAGAGTCAGTTTATCGCTTTTTGTACCAAATGGAATCATCCTCCTTATACATAGCAGGAGTCCATTTCAAAATTTAGGGGCGTCAGGTTGTGTTTTCATTAAAATTTATTGGGAAAATGACTGGACTTTTAGCAAACAGTGGAGGCCATTCTGCGGCGTTTGATCTGGGCCTGCCCTGTTTGCCAGGGTACCCGTTTTGGGATGTCTGGTACCAAATGGGTTAAAGGGCGTGGGTACACGTCTAGGTGATGATTTGCCTGTCTTTCTGAAAAACTGGTATTCTTTCAAATCATTTGCTCATTAACCCGTTCTTACCTTGAAACCCGAAAATGTGGCGTATGATCGGGGTCTACACTGTTTTATTCCAGTAACACGAGTTTCTGTCAAAAAATAGAACAAAATTAAAAATAAAAAAAGACCCGACTTTTCCAATATTTAAGGGGAATAGATACGCCTTGATACGCCTACGCCTTCAAAAGCATTTTGTCTCCCATGTCAGTATACGTAGATGCATCATAATGTACTAACAAATGAATATTAACGGTCAACTCTTGAAGGACAGAATTGGAGCAAATTCTTTCCTTTAAGAGTAGACCCATTTTTTATGGGAGAGTTTATAGAAAAGCGAACAAGAAGTCCCGAAAGTTGTCTCCCTTTGAAAAATGGAGGATCGTACATCTGCCAGGTGTATCCATTCAAACTCTATCAGTATACAAGTTGGCTTCTTTAAAAAGAATCCAAAGGAAAGGTCTGCTGCTTTTTAGTCAGCAGAATAACCAGTGCCGGTGTTTATGAAACACTTTGCCCACAGCTTCTTGAGTTAACTAGTTTTTTTAGATAACTTGCTTACACAGTTAAAATGCTGAAAATTTCATAGGGTTATAACTTAAGAACATTTCAGAATTTTTAATTAGGTTTGTCAGGTCATCTGTTTAGCACGATCTATCAACCTATCATGTTTCGAAGAATCAGTATAAATAGTTGTTGAGCTGTCTTGAATACGAAGTCAAAATGCCCAAATTTACAAAGAGCCGAAACTCAAGATTGTTTTTTTCCCCAGAATCCATGCAGAAGTTAACCAGGTCATCTATTCATCATCCCCTATTTATCCACCAAGTTTCCAGACTCTACCTTTAACACTTTTTGGGATATTTCGCTGACAAGGTAAAATGCTCAAATTTACAAAGTGCCATTACTCATGAAGTAATTTTCTGAACATCACTTGAATGAACACCCTCTAGACTCCACTATATACAGAAAAACTGGGGTTTATGGGGGTATACATTTTTTCATATTTATGCTCCAAGACATGGGGTGTGGGTACTCGTTGGAACCGCGTCATCGAGGCGGTTCTAACGGGCACCCAAGACCTATGTTCGGAATATAAATAGGAAAGTTATCACAAATTTTCAACAAAAAATCAACCGTTTTTGAGATATGAAAGAATGCACTATGTCGCATGGGTATGTTGTCGTAATGATTATTCAAAAGTAAATCAGTGCATCTACTCATCACTTGCAATCTAATCACTAAATATCAGGGGTCTAGCTCCTATGGGTTTGAGATGTTTTTCTGACAAGGTAGACATGCCCAAATTTACAAATGATCATAACTCACAGGCCATCTTCTCTTCATTACCAATTTAGTCATCAAATATCAAATCCAATGGATTTTGAGATATTCTGCTGACAAGGTAAAACTGTCAAAATTTACAAAGAGCCATCTGCCATATGACTGGAACTTTACACTATCTATCTTTAAGTAATACCAGTTAGAATGTCACAGACATACAGTACTCTTATTTCATAGTCACAGCAGTTTTCGAAAGATACATTGTGAACCTCATTCCCATTCAAAAACCTGAGAGATCAAATTTGACCTTGTCCAAAGACAGGTCAAGGTCAACCTAGGATCATCAATATTATACTCGGTCACCTAAAGCTACATACTAATTTTCAAGGCAGTTGACCAAAATGGTTCTGGAAAAACAATATTTAGGGGTTTAACCATATTTAGGCATGCTGGCCGTTTCTGTCATGTGACCTGAACCATTCGAATAAACTTTCATTCTGCGCTTGTCAGTAAGCTGCATATAAAACTGACATTGGTTCCGCAGTTTCAGAGAAAATGTCATCTTAAATTTCAATGCACCTGCAATCCAAGTGATATGGGGCAAATGTCATCGAATGCCATTGACCAATGACATTCATAGACTTTCATATTGCACATACTCTCATGTCATATTTAAAAAAAACAATACATTGTTTTATGTTTTTCCCATAGTAAAGCCTAGGGAACAAAACCTGACCTTTGCATAAATTAGGTCATTGTTTTCATAAACTTGGTAAAACTCAATCGCCCAGTGCTAAATACCAGGTTTCAAAACAATCGGCCCAGTAGTTCTGGAGGAGAAGATGTATTAATGTTTTAGCATATTTGGGTGTGGCGCCCATCTTGATCAAGTGTCCTGGACCATTCGATCAAATTGGCTCTTTCTCACTCTCCTAAGGTCACGTGTAAAATCTAAATGAAATTGAAAACCTGCCAAAACTAATCAAAATATTCCTGGCGGTTTGAAAGTGATAACGTATGTGTCAGTTCGTGAAAACCATGCCTCTCTGAGGCTATTTATAACGTAATTTGGCATTAGATAATCTCAATACTTTTTGTCAGTATCTATCTGCATGTCAAAATTGATCGACATATTTTAGCTGTTTGAAAGTAATTTGTCCATAAATCAGTTGGTGAAAATTGTTGGCAGTGCCTTCTGGATCTGTAATAGAGCAGGGACGAAATGAATGTTGGGAGCTACATTTACTTGTCAACACAAAAAGGAAAATGGCGCGATGGTCTGCTTCGTTGTCTAGGGGTAACGAATTACATATACATTGTAAACATACAATGAAATAAGCAATGCATATGACAATCTGGGCACAGTAACCCTTACGGGTGCAGAACGTACCAATACTGAACAGCACACCTTTAATACTGATTTGAATGCACCATAATTTTTCTATATGAATAGCATACACGCATGAACACACACACGCGCGCGCATACGCACACATTTACACACAAACAGGAACCAGGGCGATGTACCCACATCCTTGACCCTTGGTATTGGATTCTTTTTTTAAAAATGCCAACTTGTACATTTAATTTTATGTAATGTAGTGCTTGATGCTCTGTCTCTGGTCGGGCCCATCGGAGTCTAACTGTTGGTTCTCATTTGCTCCAGCATTTCAGTGACTTCTTGCTGTCGAGTCCTCACCGTTGTTTCATCTCTGTGGTTGTTCGATTTTTTTGTGTTCTCGTATATGTTGCACTGATGAGTTAGGAAGCCTTCATGCGAACTGAACAAATTATTTGTCTAAATCGCGACGGAAGTACGGGCGAGGATTTCGCCGCGTAAAATCGATTATAGCCCCCAGTGAAATTCTTTTCACTGACCGTTCCATGGCGGTTCTTCTATCTCGGTTTACATTTTGTTATGTGTGCGAGTGTGTGTATCGCTTATATCTTTTTGTTTTGGATAGGCACTTGGGTATTTTGTGGGAAAGTAACATTTGGCTTTCCGCTATTGATGTTTCCATTAGAGTCTAGTTATTTCAGGTTTGTGTTTCTTTCCCTTTGGTGTCTCTGATGGGAGCTGTTGGTTAATTGTATTGACTCCTGATCATTGCCTTCACTACTTTTTCACGAAGTAATCAAGCATTAGACAATCTCATTTGTTAGGTTTCGCCAATATATATTTGAATTCCAAATATAATCAAAATATTCCTTGGAGTTCAAAAGTTATATGTCTATAATCAGTTTGTGAATGTTTCGCCTTTGCGTGGCTAATTATATTTAGAAATCTGGTATTAAACAATATCAATGATTAGAACTTTTCAATATACATCGGTTTGTCAAAAAATATAAAATTATTCATAGTGTTTCGAAAGTTATACGCCCGTGTCAGTTAGTTAAAAATTTGCACCGGCGACGCTTCTTGTAAAGAAATCAAGCATTAGAAAAGCTCATTGGTTAGATCTTGTCAATATCTTTCTGCATGCCAAAATTATCAAAATATCCCAAGCGGCTACACTCCATATTCAGTTTCTGAAAATTTTGCATCGGTGATGCTATCTATAAAGAAATCTGGCATTAGGCTATCTCATTTATTTTTTGCTTCGGCTGATAAACAACGTTTCCTTGTTAGGGAAGAGCCAGCTGATTGCTTCCCTTTCCGTTGTGTTTGTACTGTATATGTATTATTTGGTTTGCTCTACCTCTTTGTGCCATTGGTAGCCTGGTGTCTTTGATGTCACACTTTCTGGTCACCTTGATTTGTATTTCGCTTTTTGTCAGCTCATGTGCATTGCAAATCGGCGTCACGAATACGAAAAGGGTTTTGCCAGACGGTTCTATAAGTTGCGGAAGGATACGGTCGGCTACGAATGTTGTGCCACTTGGTGGCGTAGGGCAAGCTGTTAGTAAAAACTAATACTTGTAATGGGTAATTTTAGTTCATTTCGGCAAATAGACATACCGCATAGAACAATGAAGCCTCCCTTCGAATTTTCGACGGGTTCACATTGTTTCCTCACGTCGACTGTGATTGCAAATAGCAAGTTGTAGAGAGAAGTCTGCACTGGAGGGAAAACGCTTCAAATTTCACATGAAAACTGTGGAAAGGACCTTTCCAATGAGGGACCTTTCCAACAACGTGTTATGACCAAGATTAAATGCCAATCTTAGGCGAGACAAAGACACTTTTGAAAGATTTGCCGCCCATGAATGCGTATCCATTCACGTTCAGTTTGTTATGTCTGGTCTAACATTACGAAGACACTCCAATACAAATACCGTAAACTTTTCGTCGAAAAAATAAAATTTAGGATGAAAAAAATGTGATATTGTCTTTATTTCTGCTCAAAGAAATAAGAAAAATAAAGTATACCCCGTTTTACTATATAAAAGTGGGGTAAAAGGGCGTCAAAAGTATATAGGTGTGTTTTCGTGATGCATCATGTTAACAAGTAATACACCCCTGTAGCCCCTACTATATACTGAAAAACTGGCGTTTACAGGGTGTACAAAACTGGCGTTTACAGGGGTAAACAATTTTCGTATTTCTGCTATAAGTCATATATTGTTGGCACTCGTTAGAACCACCCTTATGAGGCAGTTCTGTCGAGTACTCACAATTTATGTTTGGAGTAAAAATAACAAAAATATCACACATTTTCATTAGAAAAAAAAGAACAGTTAAGCATGCACTATGTTACACGGATGTGCCATGCAAACACCGTCGAAACAGGCGATTTTTAGCTTCCCTGGGTCCCCTATAGTGTGCCATCAGTCGTCCGTCGTCCGACCATCCGTCACCACATTTGACCAGTTTATAGGGGTGCCAGGTTTGTCTTGTTAGCGGTAAGTGTGGTAAAATGTATGCATTTTCAGCCAGATAGAATGCCGCGTTTGATCTGGGTCTGGGCTCGGAACCAATGTACGTATACAGTGAAATTCCACTATTAAGATCACCTAAAATTAACACAAAATCTGCTTAAAAAGCTTATTTAGAAGGGTGTAGTTATTCTTTCTTCATGTTTTCTGCACACAGCCCTAGGGTCAGGGACCTCCTTTGGGACTGTTCAAAAGTGGTCTTATAGACCACTTTTGAACACTCCAAAAGGTGGTCTTTATATAAGAATTTATTATAAATTGGGTGAGTGATATGGGTTAACACCACCAGCACTAAAATGGCCTATTTCTTCGCATCTCCAAAATGACCTATATTTTGTTGACGGCGACGTAAAACCTCAATTCAAACAAACACATCTTCACATGGCACGTTTTCTCGTGATGTGAATAATTTCGGCACCGCCTGTGTCATTCCCGGGACATTTTACACTTCGTTAGACAGAATTTGAATACGTTTGTCTGCACATAAACGTCGTCCATAATGCATCTTTAGTATCAGTGCAAATTGTATGCAAATACACAATTCAAGCAAAGGATCGTTGCCAACTCACATTAGCCACGCGGATCAGACCAATTGCACTTTTACTTGACTGTACCCACACACGTCCCTTGCCATGACTCAAGGATTACATCTGGAACTACACGGTTAATCTCTTACTTGTAACGTCACAACATTAGGATAACCTTCCAGAGACACTTAAAAGAAGTACTGCATCACGAAAACACGCCTATATAATTTTGACCCCCTCGAACCCCACTTTTATATAGTAAAACTGGGGTTTGCAGGGGTAAAACTTATTTTTCTTATTTCTGCTCTAAAATATAGATTGTGGGTACTCGTTAGAACCGCCTCAATGAGGCGGTTCTAACGAGTATCCACAGTCTATATTTTGAGCAGAAATAAGAAAAATATCGTATTTTTTTCATCTTGAAATCTTCATATTTTCGGCGATAAAGGTGGCAATGTATTTGTATAGGCGTGTTTTCGTAATGTGAAATTTTGCTATTGAGACCAGCTAAAAATAAGATCAATTCTGCTTTTATAGCATATTTAGAAGGTTTCAGTTATTTTTTCTTGCGTTTCTACCCTTTGTGCTCTAGAAAGAGACCACCTTTGGACTGTTCAAAAAGTGGTCTTTTTTAAAAGACCACTTTTGAACAGACCCAAAGGTGGTCTTAATTAAGGATTTTACTGTTAATTGAAGTTGTGTCCAGACCCAATGACCCAATTATGTGTCGATTTAAGCCACCAGGCAGCCGCTAGCATCACATGAATGACTCATTGTTACAAGAATGAAATATAACAGGGTTTTAAGGCAAAGGAATTGTCTAATAGAGCGAAATCCCGTGACGTCACACACCTGGTCTATATTCGCCGATGAGAACTGCTGGCCGTAATCAATAGAAAACACATCACGAAAACACGCCTATATAATTTTGACCCCCTTGAACCCCACTTTTATATAGTAAAACTGGGGTTTCCGGGGGTATACCTTATTTTTCTTATTTCTGCTCTAAAATATAGATGGTGGGTACTCGATGAGGCGGTTCTAACGAGTGCCCACAATCTATATTTTGAGCAGAAATAAGAAAAATATCACAATTTTTTCATCTTAAATTTGCATTTTTTTCGGCGATAAAGGTGGCAATGTATTTGTATAGGCGTGTTTCCGTAATGACGGGAACCGCGATATAACTGTGAAGAGAAGATATATCCTCCTCAAATTGTCATATTCTACCAAGTTACATCCAGTCAACGGTTTCTAATAACATTTAATGATTTCTGATATGTTAAAGTCAGTAAATCTTGAATATATCGTCAATAATATCTGCATGATACTTGAATAAAATCGGCATTAATCTCAAGATTTATCCAAATGAAATAACTAATAAATTATTAGAACGTTTCCGATACTTGTAAGAATTTCAATGTGTTTGGCTGCAAAATATAAATAGTTTGAATTTAAATTATTCCTACTCTATCCTTATACCGACTTTTAACCCCGTCACTGGTCGAGAGTTGTCTTTATAAGTTCGGGGTTAAAAGTCTCTGTCATGATTTGACAGAGATATAAATCAAAATTCAAAATATTCATATTTTGCAGCCCAAGAGATTAAAATTCTTACAATTATCAAAGTTTATCATTTTTAAAACACTTTCTGATAATTAATTAGTTATTTTATTGGGATAAATTATGAGATTAATGCCCATTTTATTCGAGTACGGTTCAACACCATTAACAAATTATGCAAGATTTTCATACTACTACTTGTCAGAAATCATAAACGTTTATTAGAAATCGTTGACTGGATGTATAAATTTGTAGAAAATGACAAGATTTTGCTTTTATTCATAGTTAATCTGCGGTTTAAAATCAATTGAATTCCAGCTGTTTCCTGTTGATAACGGCCCGCGGTAACCTCTCAGTAAGATAGATAACCCTGTATTGACCAGGTGTGTGACGACAAGGCACAAGATCTATCTATCTATCTATCTATCTATCTATCTATCTATCTATCTATCTATCTATCTATCTATCTATCTATCTATCTATCTATCTATCTATCTATCTATCTATCTATCTATCTATCTATCTATCTATCTATCTATCTATCTATCTATCTATCTATCTATCTATCTATCTATCTATCTATCTATCTATCTATCAGAAGCTTCCTTGGTGTAGTGGTTACGCTACTCGCCTTGTAAACCAGGGATCGCAGGATCGTTCCGGTGTTGTCCAGACTTTCAGATGAGTCTTTAAACCGAGGTCCCGTCTCCGTATGCTCTTAGCTGTTGGTGGGACGTAAAATTCTAACACTCATTCACTATCTATCTATCCTGCCTGCACCCTTTCGGGCATTTTCGGCAGGTGTAAATTACATACACTCCAGATTTGCATGATGAAAGCCTGCACAGTAACCATTTAATTACGGTAAGGATCTTTCACCTGCACATGGAAAGATTCTTCATGCACAGGGGGCCTCGAGTTCACGGCCCGATTCGAAGGACGGTGTACTTGGTGGCATTCATCCCTGCAAGTGAAACGTGTTCTGACACAGCAGTTTTACTAACTCTGCCGGGAACCGAACCGGGAGCCTCTAGCACCATAAGCAAGTGCACTTAACCTCTGAGCTACCACTCTCCTTTTCTTTAGACCAAAGTCGATAGTTGTTCTGGAAAATTTAAATAAATAAACTGGTAAAACTAATGATTCATGATTAATTCATGATGCCCTACCCTAAACAATAATGTATCACCCAGACCCACCGAACCAAACCTCACGCTACCAGAACTTACAAAATCCTTTTTCACAATACCTACACAAATTGAAAAGTGAAACGATCCAGAGCCTTTTTCTACGCTGTAGTGTCAAGAAGAAACAAATAGGGTTCGTGAGGGGTGTCACAAAGCGACCATCAGTCTGTAAAATCACCGGCTGTCCTGTCCTGGAAATGCAACAAACATCCCGAAAGCCCGGAAAAATCTTTGATAGCTCATAACTAATGTGTTTTTTTTACCTTCTAAGCACATTGTTGCGATTTTCTATGGTAAATAATGCCAAAAAGGGCGAAAACTGGTTACAAGTAGAGTATATTGAGTCATGAAATTGAATTTCCCGCAGTGTTTGGAGAATAGCCCGGAATTTTGTTTTCAGAAAAGTAGTCACCCTGTGAGGATTTAGTTTGTTTGATTTGAGGTTTAACGTCCCAGTCAACACTGTAGGTCATTCTGGAGACGTTACTTCCATATTTTGTGGGATTTTACCCGGCATTGAGATGCAATGTCATCTCAAGCCCTGCCACCAAAAAAAAACTTAAAGACATATTCTTTGGAGAGTCTGACTCATACCACTTTGTCTGAGCAGGCTCAGACCTCTAAGCGGTTTATCATTACTCATGTGTGGTCGGTTTCAGCTCTGCATGGAAGCACCAATCTATTTCTTCGAGCCCCCATGGGCGCGCGGGGGGGGGGGGGGGCGAAAAATCAGTTTGGTAGTGGCAGATGAGATTTTATTTAGTAAACCGCCTAACTGAGGTAATGGCCAGATGTGATAGACTCCGTATCTGATAGACTCTTAGGACCTAGAGCGTGTTTCGGGAGCTGCAGCGATTATGTGGGAGCTACTCCGTCGAAAATATGCGGCATTATCCCTTCACTGTACATGGATTGGTCAGTTTGTTTTCATCTAAATGATGAATGAGGGCTGACATACCCAGAATATGCACCAAAGGATCTCGTTCTAAGCGAAAACATACAAAAATATTCCTTTCATACATTCGTGTTGACATAAAACTAAAGTCAGATTACGCTGTTTTCAATTTTGTTACGGTTGCCTTCTTTCATCAATGACTTTTTCAATATTTTTTTCGGCCTGCTTAGAAAGGTAAATCATTTTAACATGGCTTAGCATCGCCGAAAATTTATATTATTCTCTCATTCTTCTACAATAACTCAAAACACACAAGGGAGCCTACCTTTGTTTACCATTTTCAGGTCTTAGGAACTATCGCGAGAGTTGCCGGATGTGTCGTGGGAACAAAATAACGTTGACGCGATTTCGCGATAGCTCCCCTGATGTCCACCCGTGATAGTATGTGACATTGATTGTTTGTCCCTTTTGGAAATAATCTGCCAGCAGAATACCATCTGCATCCCAGAAAACCGAGGTCATAACCTTCCCAGCTGATGGAACAGTCTTTGCCTTCTTCGGCGGGGCCGAGCCAGGGTGCTTTCATTGTTTATTGTTTGGCCTCTGGCGTAAAATGATGGACCCATGTTTCGTCCATAGTGACAAATCTCTGATTCTTCCCCAAAAAGCTTAAGATAAGCACGCGATAATGTGCACCTGGTGTGCTTCTGATCAACTGTCAGAAGTCCGGGTACCCATCGGGCCGAAAGCTTTCTCATTGCAAGATCCTCTGTCAGACTGGAATGTACTCTTTCCTTGAAATGCAAACTCTACTGGCTATTTATCTTTCTGTGACTCGTCTGTCAGTCATAACAATATCATGGACTTTATTCGCCATTTCTGGGGTTGCAACATTGACTGGCATTTCCAGGACGGGGGTCATTTTCAAAGCTCTGTCTTCCCCACTTAAATTCCGCCACCCAACTTTTCACTGTAGCATATGAAGGGACATCTTTCCCTAGTCTTGCTACCATATCATTTTGGCTATCCTCAGGTGTTAAACCTTTTTTATGCAAATATTGGATCACTGCTCTTTCACCGATTTTGTCCATTTTGCAAAAGCTGCTTGTCTTGTTTACTTTAGAGTGCTTAACCTAGTTGATATAAACTTACCAAATGAGACCAGTCCTTGGGCACACAGCCCTGTATAGTCAGAGAATAGTAGGAATTAAAAAGAACATCCCTGTGTACCTCCTTAACCCATATATGCCTCGCGGCCCTTTTCTGGGACATTGGCAAACAGTGCAGACACAGATCAGACGCCGGAAAACGCGGCGTCTGATCTGTGTCTTCACTATTTGCTTAAAGAACACTCATTTTTGTAAAATTTCAAACAAGCAATAACAAACCTGACACCCCTATAATTGGAAATGGTCCACTCCAAACTTACTGGATGGAATATTCCATTGTCATATATGGGTTAAATACGAGGCTCACAACTTATCAATCAGCCCGTAAGTGTCAAGGAAATATATCAATGAAATGTACATGCATTGAATTTTTTCTTCAGAAATTTAAGTTAAATTTACCACTACATATAAGATTTGTATCGAAATGGATTTAAGAAGCTCACTGGAAATTCTGTTTCAAGACCTTTCTTTCAAGGACTATACGTACTGATGCCGGCGAAGGACATTCGAGCGGATTGACATGACATTCGAGCGAAAATAAATGGACATTCGAGCGGCAAAAAAGTGGACACTCGAGCGAAATGAAAAATAGGACATTAGAGCGGACAACCTGTTTACCTGTGCCCCTTCCGTTAGCCAGATCAAAGATTTCTGAGTTCAAGAACAAGTCAACCATAGCCTGTTGCCACCACGGGGAGGTGGTAGTAGGTCATGAGCAGGATTTGTTGTTTTAGACTAAAATCATAAAGCACTGTGACTGAAGTCTGTTAAAACAACATGTATCTACCAGCGTGGTAGACGTCTGCTCGGTACCCAAAGTCATTTAAACATCGATACGGGCTCTGTAACTGTAGTCAAGGGTTCTGACATATTCCTTTCTAGTGATATCCCCATCTGCATTTGTATAGGTGAACATTATTTACCTGTCCAATTTACCTGTAATCTGTTGAATTATTTTCCGCTCGTTAGTCCACTTAAAAACCGCTCGATTGTCCACTATGACCTTTTGATTTTTCCGCTCGATTGTCCATCGCCCACTGATGCTGATGGCTCTACCTTTTTTGCTCTGTTTCATTTGTGTGAAGGGCCATTTTGCAAAAATAATTTTCTATATTCTTGGACAGTCTGCAGAAGAATTTTACCATTCAAACAGGCCTCATACTAACCATGATTTTCCATGCCTGAAAGGCCTGTTTTTGCTGAACAAGACACAACTATTACCTTTGCAAACAGTGTAGATCCAGATCAGATGGCTTCTGAAGAATCTACAGGATCTACACTGTTTGCAATGCAGTTTGTGAAAATATCAAGTTATTTGGTTGACTTATAGTCAGAAATGGGTGTGGGTAAATAAATTTATTCAGCAGGATAAGGGTTAAAATATTTTTTAAACAGACCAAAGGAACAAAAAATCAAAATCTAAAAGCCTGAAATGATGAGTGAAATCAAGAAAAATATCAAGCTCTAAAAGCCTGAAATCCTGCAAATGCCTGAAAAATATGAGGCCTGTTCAAAGCAGATGCTATGAAGAAGGTGGGCATTCCAGGGCTTGAGACCACATGCTCGTCTCAGTCTTAGTCCTAGTCCAAACAGAGATCGTTACGAAAACACGCCTATACAAATATATTAACCCTTGTTATGCTGAATATTCATATATGCCACACCCACTATCGATTATCAACCAATCAGATTACTTGATGCAAATTATTGCAACAAATTCACAATCTGAATAGCAAACAATGTAGATCCTGATCAGATGGCTTCGTCAGAAGCCATCTGATCTGGATCTTCATTGTTAGGAAAATAAGGCATATCCGGGCTCAGCATGACAAGGGTTAAACAAGACCACCAAAACATGAACATTTGCTGATAAAAATTCTGATATTTTCCATAGCTCCGCTCCAAGCATAGATTGTGGGAACTCGTCAGAACCGCCTCCGCTAACGAGTACCCACAATCTATGTTTTTGAGCAGAAATGAGGATAATTTTGTATACGCTGATTATATCCAAGTTTTATTCATTTCTCATGTTATACATACAAAATAAAGACTTTCGGATGAGTCTTTAAACCGAGGTCCCGTCTCCGTATGACCTTAGCTGTTGGTGGGACGTAAAACTGAAACACTCACTCACTCACATACAAAATACATATAACAACACGAGACGCATTACTTATGGCAAATACAAACGATTTCATGAGAGAGAGAGAGAGAGAGAGAGAGAGAGAGAGAGAGAGAGAGAGAGAGAGAGAGAGAGAGAGAGAGAGAGAGAGAGAGAGAGACCAGTCCTATAGTGATGCCCTGAAAAACTCTTTGATCCCTAGAACTATTCCTCAGTGGAATAGTCTTCCATCTTCTGCGGTGAATGCCAAGACTGCAGAGGAGTTCAAAGTAAGAAGTAAAACAAAGATCAGGAATTGATACAATTAACTTACTCCATCCATAAAAGACACCAAAGGGAAAGAAATACAAACATTAAGCGACCAGACCATAATGGAAACCTAAACAGAGGAAGGCCATATGGACAGATACTTTCCCACAAAATGGCCATATGGCCATCCAAAATTAAAAGACACAAGCGATACACACAGCAAGCAACAAACAACAACATAAATAAATCGCCACAGAAGAGCCGCCTTGGAACGGTCAGTGGAAGATTTCCACTGGGGGGCTTAAATCGATTTTACGTGGCCACAATCCTCGCCCTTACTTCCGTCGCGATTTAGACAAAATTTTTTGTTCAGTCCGCATGAAGGCCTCCTAACTCATCAGTGCAACATCTCCGTGAACACAGAAATCAAAGAACCACAGAGGTGAGACAACGGTGAGGACTCGACAGCAAGAAACCACTGAAATGCTGGAGCAAAAGAAAACCAACAGTTAGACTCCAATGAGCCCGACCAGAGACAGAGCATCAGGCACCAACCAACATTATCTCTTTAATTTTCAATAAGCCTTTACGTTGGAGCCGTCATAGAATCTGAGGCCTGACCCACCGGCGTGCAATTAAAGAGGGAAGCAAAGTTGCCAACCGTGATTGGGTTAACTACCATGCATGCAGTCTGTCGTATAATATCCATGTTGTACCCAATCTTTTTATATCGAAGAATGATTTTACGAAATTGGGTGCTGAAGTCATTGCGGTTATATATTTTTCTGAATTTATATACTAAGTCACCATAAAATTCGGGTTCCGATAGACCTTGTTGCAGAAGAGATTTAAGTCCAATATTGAATTTTGAAATTAAATCAGAATGGCATCTATAAAATTTTGAAAAGGCTTTGCGTAGTTTATGGTACCGATAACCCTGATTAAGGAGTTTAGCCGTTAATAATTTATTACGAGTGTTGAAGTCAGTTACATGACTACACACTCTAGCAAATCGAATTAATTGCGAAATATAAACGCCATAGGATGGCGCACGAGGAACATCACCATCCAAAAAAGGAAAATTTACAATCTCAAAATCAAAGTCATCGCGTTTATCATAAATTTTGCACGAAACAAATCCATCTACAATAGATAGATGTAAATCCAAAAACGGGGCCTCGGTATCAGAAGAATTTGCTTTATTTAACTGAAGTTCTAGGGGGTAAATCTGACTGATCAAACCATCAAAATAGGTATTATCAATATTTAATAAATCATCTAAATATCTAGAAGTAGAGCTAAAAGCTTCAATAATTTCAGATTGGTTATCAATGGAAAGCGACAAAATGAAGTCTCTTTCATAACAATACAAGAACAGATCAGCCACAAGAGGTGCGCAATTAGTACCCATCGGAATACCCACAATTTGTCTAAATAACTTAGTACCGAATCTAATATAAATATTGTCAAGTAGAAAGGTGAGGGCACAGTATATGATTGAGACTCATAGGTATGTGTTTTAGGACACCTCTGTGTTTGGATTGTAAATAGTTTTAAGGACTCATCCAGAGATGATTTAAATTCTAAATTTAGCCACCCACCCAACTGAGGTAATGGCCAAATGTGACCGACTCAGTATGAGATCATAGATAGAGAGAGAGAGAGAGAGAGAGAGAGAGAGAGAGAGAGAGAGAGAGAGAGAGAGAGAGAGAGAGAGAGAGAGAGAGAGAGAGGGGGGAGAGAAGTGGGTTAAAGGGGGTCAAAATTATATAGGCATGTTTCCGTGAAGTTCTATCAGTATCACCTTGCAAACTCTGTAGCCTCTGTGGTGTTGTGGCTATGCTACTCGCCTTGTAAACCAGGGTTCGTAGGATGATCGATCTTGGCTTCTCCAGGCGTTTGGATGAGTCTTTAAACCGAGGTGACGCCTCCGTATGACCTCAAACACTCACTCACCCCAATAAAATAACGGGTCATATGCGGTATTAAAAGTCATATGCGTGCATATTTTTGTTTTTGTAGGTTTTAGTTTTACGGCCCTTTCAAGATTATTTCACTCATATCGAGCCGGTCGTTAATCAGAGGTGGGCGAAAGCCGGAGTACCCGGAGAAAAACAGCCTGCAGAACTTGGCGTCTCACATGTGACCCGAGCGAGGCTTGAACCAAAGCGGTGAGAGACCTAATGATTAAAAGTCAGGGCTCTTATCCACTAGGCCAAGGACGCCCGTTATGCACGCATATGACTCATATGACGTTGCACCGACGTTGATGTGACGTTGCATAAACGTCATGACGTTGTACCGACGTCGATGTGACGTCACAATTACGTCATGTGTCTGCTGGGCTCTCTCTCTCTCTCTCTCTCTCTCTCTCTCTCTCTCTCTCTCTCTCTATTAATCTTATAGATCTACATTATTCTTATCTACATTATTCTTATACCTTACCTGCTGATAAATAAATAATCTAGTAGAAGTAACAAATCTGTAATCCCACTCAGAACTTACGTTGACGTGACGTTGGTTAGACGTCGTACCAGAGGTACTTTGACTTTGTTGCAGCGTCACAACAACGTCGGTACAAAGTCACCCACAAACGAGATGCCGCATCTTCGTCGAAGCGACATCAACTCATGGTGTCGCATCGACGTGGAATCGACGTCTCAATGATGGCAACGTATGTATGTTGGGATAATGTTGTTAAATTGTATTTCTTAAGTGTTGTATCTCAAATACTGGTTTCAACTATATCTATATATAAAACATGCTGTAAACAGTACCACTTGGAAAGGACCAAAATAGGCAACGCCTACGTCCAATCCAATGGTACATATATATACTCTTTTTGTGTGTATGTATGTTACCATGAAATTTCTAATAAATAAAAATAAAACTCATATGCGGTATTAAGACATACCGCACTTTTACGCTCCGGAAATCGATAGAGATCGGCACCGGGAACGTTGTCGATTTTCATAACGAAGAAGAGTAGACAAGGGAAATAATTTGCAGGGACGGATAATTAAGTTATTGAACTGGGCTATTTGAAAGTAATGAAACATGTTCAGTGATTAAAATATCAGTTAGACGGGAGCCAGTCTATAACAGTACCCATGTGCGGTCGGTTTCAGTATCATGAGCCCAGTGTGTTTCTCCAAGCCCCGATACGTTGGAAAAGGAAACAAATCATAAATAGAATAGTTTCCCAGAAGATTAGTTTAAAAATGTCATTTTGCATAATTTGATCTAGCTCTTATTCTACCTAGACGTAAATTTCTCCTTTTGGTCTTTTGATTCCAGAATATTGATCAAAATTTAATTTTAGAAATCACTTCTAAACGTAAGCCGGTTCCTTTGAGATATCACATATAAGAAGCTTCAAATCTTTAACCCATTGCATGCGGGAAACCCCTAAAGGGGTACCTTTGCAAACAGCGCAGGCCCAGATTAGACGCCGCAAACACGGCGTCTGATCAGAGCTTCACTATTTGCTAACAGAATTTTCCGTTAAAAACGGAATAAAAACGGAAAAGAATAGGCCTGACCCCTCTTATATCACAAACGGACTTGTCCAACATGTCGACTAGCATACAATGGGTTAACCCTTTTTCTACTGAATGGAATCTTCTACCTTATATATACAGCACAATTCCATTACAAAATTAAGGGGTGACAGACATTGTCAGACTGTGTTTTCTTTAAAATTTATTTAGAAATGAGTGAACGTTTAGCAAATAGTGTTGGTCCTGATCAGTCTTGGCATGCACTGTTTGTCATTTACCCGTTTCGGCGTTTCCGTTACAAAATGGGTTAAAATGCAAAAGCCTGTGCAAACGAAACAGTGCAAATTGACACGTGCGGCCATGTAGCTAAGCCTCGGGTCTGATCTGTGTCTTCACAAGTCGCAAAAGTCATTGTTTTTTGTGCTTGCGCAGAATGAAGCATTCAATGAGGTTGCATAGTTGCACAGGCGGGCTCCAATCTTCACTCGTCGGACGTGCCAAGCTGAACCTGTTCGTTTGCAGACACTCGCATGATTTATTCATTGCAAGACAGCAGTTGGTGGACAAAGTCTGTCTTTAATTTCCAAAACCATTTAAAATTCTATTAAATGCTCGTTTTAAATTCCGTACTCTGAAGGGATTGTTAATGGCAAAATGTCATACCGTAAATGGTCGCAACAACAGGGGCCAGTTGTTCAAAACTAACGACGTCTTTAGTTAACGTATTGTTAAAATTTTGATAATCTAATATGGCAAATTCGCTAATATTTTTGCTGAAAAAAATGTGAGTAGCTCTTTCAGCAAAATACCAAAAATATAGATATTGTACTTGCTTGAACAGTTAACAATTTGACCACTAATGAGCTCGTTAAGCTAACAATGCTTTCAACAACTGGTCCCTGAATTCCAAGTATTTTAATCCACATGCCCTATATGCAAAACAGGAAAAAATAAAAAATCACAAATTTAGTGGGCCTCCGTAGCCTTATGAGTAAAGCTGTCTCTCTCAAAGCTGTGGGTTCGAGCCTCGCCCAGGTCGCATGAGAGATGACAAGTTCTGTAAGCGGAAGTCAGGAGGTTTTTCTCCGGGTATTCCGGTTTTAACCGATTTGATAAACCTTCAACCCTCTTGAAAGTCTATTGAAAGGGCCGTAAAACGACGAAAAACGCAATTTAAGGTACAAGCTAATTCAAATAGAATTTATACTTTATACTCATTAACCTGCGGACCGGCGATACACTACAGATGCCTATGCAAACAGTGAAGACGCAGATGAGAAGGCTCATAAATGAGCCACCTCATCAAGATCTACACTAATTGCCAAACTGCTTTCAATTAAAACTGGAATTTGGGGTGGTTGGGCGAGGCAAAGATGACGCGTGGGCGACCAACTGATATTGGCTTACACCTGGACAAGGCCTGCTGTCCTTGTAGCAGGTATGATTAGAGGGGGTTGGGGTATTGTTATTTCTTCAGTTTCTACACTTCGTTCATTTCCTCTTTCTCCTCTGACCCTCACTATCGACTCCTCTACTATCTCTTCTATACCTTTTCTCCCTTTCTCTGGGAGACGACACAAAATGACCCACAAGGGTTGATATGTCGTCAAACCCAAAACAATCAATCAAAACTGGAATCTCTATTTTGAATGATGATATCGATAAAGATGAGAGTAAATAACCATATATTCTTCCTTGTATTCATCGAGGCAATTCTAATGATAACACGCATTACATATTATCCCTCGATGATCCCTCGTTGTTTGTTATCTGGGACTGTAGGGGGAAATTCACTAGGGAGTCGAACGGTATCGACTCAGCATTTCTAAAATCAGAATTTCAAGACATTACGAAAACACGCTCATACCAATACATTGTTAATTTTACCGCCGAAAAACGAAAATTGGGATTTTTCTTATTTCTGCTCAATATATACGTAGATTGTGGGTACACGTTAGAACCGCCTCATCGAGGCGGTTCTAACGAGTAACCACAATCTATATTTTAGAGCAGAAATAAGAAAAATAATATTTACCCCTGTAAACCCCAGTTTTACTATATGAAAGCGGGATTCAAGGGGGTCAGAATTATAATGGCGTGTTTTCGTGATGCAAAATGTCAAATATTAAAAAAAAAGAAAATAATTAAAAAAATAAATAGCAAAAAATAACAAACATTGTAGGATAAAACTAAATGAAATATATGACAAAAAATTCTGTTTTAATTTATCTTTTAAAAGTGCACACATATTGCGGAAACGTAGGCTGTGCGACAAGGCCCAATAACTGAGAATTTCCTTATTAATTTGACAGTGACACGTATACATGAATCCCAAAACGACGTATGTAAAGTAAAGAAGACGCAAGGTAGCTGACATCAGCATGCCATTACAAGGACATTAGTAGCTAAGGACAGGCCTAATATTTCTTATTCATTGTCAAAACCATTGTCCATTACGAAAACACGCCTATGCAAATACATTGTAAACTTTACCGCTGAAAAAAAAAAAAAAAAATAAGATGAAAAATGGTTACATTTTTCTTATATCCGCTCAAAACATTGATTGTAGGCACTCGTTAGAACCGCCTCATCGAGGCGGTTCTAACGAGTACCAACAATCTATATATTAGAGCAGAAATAGGAAAAATAAGGTTTACCCCCGTAAACCCCAGTTTTCCAATATAATATTGGGGTTCCAAGGGGTCCACTCGTGATGACTGTCCACTAATTTGAAGGCGAACACGAGCAGCAAAATCTCTGGTATTAATGCGCGGTCTTACCCCAGAAAGGCTGTTCGAAGAGGTGACAGGTACATTCTTTTGGCGTACCAATCCAAATATGGCCACACGAGTGCTTTACTTGACATTTACTGGCGCTACAGAGTCGAAAATCAAATTATTACGACATCTAACCAGATCTTTGCAACGTGCAAACGAAAGCTACAAATCACTGTCCAAAATGCAGAGAAAAAGAAAAGCACGCCAATCCGCTAGGGTCCCATCAGAGTGTTTGATATTCTACTGAACAAGAAATAGTTTGGAGCGAAACTAGTGGGGCTGAACAAACTTTAGAATAGAAGTGAATGCATGAAGTACGTAGGCAATGGCTCAGTTGTCTAACCAATTCCTACATGAGGACATTGCGAATTCTGCTGATTTTCAGAGTGTTGCCTAGGACAGCAATTCCATATAGCCATTATTTCATAATGAATGGTCGGTTTTACAACAAACTCGGCAGTTCACTGGGCAGTAGCCTTTCAATGCTAAATCATTGTTGCCATGGTACCGAGGGGGCATCTCATAGTTGTCAAAAAGTGTGATTTTGCATGTATTTTGACCGACTCTTAATCTCCACACTGCTGTCAAGGCCACTATTAAGGGGTTTGGCACTGGCAATTTCCACTGTCTGCAGCATGTTTTGCCAGCGTCATTTTCGAGGCACTTTTTACCCCAGACACCTTCAGATGATTTCATTTTAGCGGCCGGCTTGGCCATACCCCCAATTCTTTTCGGACGTGAGTGGGGCTGCCGGTAGCCCCCTTCTAACCTCCATACGTATATTTTTTGTGGGGAGCCGCGCGCAAAAACAGGTCACTTTTAAGGACAAATTATCGTGACCCAAACATAGTTATCCAGGGTTGGGGAATGCAGATTTTAGGTGGTTCTGGAGTTCAGAAAAAAAGGTCAGACACGTACAAAGGCGTATCTGAGTGGGAAAGGGTTAAAACTTCGTTAGTTTAACGAGTTTTTAGTGGTCAAATAATTAATTGTTCTAGTAATTACAATATCGTAGACAGTAAATTTTTGCTGACAAATGGGAGTAATTTTTGAATTTGCAAAAGGTTCTCATTTTCTTTTCCAGCAAAAGTGTTAGCATATTTGCAAGAATAATGGATGGTAGGCCTATTTTATTCGTTTTTATTCTATTCTTGACGCAAATACTACTGATCCTGACGAGACGCTGTGGTGTCTGATCTGGGCCTGCAGTATTTGCTAAGGTACTCATTTAGGGATTTCCCGCCGACAGTGGGTTAAGATATGTGTGTGTTAATCGCACTAAAATCGTCTTGATGACTCTAAGTATATGGGGTTATTGGTTTTGTTTATTTGAGTTGAGGTCTAACGTCCCGTCAACACTGTTAAGGTCATTTTGGAGACGTTGCTTCCCATTTTGTGGGATTTTTACCCGACATTGAGATGAAATGACATCTCAAGCCCTGTCGTCCAATGAAACCAATAGGGTTTATCAGCATGGGCGGTCCGACTCGCACCGCTTTGCCTGGGCAGGCTTAGATCCTCTAAGCGGTTTACCGTTATTGGAAGAAATTTCGCAGGGAATCAAGAATAAGTTAAAAACCAACTGTAAGAAGAAAGTCGTAGGAAATCAAGAATAAGTTCAAAATCACATATTGGAGAACAATTCGCAGGGAATCAAGTATAAGTTCAAACTCAGCTATTGGAAGAAATGTTCAGGGCATCAAGAATAAGTTCAAAATGAGCTGTTGGAAGAAATTCGCATGGAATCAAGAAAAAGTTCAAAATCAGCTGTGGGAAGCAATACGCAGGACAAGAATAAGTTAAAAATCAACTTTTGGAAGAAACTCGTAGGAAATCAAGAATACGTTCAAAATCAGCTATTGGAGAACAATTCGCAGGTAATTAAGAATATGTTCAAAATCAGCTGTTAGAAGAAATTCGCAGGGAATCAGGAATAAGTTCAAAATCAGCTGTTGGAAGACATTCCCAACAAATCCAGAATAAGTTCTAAATCACCTATTGTAAGAAATTCGCATGGAACTAGTTTAGGTCGTAGTACCAAAGCGTTAATCCAAAATCATTAATCCATAGACAAATGGCAAATATCAATGTTCAGATCAACAGACATGGACTCCAGCAGAGTGTAATCAGGCGTCCTAGGATAGTAAGCATTACTTGGTAAGCAAGCTTCGCCCACCATGCCTATCGACCTGAAGCAAGAATAAGTTCAAAATTAGCTACTGGAAAACATTCGCAGGGAATCCAAAAAAAGTTCAAAATCAGCTATTGAGAGAAATTTGCAGGGAATCAAGAATAAGTTCAAAATCAGCTATTGGAAGAAATTTGCAGGGAATCAAGAATAAGTTCAAAATCACGTATAGGAAGAAATTCGCAAGGAATCAAGAATAAGTTCAAAATCACGTATAGGAAGAAATTCGCAGGGAATCAAGATTAAGTTCAAAATCAGCTATTGGAAGAAATTCGCAACAAATCAAGACTAAGTTCAAAATCAGCTGTTGGAAGAAATTTGCAGGGAATCAAGAATAAGTTCAAATCAGCTATTGGAAGATATTTGCAGGGAACCAAAAATAAGTTCAAAATCAGCTGTTGGAAGGAATTTACAGGGAACCAAGAATAAGTTCAAAATCAGCTGTTGGATGAAAATTTGCAGGGAACCAAGAATACGTTCAAAATCAGCTATTGGAAGAAATTTGCAGGGAATCAAGAATACGTTCAAAATCAGCTATTGGATGAAATTTGCCGGAAATCAAGAATACGTTCAAAATCAGCTGTTGGAAGAAATTTGCAGGGAACCAAGAATAAGTTCAAAATCAGCTGTTGGAAGAAATTTGCCGGAAATCAAGAATACGTTCAAAATCAGCTATTGGAAGAGATTTGCAGGGAATCAAGAAAAAGTTCAAAATCAGCTATTGGAAGAAATTTGCCGGAAATCAAGAATAAGTTCAAAATCAGCTATTGGAAGAAATTTGCAGGGAATCAAGAATAAGTTCAAAATCAGCTGTTGGAAGAAATTCACATGGAACCAGGAATAAGTTCAAAATCATCTACTGGAAGAAATATTCATGGAACCAAGAATAAGTTAAAAAACACTACAGGAAGAAATTCGCAGGCAATCAAAAATGAGTTCAAAATCAGCTGTTTGAAGTAATTCGCAGGGAATCAAGAATAAGTTCAAAATCAGCTGTTGGAAGACATTCGCAGGGAATCAGGATTAAGTTCAAAATCAGCTATGGGAAGAAATTCGCAACAAATCAAGAATAAGTTCAAAATCAGCGGAAGAAATTCGCAGGGAATCAAGAATATCTTCAAAATCAGCTGTTGGATCAAATTCGTAGGGATTCAAGAATAAGTTCAAAATCAGCGGAAGACTGAATTCGCAGGGAATCAAGAATATCTTGAAAATCAGCTGTTGGAAGCAATTCGCAGGACAGGAATAAGTTCAAAATCAGCTGTTTGAAGACATTTGCAGGGAATCAAGAATAAGTTCAAAATCAGCTGTTTGCAGAAATTTGCAGGGAATCAAGAATAAGTTAAAAATCAGCTGTTTGAAGAAATTTGCAGGAAATCAAGATTAAGTTCACAATCAGCTGTTGGAAGAATTTCACGGGGAACCAAGAATAAGTTCAAAATCAGCTATTGGAAGAAATTTGCAGGGAATCAAGAATCAGTTCAAAATCACCTATTGGAAGAAATTTGCATGGAACCAAGAATAAGTTCAAAATCAGCTATTGGAAGAAATTTGCAGGGAATCAAAAATAAGTTCAAAATCAGCTATTGGAACAAATTTGCAGTGAACCAAGAATAAGTTCAAAATAAATTTAAAAACCATTACTGGAAACAATTCGCAGGGAACCAAGAATAAGTTCAAAATCAGCTGTTGGAAGAAATTCCCAGGGAATCAAGTATAAGTTCAAAATCAGCTGTTGGAAGAAATTTGCAGGAAATCAAGAATAAGTTCAAAATCAGCTATAGGAAAACATTCGCGGGGAATCAAGATTAAGTTCAAAATTAGCTACTAGAAAACATTCGCAGGGATTCCAAAATAAGTTCAAAATCAGCTATTGGAAGAAATTTGCAGGGAATCAAGTATAAGTTCAAAATCAGCTATTGGAATAAATTTGCCGGAAATCAAGAATAAGTTCAAAATCAGCTATTGGAAGAAATTTGCAGGAAATCAAGAATAAATTCAAAATCAGCTGTGGGAAGAAATTCGCGGGGAACCAAGAATAAGTTCAAAATCAGCTATTGGAAAAAAAGCGCATGAAACCAAGAATAAGTTCAAAATCAGGTGTTGGAAGAAATTTTCAGGAAATCAAGAAGAAATTTAAAGTCAGCGATTGGAAGAAATTCGCAAGGAACCAAGAATAAGTTCAAAATCAGCTGTTGGAAGAAATTCGCTGGAAATCAAGAATAAGTTCAAAATCAGCTGTTTGAATAAATTCGCTGGAAATCAAGAATAAGTTCAAAATCACCTATTGGAAGCAAATCGGCAGAAAAAATACTTTGGGGGTAAGGTAGGAGCTTATTATTCATCGAGTTCGCATCACAATCAGTGTAAGCTACACAAAATTCCAGTTACTGGCTAAAGTATTAAAGTGGATTATGGTGAAATTGTTGAAGTTTTTTTTTTTCGCAAACAGAGAAAGTCCAGCATGGAGATATAAGGCTGTTTATTAAATGCAAGTAAAGATAACTGAAGTACATGTACTACAGTGAAATGCATATAATAAGACCACCTTTGTGACTGTTCAAAAGTTGCCATGAAGACCAGGTTTGAACAGTATAACTAGAGGGAATTGGGTGTAAAACCAAGAAAAAAAAATAACGGAAGCTTTCAAAAGTGTTTAAACCTTTCGAAATATTACAAACATGGGAAAATGAAATGTTCATCAGCTCTCCTCAAGAGTACTATAAATACGATTTTTCAACCATGCAGAATTGAACACAGAATTGAATTATTTAGCTCGTGTCTCATCGAGTGAGCCCCTAAATGAGGCCTGACAAGTGCGAATGTTAGTTGGGACATGTGCGCACAATAGAGACTAGCTACAGCCTGCACAGTCTGATCATGGTCTTCGCTGTGCACTACAAGGAGAAAAATTGACCTGGCACGTCTTGCTGCTGTAACGATGCAGGGTGATTCGAGTCATCACTGGGCGCGCCTGTTCGAAGACATTTTCGGCTTGACGCTGATGAACAGACAATATCGCAAATTGTATTGTCGAATTTCTGAACAGATAACGTCAATGTCTTTGTGTTTGTCCTCTGTCAAGGATATTGTGACCATCTCTTATTATGAATCATAAATAAAATGATTCGCTTCAAGAACTATCAAGTGTTATCTGGCTTGCTGTCCTTTGCGACCAACAAAAAAACTTAGCTCCATTTCTTCGCGAATACCGTTTCTCACCCTCAGTTTATCAGCCGGCGTAATTAAGAGGCTAAAACTACCGCCAGCGATCAGAGAAAACTCAGATTAGCCTGCGCATATGCGCAGGCTAATCTTCGTCTTCCCTGGTCGCATATGGTAAAAGACAGACTTGCTCATGACGAGGCATATCTGTAATCAAGAGATAATAATAGGCAGCAACTGACCGATGCCAAGGGCAAGTATGATATTCCTGTCATTTCTTTGATTATGGGCTTGTCATATTCATAGCATGCAAATTAATAATGTATTTACACGTCTGTGGTCATTTAATCAGTCTGTGTCGTATTTAACCTAAACTTGAGGTATTTGATGAATGAGTTGACAATAAATATTATTTGTTCAATACTTAATACGCGGTTAGCTTAAAATTTACATAAACGTTTAAGTGCACAAATTTGCATATACAAAGAGGACCCTCGTTAAATCGAAAGTATTTGTTACCTACAATTTGTTGTTGTGATTAAGTTGACCGCCAATCCGGGGCTTCAAGAAATATATGGGCTGCATGATGCTTGCACGCAGAGCTGACTCCGTCCCGCTTAGAGGATCTAAGCCTGTCCAGGAACCGCGGTGCGAGGCGGTCCATGCTAATAAACCCTATTGGTTTCATTTGGCGACAGGGCTGGAGATGTCATTTCGTCTCAGTGTCGGGTAAAAGTCCCACAAAGTTGGAAGCAACGTCTCCAAAATGACCTTTACAGTGTTGACGGGGACGTTAAACCTCAAATCAAACAAACAAACAAACATGAAGAAGAATCCCAACAAAGAGTAGTTTAATCGGCAATAAAACCTCGGCAGGTTTTCTTCATAACTCAAAAAAAAAAAAAAAAAAAAAAAAAAAAAAATAATAATAATGGGGAAATTTGTTAGAATCGCCCCGGGGTTAACAAATATGCGTATTTTTGTTTGTATTGGAGTTTAACGACCCAGTCAACACTATTTAGGTAAAACAAATATGCGTAACACTTGAATACAATATACAGCAGAATTCCGCTATTAAGACCACCTAAAATTAAGACTAATTCTGCTCTAAAAAGCTTATTTAGGAGGGTGCATTATTCTTTCTTTGTCATTTCTGCACACAGTGACCCCTGGTCGGGGAACACCTTTGGGATTGTTCAAAAGTGGTCTTAAAGAACACAGCTTTGAACAGCCACAAAGGTGGTCTAAATACAAGAATTTTACTGCACCAGCATATAGCCAGTATTCTTTCTCACCCTAAGCTGAAAATTCTTTCCCTTGAAATTGTTGTTTAATTGGTTTTGGCGTTATATCAAATGTCTAGGGCTGGCTAATCGGAGCTGAAAAAATAATCGATTATCAGTCCTGTAATTGCGATCGATAATCGATTAGTAATCGCTAAGGTTTTTGTCATAATTTTACCTGTCTGGCTTTCTTCTGAGCATGACTCTTACCATATGTTCCACTCTACCATATGTATATTTGAAAAAAAACAGGCCTGAGAAAACAGTGTAGACCCAGATTAGACGCCGCAGAATGCGGCGTCTCATCAGCGTCTGCACTGTTTGCCACTCATCCAGCTATTTTAGGCATAACTTTGGGTAGTGAATTGTACCTATCAAGTAATCGATTAAAAGCAAATCAGAAATGATAATCATTTTTGTTGAATTTATCGATCGATTAATCGATTATACGATTAATCCTGTCAGCCTTACAAATGTCGGTATATTAAAGGAAGAGTGGGTGTACATAAACATACTTTACGTCTACACAAAAGGACAATAATAAGTTGAAAGTGCTTATTGTTGTTTTATGCCTCCGTAGGAGGGCATATAGTATTTGCACTGTCCGTTTGTTTGTGCGTTTGTTTGTTTGTGCGTGTGTTTGTTTGTGCGTTTGTTTGTTTGTGGGTTTGTAAGTCCGCACTTTTTTGTGATGCGAACTACTTCCACATTTCTTCAACGATTGAGCTGAAACTTTGCACATGCATTCCTTGTGAGGTGAAGGGATGCCTAACACAATTTTCACGTTGGTCCTTTCATGTTTAAAGGAGTTATGGCCCTTTATTTTCTAAAAAATGTGGTAAAAACCTAGTAATGCGAACTAATTCAACATTTCTTCACTGCTTCAGCTGAAATTTTCCAAATGCATTCCTTGTGCGGTGAAGGGGTGCCTAACACAATTTTCACGTCGATCCTATCGTTTGTTTGTACGCGGCGTTTGTGGGTTTGTAAGTCCGCCCTTTTTGTGATGCGAACTTCTTCCACATTTCTTCAACGATTGAGCTGAAACTTTGCACATGCATTCCTTGTGAGGTGAAGGGATGCTTAACACAATTTTCACGTTGGTCCTGTCATTTTCGAAGGAGTTACGGCCCTTTATTTTTTTTAAATGTGCTAAAAACATTGTGATGCGAACTACTTCAACATTTCTTCACTGTTTCAGCTGAAACTTTGCACATGCATTCCTTGTGATGTGAAAGGGTGCCTAACACAAGTTTCACGTTGATTCTATCGTTTGTTGTTTGTGCGTTTGTGGGTTTGTAACTCCGCACTTTTTTGTGATGCGAAATACTTCCACATTTCTTCAACGATTGAGATGAAACTTTGCACATGCATTTCTTGTGAGGTGAAGGGATGCCTAACACAATTTTCACGTTGGTCCTATCATTTTCGAAGGAGTTACGGCCCTTTATTTTCTAAAATGTGTGCTAAAAACATTGTGATGCGAACTACTTCAACCTTTCTTCACTGATTCAGCTGAAACTTTGCACATGCGTTCCTTGTGAGGTGAAGGGGTGCCTAACATAATTTTCACGTTGATCCTCTCATCTGTGACGGAGTTACGGCCCTTGATTTTATGAAAAACGCGTTCGAAAACCTTGTGACGCGAACTACTTCCACATATCTTCACCGTTTGAGCTGAAACTTTGCACATGCATTCCTTGTGAGGTAAAGGGGTGCCTAACACAATTTTCACGTTGATCCTATCATCTGCGGAGGAGTTACGGTCCTTTGTTTCTGAAAAAACAAAAACAAAAAAAAAAAAAAAAACAAAAACGCTTCTTAAACCTTGTGACGCGAACTACTTCCACATTTCTCCGACAATTTTGTTAAATTTTTGCATATGCATTTGCAATGATATGTAGATGTGCCTAACACAAAATTCATTCTGCTCGGATGAAGCGTTTTGGAGTTATGGCTCTTGATTTTCTCAAAAAATGCGCTAAAAATCTTGTGACGCAAACTACCTCCAAATTTCTTCACCGATTGAGCTGAAACTTTGCACATGCATTCCTTGTGAGGTGGAGGGGTGTCTAACACAATTTTCAAGTTGATCCTATCACCTGCGACGAAGTTACGGCCCTTGATTTTCTGAAAAACGCGTTCAAAAACCTTGTGACGCGAACTACTTCCAGATTTCTTCACCATTTGAGCTGAAACTTTGCACATGCATTCATTGTGAGGTAACGGGGTGCCTAACACAATTTTCACGTTGATTCTATCATCTGTGAAGGAGTTAAGGCCCTTTATTTTCTGAAAAACGCGTTCTTAAACCTTGTGACGCAAACTACTTCCACATTTCTTCGACAATTGTGTTAAATTTTTATGCCCCCGTACAATTTTATTAAATTTTTATGCACCCGTAGGAGGGCATATAGTTTTTTCACGGTCCGTTTGTCTGTGGTTTTGTGTGTGGGTTTGTGGGTTAGTCCGCTTTTTTTTCCGCAAATTGGCTCCCACGGGGGCCACTTATAGTGACAACTCTTGTTAATGAAGTTGCTGATTGAGAGTAAACTGTTTATTGATAAGCATGTATCATACTTTAGCGTAAACTGATGTCCGGCGGACTTTTGTCTCCGCCTACATGTGGATCATTCAGCGAATGCGCTCGTTGTCTGGCGAGGTCCGTTCAAGCGCGCAAAACTCGGAACGGACTCCGCCGGATAAAGGTATCTGCTGGATGTGCGAAAGTTATGAGCAGGCATGTGATTTATTCGAAACCCATGCGTTCGTTGTCTTGCACCTGTCTTGCATCCGGTAATGTCCGGTGCAAGTGTTTTGCGCAAAAGTACTAGCTCCCGACACTGACTGCATGCTCAGCGGTCGATTACTGACAAGGAACGGATGGAAACTATCTATAAACGGCCGCCTGACAGTAGTATACGGACCAAACTGATATTGTTAATCTGAGGAATAAATAAAGCGTAGGACATCCTGTCACAATTTGGTGCCATCTTGCATTTTATGGTCGAGGGCCTTCTGGAGCTTTGAGGTCATTCACATAGACATCATGGAGTTCACTTGCAGTTTTCAGCGACCTTGGTCCAGGCACAGTTTCGCCTGACAAATGCTGGTCTTAGCCCAGTAGCGGAAAACAGCGTTTGATTAAAGCTATGCATGCTAGTTTTTTTTTCGCCCGGACGACATTTTGAATATTTTTCTAATTTTTCCCGGGAAACAGGATTTGTTATCACTGTCAAGTCCTGTTTTCTGGGAAAAATAAGAAAAATATCAACAATTTGTGTATCTTTCTTCAAGTTTTCGTTTTCTTTTCCTTCAGCAGTTTAGTTATATTATGCTGTTGAGTCTTCATCGTTGATTATTCTCTGAATGTGTATGATTTGGGCCCCGTCAAGCGATTTTGGTACTTATCGCCTATGCGAGCAGCGAAGGTTCAGGCAAGCCTGCGCATCCGCGCAGTCTCGCCACAACCTTCGCTGCTCGCTCATACAAGCAGTGAATCAAGACGAACCTTCAGGCAGAAAGCCATATCCCTGACCCCACTGAATGGCTGGGCATGAGCAGTTAAAATTTGTCATTACGGAATGCTCGAAGACACAAATTCGCTTGGCGGGGCTCATTTTAATGTGTTCGGAGAAATTGCACTGATGAGTTGGAAAACCTTTGCGCGATCTGAACAAAGTGCTGGTTTCAACCACTACAGAACAAATGGTGAGGGGTTTACCCACGTAAAAGCAATTTAAGCCTTGCCACCCACCCAGTACATTTTACAGGCCGTTCAAAGGAAATGCCTCTGTTGTGTTGTGGTTTATTACTGTCACTGTTTGTCTATGCATGTATATCCTGGTAAGATAAACGTTTGGCCATTTTATTTGAAAAACAGACTTCCTTCTGGCTGTCTACTTGTGTAATGTTATTATTATGGTGCTGTTGCTTTATGAATATGCTTCATTCCTTTTGTTGTCTTTGATGGCAGGTGTAAGGTAATTATGTCGATTCCGGGTCGTTTCCTTTACTTCTGTCTTACGCCACGGTCCAAGTATTTAAGAAATGAATGTAATTTATATAACATTCACTGAAGTATTCTTGAATACCAAGTTTAAGTTGACTTTGCTCGTGACCCGATGGTGTTCATACTTCAATGATTGTTAAATAAGCCCCGACAAGCGAATTTGGGTCTTCGAGCATTCCGTAATGACAAATTTTAACTGCGCATGCCCAGCCATTCAGAGGGGCCAGGGATATGGCTTTCTGTCTGAAGGTTCCTCTTGATTCACTGCTTGTATGAGCGAGCAGCGAAGGTTCTGGTGAGACTGCGCGGATGCGCAGGCCCGCCTGAACCTTCGCTGCTCGCATAGGCGATAAGTACCAAAATCGCTTGACGCGGCCCATTAATAAATTACATTTATTACATGCATTTACATATTTTTCATCCATAATATCATGACAAATTCTGTTTTGAGGTTAAAAGTTAAAATAATTGCACGCAGTTGTCCTATTAACAGCGAAGATTGCCCTTGATGTCATGGCATCGCCATCGTCCAGTTATATTTGAATAGAACCGCGGCAATGATTGATCATATGACGTAGTGTCAGTCAGTCATTGTATTCACTGAGGTATGAAACATTGCCTGCTTATAAATAACGTCTGGCGTTTTCTGTGTAAATGCTCTGAAAATGAAAATATACCGATATGGACATTACTGCATCGGTCACGAATCCATAGACAGGGATGCTCCTCACTTCATTACAGGAAATCACATGAACATGTCCGTGAGATGAACACCTCCCCCCTAAACGCCACTTTATATACAGAAAACTGGGGTTTACGGGGATAAAGCATATTTCTTTTTTATTTCTGCTCCAAGACATAGGTTGTGGGTACTCGTTAGAACCGCCTCAATGAGGCGGTTCTAACGAGTACCCACAATCTATATTTTGAGCAAAAAATAAGAATAATATCATATTTTTTCATCTTAAAATTTCAGTTTTTTCGGCGATAAAGTTTACAATGTCATCACGAAAACACGCCTATATAATTTTGACCCCTTGAACCCCACTTTTATATAGTAAAACTGGGTTTTACGGGGGCATACCTTATTTTTCTTATTTCTTCTCTAAAATATAGATTGTGGGTACTCGTTAGAACCGCCTCGATGAGGCGGTTCTAACGAGTGCTCACAATCTATATTTTGAGCAGAAATAAGAAAAATATCACAATTTTTCATCATAAAATTTTCATTTTTGGCTATAAAGGTGGCAATGTATTTGTATAGGCGTGTTTGCGTAATGATTTGTATAGGCGTGTTTTCGTAATGTCCTCAGTTCATTCCAGGACTTCAAAGTTGACCGGCACCTGTTTATAATCGTTGCTTCATAATAAGTCATGTGAACCTTCAATAATTCGATCATTGATGGTTCATTTACCATGGTTGTTTCAAAGAATTCTTGAGACACATGGGAATTTTTTCCGATAGTTCCAGATATCAAGACAATAGGCATCACCTGGTCGCTGTCGCTGAAGATCATTGAATGTGTTTTAATAATCCAGACTCAGTCAACAGCTGAATTTGAGACCCCCCCCCCCCAACCCCCCCCCCCCCCCCCCCACACACACACACATACACACAGAATCTGGCATGTCGCCCGCTTCTTAAGGTTCGACTATTGTAACAGTTTAGTCCTTGTGTGCCAAATCTCTCAATTCTTCTTTCAGTCCCATGGGAAGGCTCTGTTGCGAAGCATCTGTTTTACGATATTGTATCTTCAATTCTATTTTCGTATCTAATTAACCGTTGCATGCAATACAAAACCGACCATGCTTGAAATAAGCCTCCAATACACTATAACCAGGAGAAGATTCAAATATGCGCTTTGCTAGTTATTAAATCCTGTCATTATAAATTGCACACGTACCCTTTTTAATTTGTCAGTCAATAACAAAGACCTGTCAAAGTGCCATTTAAGTCATGGACATGGTGGAACTACATGTATTGCTTTACCTGTATCTATCATCAAATTAAATAAATAACAAATTCTTCAGCTCTTCCATATGTATGTTATAACCTTGCGTACTATAAATTGTGGATGAGAAAACCTAAAAACAATTACACTTTCCTGTACCGTCACTTTAAACGTACAGGTCATTAACTAAAGGATAATTCTTTACAACCAGTGAAAAACCCAAACTTCGATACAAGGTCTATAATCATAGATTCAAAATCATTTAAAGACATGAAACTTAACTTACTTAATTAAAATGGATAAAATCATTACAGAGGTCTAACGAAAACATTTATCATGAGGGCAATATTCCTAAAATTGCCTATTTTGATATTTCTCTCTTTTGAAATGCCGTAAGCGTAAAACTAGGTCTCACGTCACCAGAAAAAAGGCCAGTATAAACGTAAATCACGCGAATTTTCAAAAAATAATACTATGTTGAAGGGATTGTCCAAAAATTGAATCACAGTCGCCACTCAATGCTTGCCTTTCAAATTTATAAATAAATAAATAAATAAATAAATAAATACCTAATGAAAATTAATACCCATTTCTATATTGCGTATTGTGGACACCGAGGCAAAAATAACGATATTCTAATCAGGTACATGACGCAGCTCTCTTAACTAGAAATTGTACTCAACATTCTCTTCGTCCTTACATCGATTTTGAAATGAATCACGAACGTTACTACACCAAAAAATCTTTCATAAATAAGGGTATTTGTTGATTTGTCTAGTTTCTTCTGTTGGTTTTCTTCTGCTCCAGCATTTCAGTGGTTTCTTGCTGTCGAGTCCTTACCATTGTTTGATCTCTGTAGGTGTGTGATTTTTGTGTTCTCGGAGATGTTGCACTGATGAGTAAGGAGGCCTTCATGCGGTCTGAACAGATAACCGCGTCAAATCGATATAAGCTCCATCCCTTCGCCAGTGGAATTCGTTTCACTGACCGTCCCTAGTGTCTTCTAAAAGTTGTTTCAATAAGACTTAGTGTAAGGAAGAAATTGCTGCTGTCTTGATTGAATTCCGTAATCGATGGTGTAAACGAGAGTATGTTGAGCATAAAACCTTAACGTTTGGAAACTAAGCATTTTGAAAGTAGTTGACAAAAGCATTTTATTCTTTCGTCTAAACACTAATTTATCACCTCCTAAACCAATGACGTCTTTACGTCACTTTAAACTAGGCATTCAAGAATTTCATAGGAAGTATGTTCTGTTTCGGCAAACAAGGCCGCAAGCAACGTTGTCGTTGTTTGACGGCTCCACTTTGGTAACACTCTTCAGCAAGAACTTGGTGGTACAAAGGCCTATCAGCTACAGCCTTTGGCCGACGAGAGTTCTGTGGTTAATGATAATATCTATTATTCTGCCACCAAGTTTGCTATATGCTAAAAAAGCTCAACATAGGCTTACTGCGATTTATTGGTTACTTAAACGTCACAAAAACCATACAATATACAGTCGAACTTCAATGGCTCGAACACCTTTGGGACCTCGAAAATCTGTTCGAGACAGAGGTAGTTCGAGCCACTGAGGGTTACGGTCAGGAGGCATAACGAGATACTTTTAGACATCTTTTCGGTGTTCTATTATGAAAATGTATGCTGTGTGTACTCATTAGAATCGCCTCATCGAGGCGATTCTAATGAGTACAGAAGCATACATTTGCAAGATAAAAGACTAAAATCTCCTTAAGTATCCCCCACTATTTCTTATGTATAGGATTTCGCTAGGGGCTCAAGAAAGGGTTCGACACATCCATGGTAAACGAGCCATCGGTGTTCGACCCATCGAAGTTCTACTGTAGAAGTAAAGGCAAGAATCAGGAAACGATAAAAGAAAAACCACACCCCAGAGACGCAAACATGAAAAATCTAGACCCTAACGGAAAGACCAACAGCGAAAAGCCATTAGGACAGTTACTTTCTCACAAAATCATGCAGGGGTGAGAACAGTCCAAAAATCTCAATCCTGAAAATCTGCTATTTGAATCCTGAAGTGACCCTAATGTTGTCTTGAAAATGAAAAATAAATGGGTTTACCCTTCCAATAGCAATGGAGATTAGTTGCGTCATGCTAAGTTGTAGCTAACCATTTAATTAAGACATGTTAAAACCTCAAATGGACAATAATAAATGACTATTTGTATGCATCATGCCAAAGTTCTCAATCCTGAAATCAGGATTAATCCTGAACTTTCTCACCCCTAAAAAGGCCAATTGTCTATCCAAACAAAAAGACATAAGCGATACACACATTCAAAGACGAACTATAACAAAAATAAACACTACAGAAGCATCGTCGTGGAACGGTCAGTGAAAACTATTTCATTGGGATGATGAGGATGATGTGTTTGTGTGTGTGTGTGTGTGTGGGGGGGGGGGGGGGTGGTGCTTAAATTGATTTCGCGCGGCCGCATTCCTCGCCCTTACTTCCGTCGCGATTTGGACAAATAATTTGTTCAGTCCGCATAAAGGCTTCCTAACTCATAAGTGTCTCATAAGTGTGACATCTCCGAGAACACAAAATCAGACAACTATGGGAATGAAACAACGATGAGGACTCGACAGCAAGAAAACATTGCAATGCGGGCCCAAAGAAAACCAACAATTAGACTCCGATGGGCCCGACCAGAGACAGAGCATCAGGTACTAACCAACATTACATAAAAATTAAATTTTAATTTCAAGTAAGCCTTTAAGCTGGAACCGCGACATGATCTGAGACCTGACCCGCCGGCATGCAATTTAAGAGGGAAGCAAAGTTATCAACCGTGATTGGGTTAACTACCATGCATGTAGTCTGTCGTAAAACATTTATGTTGTATCCAATCCTTTATATCAAAGAATGATTTTACGAAATTGGGTACTGAAGTCAGTGTAGGTATATATTGTTCTGAGTTTTTATACTAAGTCACATTAAATTTCGGGTTCCGATAGACCTTGTTGCAGAAGAGATTGAAGTTCAACGTTGAATTTTGAAACCAAATCGGAATGACGTCTATAAAAACTAGAAAAGGCGTGTTTATTATATAGCTTCCTGATCATTGCATCCACTTCTCTTTTGCATAGTTTATGATACCGATAACCCTGAATAAGAAATATCGCAGTTGACAATTTATTACGAGTGTTGAAGACAGTTACATATCTACACACTCTGGCAAATCGCAAAAATTGCGAAAGATAAACGTCATGGGATGCAGCATGAGAAACATCACCATCCAAGAAAGGAAAATTTACAATCTCAAAATCAAAATCGTCGCGTTAATCATATATTTTGCAAACAAACCCATCTACAATAGATAGATGTAAATCCAAAAACGGGACCTCTGTATCAGAAGAATTTGCTTTATTTAACTGAAGTTCTGGGTGGTGTTGGGGAGGAGGGGAGCGGTGTAAATTTGACTGATCAAACTATCGAAATATATTATAAATTATCCAACTATCTAAAAGTCGAGCTAAAGGCCCACAATTTGTCTAAATAACTTAGTACCAAATCGTATGTAAAAATTGTCAAGTAGAAAGGTGAGAGCTTCACACACTTTCTGACTTGACCGTAATGTATAGTGTTTATGCTCTTTAGAACTGAAAAATGCATTTCTCACATTACATGCAAGAAAGAGGAAACCATCTCTGTGAAATGTCCATTAAGTTAAACCTAAACTGTTAAGTTTTCCTTTTATAAGATTATGCGGAGGAGTAGTGTAAAGGGTGGAAAAATCATAAGTAGACAGACTTGACACACGAAAACATCTGGATTTCAATTTATTTAAAGTAGAAGTAAAACAAAGATCAGGAATCGATACAATTAACTTACTCCACCCATCAAAGACACCAAAGGGAAAGAAACACAAACATGAAGCGACCAGACCATAATGGAAACCTAAACAAAAGGAAGGCCATAAGGACAGTTACTTTCCCACAAAATGGCCAAATGGCCATCCAAAATAAAAAGACACAAGTGATACACACAGTAAGTAACAAACAACAACATAAATAAACCGCCACAGAAGAACCGCCTTGGAACGGTCATTGGAAAGAATTCCACTGAGGGGCTTAAATCGATTTTACATGGCAATAATCCTCGCCCTTACCTCTGTCGCGGTATACACTGATTTTGTTTAGTCCTCATGAAAGCTTTCTAACTCATCAGTGTAACATCTCCGAGAAAATACAAATAAAAAAACTACAGAGATGAAACAAGGTTGAGGACTCGACAGCATACAACAACAGAATTGCTGGAGCAAAGATAAACCAACAGTCAGACCCCGAGGGGCCCGACCAAAGACGGAGCATCAGGCGCCAAATAACATAAAGAATACTAAAATAAAATTCCATTTATGTTTTTACGCTGGAACCGTCATATAATCTTAGGCCCGACGCACCGGTGTGCAATCAAAGAGGGAAGCAAAGTTGCCAACCGTGTTTGGGTTAACCACCATGCATGCAGTCTGTTTTATAACATTTATGTTGTACCCAATCTTTATAAAACATTATTAGAATTTTTATATACCAAAACGGATTTCTCTCAGAAATTACTTCTACTTCTCTCAGCTCTTTCAAAGACATTGTCGCAAAATATTTAACCACATGCTTTTGAGGGCAGTAAGACATGAAGATAATAATTTGGAAAGTTCAGTGGTAGCACAAGAGCTTGAATTTGAAATAAACCGTGCTTTGTATGGTCTGTTATGATGTTTAGGTAACCAATATAAAGTAGGAAGCTTCTCTTGGCCTTCTGTAGCACATACATCAAATTTGCTGGCTGAATGACAAATGTGGTCTTAAAGTACAGCCCTCTGCACAGCCTAAAGCTGCAGTTCATTGGCCTTAGTACCAACAAGCTGCTGTTGAAGACTGTTACCATAGTGGAGCCGTCAAACAACGACGACATTGTTAGCTGTTAGCGGCTTTGTCTGCTGGAGCCAAAACGAACTTCATATGGAATTCTTGAATACCCAGTTTAAGGTGACGTAAAGGCGTCTTAGGTTTAGGAGGTAACGAGTTAGTATTTTTGAGAAGAAATAAATGCGTTTGTTAACTAGTTTCAAAGTCTGTTAACGTATGGTTTGTCCACACTTTACGCACTCCACCTCATAATATTATGAAAGTAAAACTTAATATTGTAACTGAGTTATGAAAGAAACTCATGAGGTCCCTTTCTGTAATCTGAAAAGTAATTTGTTAACGTTATTGAAGCTTTCAGCTCGACGATCAGATATTGGATGATTTATTAAATATATACAATACCTACTTTGATGGTCAAATTTTTCTCAATAAGACTGAAAAAAAAAAACCACAAAAAACAATTTATTCTGATATGGAAGCCCTTTTTTTGGATTTATACTTATCTAGTTTCATGCAAAATTTATGATAAACGCAATGATCTTGATTTTGGTATTGTCAGTTTTCCTTTCTTGGATGGGGATGTTCCTCGTGTGGCATACTACGTTGTTAATATATCGCAATGCATTCGGTTTGAAGGAGTTGCTAGTCATGTAACTGACTTCAACACTCGTTATAAATAATTAGCTGCTAAAATTCGTAATCGGGATTATCGGTATCATAAACTTTTAGCTTTTTATTTTACCTCACTGCAGCTGGTGTTAAGTGCCGTGTGGCGGCTGTAAAAATTGTCTCCGTGCTTCATCATAGTGTATATTATATGTTCTTTTCCTTTGGGATCATGAATCCATTCTGGTAACATTGAAAATCGAATACCACTGAAGCCGGTGCTAGGGGACGTATACAGCCTGGCAAACTACATTTCTGTGTATGAAGAGACTCAATAAAACAAGACTCAGATTTTTGTTCTTTTATGTGTTCTTTGTTTCCAAAGGCAACCTTTCAGCTTTTTATTCGCAAAGTCTTTTCTAAGTGTGATAAACATCATTTTGATTTACCGGTAGTTTCAAAATTCAATGTTGGACTTTAATCTCTTCTGTAACAAGGCATATCGGGGCCTGAATTTTAAGGAGTCTTAGTATATAAATTCAGAAAAATATATGCTTGCAATGATTTCAGTACCTTATTCTGTAAAGCCATTTGCCAATATAAAAAAGATTGGGAACAATATAAATGTAAAACGATAGACTACATGAGTGATAGTTAACCTAATCAAGGTTAATAACTGTGCTTCCCTCTTCAATTGCACACCGGCGGGTCACGCCTCAGATTGCTTTATTCAGTGTTCTGGAGATAAAATTGACAATCAAAGTAGGTACGATTGTATATATTTAATAAATCACCCAATATCTAATCGTCGAGCTGAAAGCTTCAATAACTTTAACATATTACTTTTCAGATTACAGAAAGGGACCTCATAAGTTTCTTTCATACCTCAGTCACAATATCAAGCATGTGATTACACATTTTGCGACAGCTCAGGGTTTTCGGAGTCCAACTGTTGCTTTTCGTTTGCTCCAGCATTTCAATGGTTTCTTGCTGTCGAGTCCTCGCCGTTGTTTCAAACTGTGGTCGTTTGATTTTTGGTTCACGGAGATGTTGCACTGATCAGTTAGGAGGCTTTCATGCGGACTGAACAAATTATTTGTCTAAATCGCGACGGAAGTAAGGGCGAGGATTGTGGCCACGTAAAATTGATTTAAGCTTCCCCCCGCCCCGCCCAGTGGAGTTCGTTTCACTGACCGTTCCAGGGCGGTTTTTCTGCTGTCGTGGTTTATTTTGGTTATGGTTTGTCTTTGAGTCTTTGTGTCACTTATATTATTTTGTTTTGGATAGCCAGTTGGCCATTTTGGGGGAAAAGTAACTGTCCTTTTGGCTTTCCGCTGCTGATGTTTCCATTCGGGTCTGTTGTTTCATGTCTGTGTTTCTTTCTCTTTGGTATCTAATGGGAGCTGTGGGTTAATTGTATCGATTCCTGATCATTGGCTTCACTTCTTTTATAGACGTACTTATACGTTTTCATGTAATGTCAGTTTTGCCAGATGCTGGGTCTCTGGTCTTGTCCATCCGAGTCTGACTGTTGGTTTGCTTTTGTTCCAGCAATTCTGTTATTTCATGCTGTCGAGTCCTCATCGTTGTTTCATCGCTCTAATCGTTTGAACTTTTCGTTCTCGGAGGTGTTCCGCACTAATGAGTTAGACATCCTTCATGCGGACTGAACAAATTATTGACAGAACCACGTAAAATATATTTAAGCCCCCTCCCCACCACCACTTAAAAATACCGACCGTTCCAAGGCCGTTATTTTGTTGTTTGTTTAATAAGAGGTTTAACGTCACAGTCAAAACTGAATAGGCCATTTTGGAGACGTTGCTTCCAATTTTGTGGGACCTTTACCCGACATTGAGATGAAATAACATCTCAAGCCCTGTCGCCCAATGAAACCAATAGGGTTTACAAGCATGGACGGTTCGACTCGCACCGGTTTGCCAGTGCAGGCTTAGATCCTTTAAGCGGTTTACCAGCACTCGAATGCGGTCGGTTTCAGCTCTGTGTGGAAGCATCATGCATCCCATCTATTTCTTCAAGCCCTGATGGGCGCGGCCGGGTTCTTTTGTTGTGGTTTATTATTGCTATAGTTTGTCTTTGCAGGTATTTACTGCTAATATCCTTTTATTTTGAACAGCCGTTTTTGCCATTTTGTGAGAAATTAATTGTCGTTTCGGCTCTCCGCTTGTGACGTTTTAATTATGACAAAGTTATTCTATGTTGGTGTTTCTTCCCCTTTTGTGTCTTGGATGGGAGGTGTGAGGTACTGTATCGATTTCTGATCATTGCCTTCTCTTCTATTTCACGTTAGAATTTCTTAGTTCGTGACCTTGACTTTGAGGCCATCGGTATGGGCGGGGCTATTGCTGAATACTAACACTTTGAACCCGTATCTATCAAATCCATCATATGTTTTGGGAAGTGTGAGCAAGTATAAACGCAGTGGGTTGCCTGCAAAGTAAATGAACTCAAAGGGGCTCGTGTAAACTTTGCTAGGGACCCGTTGTCGTTCAAGAGCGTAACAGCGTTGATGTCGCCAACGCCCATGGCAGTCAGTCAGACCTTACAGTGTAAAGCCTAATGTAAACCTATAGTACTTCCATGAACGCATCGAGTCACATGATTTTCGGTGACGTCAAGTGACGCCAGCTTACGCCATGGTTCTCTACCATTTGACTTTGCGTTGGCGACATCAACTCTGTTGCGCTGTTGGTAGAAAAACTGCGTGTAAATGTTTTTTGCCCTAAAAGCATTTTGTTTGTCCTGTGATGAAGAGCAAAGAATGTAAATCTAAGAAATAAACTTAATTTTTCTGCTGTTCATGAAAGTTTGAAAGACAGCGGGTCCCTAGCAAAGGTTACACGAACCCCTTTATGGCAGTTACTTTCCAGGCGGCCCACTACGTTCATACTTGCATGAACAGCAGAAAAATAAAATCCATTTCTTCGATGAACAACATTGCGTCCCAATAATACTGAGAATGAAAATATCGTTGTTTAAGCTGTTTCAAATACGAAACGACATTAAATGCAAATAGAAATCTACAAGTTTTAAGTACCGATAAAAGTTTACAAAGAAATGCATTTAAAAAATAAGACATGCTGGGTCTAAAATATTATTTTAATACATATGTACGTGCATATTGCAACGGATTCAATTACCAGAATGTCTAGACATCAAAGCCTGATCGCGATTCCTCAGAAAAAGCAGACATATCTCTATTTAGCAGACTTTCATGCTTGTAGTTTTTGACAGCTGACATTTCTTATAATATTGTAATTATAGTTACACAGAGTGCAAATAGGTCGATTGTTTTGTCGCGTTTGCATTCTGTTCCATTTGAGTTTTATGAGCCGGTCTCGGTAACTCTGTCGGATGCGCGCATGACCGGTGATCATGAGGCCGCAGGCTTGAAACCTGCGAGGCCAGCAACATTCTTTCGTGGAAATTGATTAGGAAATTTATCTACGGCCATTCGCTCCCTTCCTTTGATTCAAGACGGGCTGGCTGTTTCATCAGTTTCTGATGAAAGAATCTGTTCTTTACTGGTTAACCGTTTATGTGTAAGCATGCCATGGAAAAATGTGGTTGGGTTAAATGATGCGCTCGATATATCCAAAATAATGTTGACTAGGCCGTTACAATCCAAAACAAAAACAAATGAGTTTTATGTCCTAGACAATACTCATAAAGTCATATCGAACCGGTCACACTATTATTGGGCAGGCTCAGTGGTTCTAAGACGAAAACCTGTACTTAGTGCATTGATAGTGTTGAGGTTTAACCCTTTTATGTTCCAAATGGATTCTTCCTCATTATATATGGCAGGAGTCCATTTCAAAATATAGGGGTGTCAGGTTGTGTTTTCTTAAATATTTATTAGAAAAAATGGCTGAACTTTCTGCAAACAGTGTAGGCCCTGATCAGACGCCGCGTTCTGCGGCGTCTCATCTGGGCCTGCACGGTTTGCCAGTTTACCCGTTTTGAGGTTTTTGGTACTAAATGGGTTAACGACACGTGAACCGTTGGCAATTTTGTGTCGTCTCCCAGAGAAAGGGAGAAAAGAGATAGAAGAGATAGTAGATGGATAGGAGAGAAAGACGAAGATGAAAGAATGTTATGAAACAGAAGAAATAAGAAAACCCCATTCTACTTTTACCGGTTGCGAGGACAGCAGGGTTTGTCCAATTATTAGCCAGTTTCGCCTCACCCAACCACACCACGTTACTTTGTTTATGGATTTCTCCAGTAAATGATAAATCCTCTCCTTGACTCGGTCAAAGGGAGATAAGTTTTGTTTGATTTGAGGTTTAACGTCCCCGTCAACACTGTATAGGTCATTTGGAGACGTTGCTTCCAATTTTGAGGGACTTTTTCCCGACATTGAAATGAAATGACATCTCAATCCCACCAATAGGATATATAAGCATTGGACGGTCCGACTCGCACCGCTTTTCCTGAGCAGGCTTAGATTCTCTAAGCGGTGTACCAGTACTCGTGTGCGGTCAGTTTCAGCTCTGCTTGGAAGCATCATGCAGCCCATCTATTTCTTCAAGCCCCAGTGGGCGGGGCCGAAAGGGAAACAAGACTAGTCTAAGAAACTCCTTTGATATCAAACGCTCAAACTTGCTGCCGGACTGAGGTTTGAACTCGTGATCCTGGGTCTGATTCTGATACTTATTTTGACACATTACACATATAAATCAAGTCATGAGAAATCATGCTTTTGCCAACCCTTGAGCGAACAACCAAGGTACAGATCAGCCTGCGCATCAGCACAGGCTGATCAGCACATTGTTGTTCGCTGCTAGGATAGTACAATACCTTTTGGCACCCTCGCCTGCCGGGGCTTGAAGAAATAGTTTGGGCTGCACGGTGCTACCGCGCAGAGTCTTTACTTAGAACGTAGAAGTATAGCTGTTACAAAAAGCCATGTCTTCGCCTAGCACATATTAAACGTGAATGACTAGTGTAATTCGCCAGAAATGTGTTTTATACAATTAAATGTCTTTGGCAATATTATAATTGCCAGTCTGCACCCAGGATCCTGCCGACTGAAGTATTATGTCTGTAAAGTCAAAGTTGCAAATGATGTAATTTTGTTTAAAAAGCACTGTTTCATCTTTAAAAAGGCACATGATGTGCAACTTTAACTCTTATCTTGCTGTTCACGACAACCCCTATCTTTGCAAACAGTGTAGACCCAGATCAGATGGCTTCTGAAGAAGCCATCTGATCAGGATCTTCACTGTTTGGCATTCAATTTATGAAATTGTAGCAATAAATAATATCAAGTAATTTGATTGGCTGATAGACAGAAATGGGTGTGGCTTAAATGAATATTCAGCAAGATAAGGGTTAATATGCTTGTGACATCTTATCAAGTGGAATGCTTGAAAACTGTTGGAGAAGTTAAGTAGACAACTTTCCTACACTTTAAAGAAGACTAACTGAAGATTAACCCAAAACTTTCCTTAACGGCGAGGCAAGTTTTTATTTAGCTCATCAGAGCCAAAGGCTCACGTGGGGCTTATAGGATATGCAGTGGTTCTTCGTGGTCGAGAGTTTGTAGATGCCTATTTTGTATTAGCCTGTAAAATATCACAGCAAATATGATGGACAAATGTAATAGTAATTCTGTGCCAGAGCCCTGCCAGTGAGCCTCTTTTTTGTGTGAAAGCTTATACTTGTTATAGGCTGGGAAAGCTTATACATGTTGTTGCTAATATAAAGATTTTGTTTTGTTTCATTTAATGTTTAACGACCCCTTCAACACTATATAGGTCATTTTGGAGACGTTGCTTCCAATTTTGTGGGACTTTTACCCGGCATTGAGATGAAATTACATCTCAAGCCCTGTCGCCCAATGAAACCAATAGGGTTTATAAGCATGGACGGTCCGAACTAATACATTATGGGTAACTAACGTCTGTACTTCCGTGTTAGACAATAAGCCTGCAGGAGTCGAACCGCTCCTTTAACCTTAGCGTTTTTTTTTGGTGTGTGTGTGTGTGGGGGGGGGGGGGGGGGGTGTTAGGGCTTCAAATGTCATTCATGCCAATGTCGGATAAAAGTACCACAAAATCGCAAGCAACGTCTTCAAATTGATCTAAATAGTGTTGACGGGGTCGTAAAACTTCAATACAAACAAAAAATACCTCTTGTTACTAATAAAATGTCAAGACTCTCGCTCGACTGTGTACTGAGCTAAACTGGCAAGTTAATGTCATAAATGGTCGCAACCCAAAGACAGCTTGTCTCGAGACCAGGCTCAAATACTTATGATTTTGTTTTGTTTCATTACGAAAATACGCCTATTCAAATATATTGGTAGAATTTTATCACTAAAAATGATTTTTTTTTCAGATAAAAATCCTGATATTTTTCATATTTCTGCTAAAACATAGATTGTGGGTACTCGTTAGAACCGCCTCGACGAGGCGGTTCTAACGAATAGCCACAATCGATATTTTCGAGCAGAAATAAGAAAAATAAGGTATACCCCTGTTAACCCAAGTTTTACTTTATAAAATGGGGTTTCTGGGGGTTAAAATTATTTAGGCGTGTTTGCGTGATTGATTTAAGGTTTAACGTCCCAGTCAACACTATATAGGTCATTTTGGAGACGTTGCTTCCAATTTTGTTGGACTTTTACCCGGCATTGAGATGAAATGACATCTCAAGCCCTGTCGCCAAGTGAACCCAATAGGGTTTATAGACATGGACGCTCCGACTTGCACCGCTTTGCCTGGGCAGGCTTAGATCCCCTAAGCGGTTCACCAGTACTCGTGTGAACCGGTTCCAGCTCATGCAGCCCAACTATGAGCTAAAACGAAAGGGAAGCAAATAGTTAATTGGTATTACACTACAAAAAACATAAAACACTAGGAAAATAATTCCTCGAATATTTTTGTCAGTACAAACGCTAAAGCTGTCGGTAAAAAAACATGTGTATGACTCTTGTACGATGAACAGACCTCGCAGTTATTGCCTCTATTATAAGCGAAATGCACCACGGTCAGCGAAACACGCGGCTTAGCAGTTTCATATTTGTTACATCTGTAAGTATTAACCCAAGAATAACTCATCACGAAAACACGCCTATATAATTTTTAGCCTCCACCCCCTTAAATCCCACTTTTATATCGTAAAACTGGGGTATACAGAGGTAAATATTATTTTCTTATTTCTGCTCAAAAGCATAGATTGTGGGTTCTCATCAGAACCGCCTGACCGAGGCGATCCTAACGAGTTACCACAATGTATGAAAAATATCAGAAAATTTTCAGTTTTTGGTGGTAAAATTTTCAATATATTTGAATAGGCGTGTTTTCGTAATTTGCATTTCATCATGAAAACACGCCTTTATAATTTTGACCCCTTCAACCCCACTATTGTATAGTAAAACTGGGGTTTATAGGGGTAAACCTTATTTTTCTTATTTCTGCTCTAAAATATAGATTGTGGGTACTCGTTAGAACCGCCTCGATGAGGCGGTTCTAACGAGTGCCCACAATCTATATTTTGAGCAGAAATATGAAAAATATCACAATTTTTCATCATGAAATTTTCATTTTTTCGGCGATAAAGGTGGCAATGTATTTGTATAGGCGTGTTTTCGTAATGGAAAATGTCGTCTGTTTATATTTTTGCTCGAGCTTCTCTGCGCTCATTATATTCTAATCCATAACGGCAACGGACCAGCTGATCTGTTTATATTTCTTTAATTTCGGCTGATTTCAATTATAACGAGCAAGACAAGGGCGAAAAGAAAACCAGATCACATTCCTTCCGTTGCAAAACTTAGAGTCTCAAATGTGGATCACGAAAACACGCCTATATAATCTTGACCCCCTTGAACCCGACTTTTATATAGTCAAACTGGGGTTTCCGGGGTATACCATATTTTTCTTATTTCTGCTCTAAAATATAGATTATGGGCACTCGTTAGAACCGCCTCGATGAGGCGGTTCTAACGAGTGCCCACAATCTATATTTTGAGCAGAAATAAGAAAAATATCACAATTTTTCATCTTAAAATTTTAATTTTTTCGGCGATAAAGATGGCAATGTATTTGTATAGGCGTGTTTGCGACCGAATGAGCCTGAAATCCACAGCGGTGAGAGACCAAACGTTAAAGAATCAATACTCACTATAGTAATCCTGATACTTTACTGCCTTGGAGAGAAGAAAAAAAAAAACCTTTCCTGACTCTGACAATGGGGATAAAATCAAGCCACATCCCGAAAACACGCCTATATAATTTTGACCCCCTTGATTGCTTGAACCCCACTTTTATATTGTAAAACTGGGGTTTACAGGGGTAAACCTTATTTTCCTATTTCTTCTCTAAAATATAGATTGTGGGTGCTCATAAAAACCGCCTCGATGAGGCGGTTCTAACGAGTGCCTACAATCTATATTTTGAGCAGAAATAAGAAAATTATCACCATTTTTCATCTTAAAATTTTCGTTTTTCGGCGGTATTGTATACAATGCGTGGCATAGGTGTATCTCGTAATGAATAGACTGAACGATTTTAAAATGTTCATGACAAAACCGCCTGATGTGGGTTACAAGTAACCACAAACTATTCCATTACGAAAATACGCTTATACAAATACATTGTAAATTTTACCGCCGAAAAAAAATTAAGATGAAAAAGTGATATTTTTCTTATTTCTGCTCAAAATATAGATTGTTGGTACACGTTAGAACCGCCTCATCGAGGCTGTTCTAACGAGTACCCACAATCTATATTTGATAGCAGGAATATGAAAAATAAGGTTTACCCCTGTACATGCGTAAACCCCATTTTTACAATATAAAAGTGGGGTTCGATGGGGGTCAAATTTTCGTGAAGTTTAACAAAAAATGAAACCACTGTAAGGATAATTTTCTTTACTGCCTAATCCCCCATAAAACGTGTCATGGTGTATTTGACTTAGGGTTTAACACGGAAGTACAGCAATTAGTAACCCACAATGCAAGTTGACGTTTATATTTATAATACAACTTCACAAACAGAAAAAGAGGCCTATAACAAGTATAAGCTTTCACAAAAAGAAAAAAAAAGAGGCCCATGAGCTCTTGCACAGAATTGCTGTCACATTTGTACAGGCCAATGAGGCCCATAACAAGTATAAGCTTTCACACAAAAAGGGGCCAACGGTCAGAGCTATGGCACAGAATTGCTATCACATTGGTAAAAGTCCATACTTGCTGTCTTATTGGTACATGCCTATTCTCGGCCCCCGCCCATCGGGGCTTGAAGAAATATATAGGCTGCACGATGCTTCCATGCAGAGCTAAATCCGACCCGCACACGAGTACTGGTAAACGGCTTAGAGGATCTAAGCCAAGGGGATCTAAGCCAGGCAAAGCGGTGCGAGTCGGGCCGCCCATGCTTAATATTGCATCAGGTTGTCCGCAACACCTCGGGGTAATAGTTTTCAAACAGCCACAAAATGGGATTTGCAATGAGGGTCATTACAGAGGACCCTCGTTATTACGACAGTATTTGTTCCCCAACATGGTGCCGTTATAAGGATTTAGCCGGTATAAAGAATCCCAATCAGGAGAGAAAAGGACTTTCTCGCTTAATTATTCAAAGTAACAAATGTTGTGGATATTTGTTAGAATCGCCTCGTCGAGGCGATTCTAACAAATATCCATAACATTTGCTTCTTGGAGAATTAAATAATTACAATATTCTTGAATATTACCATTAATCCGTATCAACTTTAGCTAAGGATTCGTTTCATTGAAAGTTTTAGGCCCCGCCCATCGGGGCTTGAAGAAAAAGAAGGGCTGCATGATGTTTCCACGCAGAGCTGAAACCAACCGCACACAAGTACTGGAAAACCGCTAAGAGGATCGAAGCCTGCCCAGGCAAAGCGGTTTAAGTCGGTCCGTCCATGCTTATGAACACTATTAGTTTCATTGGGCGACAGGGCTTGAGATGTCATTTCATCTCAATGTAAAAGTCCCTAAAAAGTGGAAGCAACGTCTAAAAATTGACCTATACAGTGTTGACAGGGTCGCAAAACCTCAAATCAAACAAACAAAACAAAAATCGTTTCATTGAAATTGTCGTTATAACGAGCTTTGTCGTTATATCGATTGTCGGTATAAAGAGAGTTGTCTGTACATGGAAGTGTCAATATCAGACGCCTCACATGACCGACTTACCTTAACAGGAACACAAACAACGACGAGCAGTAGGTCTGCCGATGCCAGACTGAGTAGGAACAGGTTTGTTATACTCCTCATGCGCTGTACCTTAGCTATAGCAAAGATCACCAAGAGGTTCCCAATGAGTCCAGTAACTCCGATGAGGCCGTACACAAACGAAATTGGCACAATTTCTGTCAAAGGTAGGTAGTCAATCGCATCGGTATAGGTGTAGTTATAGTCATAAGCCCCATAATCATAATCGTAACCATCATATCCATAACTGTAAGTTCCAGTAGAATCCCTTGCTGTTGTTATTGTTTCTGTGAGATTCGGAACTAGACTTGCCATTGTTTTCGGATATTTAGCTGTTAAAATGTTACAAGTCACATCTAGACATCAAGACCGTATTGAACATTTATCCTTATTTGATAGACAGAGTCTCATCCCGAGAACGCCTGATTTCCATTACGAAAATACGCCCATTCAAATATAATGAAAATTTTACCACCAAAAACTGATTTTTTTTTTCACATAAAATTGATCTTTTTCGTATTTCATTATTTTTCATATTTCTGCCTAAAACATAGCGGCGGTTCTAACGAGTACCCACAATCAATGGTTTTGAGCAGAAAAAGGAAAAACAACGTTTCTTAATATAAACCCCAGTTTTATTATAAAAGTGGGGTTTTAGGGGGTCAAACTTATATAGGCGTGTTTTCTTGATGTCGGGGTCGCGACAAGGTAAGCATTAAACGTTGGGGAAAACGGAACACCTGGCAGATTTTTCCGACCTTTTGCAAAGGGAGGCAAGTTTCGGAACTTCCTATTCGCTCTTCTATAAGCTCTGTCCCATTTAAAAGAGGTCTACTCTTAAAGGAAAGAATTTGCTCCTGAGGGTCAACTCTTAAAGGAAAGAATTTGCTCCTCAGGAGTAAATTCTTTCCTTTAAGAGTTGACCCCTATTGACATGGGAGACAAAAATACTTTTGCAGAAGTTGCCTCCCCTGAAGGTGTATTCATGGTGTTCGCAAAGTGCAAGAACACGTTTTCTCAGCATGCGACTCGAGTAATAGATTTGTTTCTACATCATTTTTTTTCCTTCAGAAAAAGATGAAAATAATTCTCGGTAATAATCATCTCCCGGAGGTTTTAATGCATTCTTTAGGAGAGACCTTTTTATGGCTTCCGGTTTTCGATCCTGTAAGCTTAGCACCCCACTAAGAAAAAAGGCCTGTTTGCAAGGAAATTTCTAATTTTTCCTCTAAATATCTCCCCTAAATGTAGACCATTGATGTCATGGGAGGCAAAACTACTTTCATGACAATTGATTTTGCTAGCCTTAATTTCTTTTATAAGTAGATAATTAGTCACTTTCCTCCAGCAATTAATTATTAACAGTTAAAAATGATAAAACTGCGATATTTTGTTTTTTTCTGAAATGTCAATATAAATAGGTGCATTTTCTATCGCATTTAATAATACGTGCAAAATAAACTGTTCTGATAGCATCTCAAACTGTTTGTTGAAATGTCAATTGTCTTAGCAAATTGAAAACACGCAAACCATTTTCATATTTGTTATATTTTCTGCTTCTAACAGCACAAGATCATGTTTTTATTTTACGATTGTCATTGAAAGAGATTGTCATTGAATGAACAATGACAGAGATCGCGTTCACAGGGTACATATATTTACACTGAAAATAATTGGTTATGGGTACTCATTCTAAGGAATAACCAAAATCTACGTTTAAAGTAGAAACAATAAAACAGAATACAACTTTTCAAGCCTTAACCCATTTTGTACCAGAAACCCCAAAACGGATACCCTGGCAAACAGTGCAGGCCCAGATCAGACGCCACAGAACGCGGCGTCTGATCAGGGCCTCCACTGTTTGCTAAAAGTTCAGTCATTTTCCAAATAAATTTTGAAGAAAACACAACCTGAGACCCCTAAAGTTTGTAATTTACTCCTGCTATATCATTCCGGAAACACGCCTATACAAATACATTGTAACCTTTATCACAAAAAAAAAATAAATAAATAAATAAATAAAATAAAATTTTAAGATGAAAAATTGTGATTTTTTCTTATTTCTGCTCAAAATATAGATTGTGGGTACTCGTTAGAACCGCCTCGAGGCGGTTCTAACGAGTATCCACAATCTATATTTTAGAGCAGAAATAAGAAAAATAAGGTTTATCCCTGTAAACCCCAGTTTTACTGTATAAAAGTGGGGTTTAAAGGGGTCAAATTTACGTGATGTATAAGGAGAAAGATTCCATTTGGTACAAAAAGGATTAAATGTCATTTCTAGTTCCAGCGAAGAGGTATTTTATCCTTGTGCAACAAAGTGAACTAATATTCCCTTCTTCAGCTGAGCGACACAACGATCAAAGCGATGCCATTCAAACAATTCACAGGAGAGAAAAAGTAGAGAAATCCCACACAGAAGCCGAAGCAATACGTTACATTTTACTAGCAGCTTCAACTGATTATCAGCTCAACTGCCAAACAATGTCATGTTGGACCTTATATATGTACCAAACAGAATGATAGGCGGTAAAGGGGCTCTTACACTGTCACGATTTTGGCCACGACTTACCACGATTTTTTAAATCGTGGTAAATCGTGGACAACGTCGTAGAGAAGTCGGCAGAGATCTTGAGGAATCGTCATTGATCGTGATAGTTCGGGAGTGACCACGACTGTTTTGGACATGTTCAAAACATTCGTGACGAGTCGGCATCATTTTTCAAATCGTAGAGCGGTCGTAGAGAAATCGTAGCTCAGTCGTGAATAATCGTGACTGAATTCTACCACGATTGTGCTACGACGAGACAAGATCATCTACGACGCCTCTACGATTCCGTTGCGACTGCCGCACGATCTACTACGATATCATGACGACTGCTCACGACAATGCAAGATTCACCAGGAATGCACTACGATTGATGGCGACGCTAGCACGATTTATCCCGACGCTACGTCGAACGCACTACTTTCTCCACGTAACTTTGTACATATAATTACCCTAGTAACTATGGTCAACGGTCACCTGTCCCTCCTGTTCCTCTGCACCTCCAGTTCTTCAGCCATTGCAATGTCATTTTCGATCATGTCTTGTTCGAGCTGAACTTAATTTTGAAGATACAGAAGCCTTTGACCTGGCTGCAAAGACATTTTTGTCAGATGCTCTCTACAGAAATGGTTGAAACTGAACGACACTGTGCATTTGATGAACACTTTTATATGCCCAGATTGTTATAAATCCTGACGAATCGGGAGAAGTCTTGGTTAATCGTGAGTAAATCGTATCGAATCCTCCATGATCGTACTGAGTCTTTGATCATCGTGCCTTGGTCGTAGAGCAGTCTTGCAGGGATCTTGAGAAATCGTGTATGATCGTCTGATATCTTGAAGCAATCGCGGTGCAGTCGTAGAAGAATCCTAGAGGATCGTAAGACATCGTGGTCGATCGTAGAGGATCGTTGTAAATCGGCTCCATTATCGTACAGCAATCGTGATTGTTCGTAGAAGTGTCGTAGCAATGTCGTGAGTATTCGTAGGGTAGTGAAATCGGAACCGTGTATGCCCCGATTTGCCACGATTTTCATGGTCCCCATTGGTCGTGGACAGTCGTGGACACTCGTGGTCAAAGTCGTGACAGTGTAAGAGGGGCTTAATACATCGTGTCTTTGATAATCTGTTTAAATGTTTTCGCGTTATCGCAAGAAACATGCATAATCAAGCGTCTTGTAATCTTGGTTATGAACTTTATTCCATGTCAAAATGAAGAGAAACTGATATGCTGCGTGAGTTTTATTAAACCCTTTCTGCCGTGTATACCAGATTTTTGTTTGTTTGAATTGAGGTTTAACGTCCCCGCCAACACCATTAAGGTCATTTTGGAGATGTTGCTTCCAATGTAGTCGGCCTTTTACATCTCAAGCCCTGCCGCCAAATTAAACCAAAAGGCCTATATGTATTGGCAGGTCCGACTCACAACACTTTTCCTGGGCAGGCTTAGTCCTCTCTAAGCGGTTTACCAGTAGTTACGGCTCTGCGTGCAAAGCACCCTGCACCCCAGTCTATTTCTCGAAGCACCGGTGGACGGGGGCAATGTATGCCATTACATAAATCTCTGCAACATGTAGATCCAGATTAGACGGCTCCTAGTAATAGTATTTTTTGTTAAATACTCTGTTCACAAGAATGGACATGACCATATTCAGAGATTGAAAAGTACACTTAAGAAATTCAGGGATGAATAGACTCAACCACGAAAATCATGTGCCGTTGGCAAACAGTGTAGACCCTGATCGGACGCCGCAAATGCGGCGTCTGATCAGGTTCTACACTGTTTGCTTAGGTACATGTATATGAATTTATATTTAACTTGCAACAAATAAAATGAAACTGATATCCATAAATTTTAAAAAGGGACCTTGTGGCTTAAATGGGTTCATGCCAGAATGTTCCTAACAAGAGCGATAAAATACACAATAGACTGGCCATGACCGTACCAATCTGTTTCGGGCAAGACCCGGGGATGCCACAGAAAGCGTCTGATCTAGGTCGTCTTCTTTATGTGCATAAAGGACAGGAACTGAAGGGTTACACAAAAACGCCAGTCCCCGTTTTCCCAGTAAATTCCCAGAGACAACAAACTATGACGAAAACACGCCTATACAAATACATTGTAATTTTTACCGCCAAAAAACCGAACATTTTTGAAGAAGAAAAATTGCGATATTTTTCTTATTTCTGCTTAAAATATAGAGAATTGGTTCTAACGAGTACCTACAAACTATATTTTAGAGCGGAAATAAGAAAAATAAGTTTTATCCCTATAAACCCCAGTTTTACTATATAAAAGTGGGGTTAAAGGGGGTCAAAATTATAAAGGCCTGTTTTCGTAACAGGCCTGTAAACCCAGTTTTACTGTATAAAAGTGGGGTTCAAGGGGGTCAAAATTATATAGGCGTGTTTTCATGAGGTAAGACTTTAATGCTTTTTGGATTTTGTCAATCGACCCAAAGTTACTAAGCATATAAACTTTCCAGTACTAAAGTCCACGTGTCTATCACAGCAGGGAACGGTTATTTACAGAAAATAGCCGCGTTAATTTTATCGCTGTGACGTTATCTTCAGAATCGTGTAGACCAAGATCAGACGCCACAGAACGCGGCGTCTGATCAGGGTCTACACTGTATGCTTACAATGGAATAATTAAAGTATTAAGGCAGCGTCTGATCAGGGTCTACATTGCTTGGTTAGGGTACAGGAAAATAAGGGCTAAAAGAAAATGTTAACAGTCTAATCATCTTTCATGCCTATACTCTGGGACAATCGACCCACCAGTGCTGTCAGTGGATGTTGGCAACCAGTAGAGGATAAGATCACATTACGGAAAAACGCCTGTTCAAATACATCGTTAATTTACCGCCGAAATAACGAAAATTTTAAGATGAAAAAGTATGATATTTTTCTTATTTCTGCTCTAAAATATTGAGTGTGGGTACTCGTTAGAACCGCCTCAATGTTCTGCTCAAAATATAGATTGTGTGTACTCGTTAGAACCACCTCAGCGAGGCGATTCTAACGAATACCCACAATCTATATTTTAGAGCAGAAATAAGAAAAATAAGGTTTATCCCTGTAAACCCAGTTTTACTATATAAAGTGGGGTTCAAGTATACGTGATGATCTGCATGCACTCGCATCTCAGTCTGAGGCTTTAATGTACCTCCGTCTATTCCTATTGCATGCAAACAGAAATGGTTCCTATCTCACTCTACTGATGCACAGTCCTGTCTGGATCACCAAACTCACCCCAGAAAAGAAGTTTTCTCGTGTTCCGTCTCGTTAATCGGTGAAAAATCTTTCATGAAAAAAAAATAAATTGGAAAATATTTTGCATTAAGATTCGGAAGAGACTTAAGAGCTTATTTTATACCTCATGTTATGATATAGATAATCGTATACATGTAATAAGAATAATAATCGACCTTATTTATAGAGGGTAACACATTTAGTACTAATCTTCCATGTGGCCCTCTTTCCCTGGGTAGGAACAAGTACTAAACTCCGTTCAGAAAATCTGAATCATCGATTTTTTCGTTTCTTCAATTTAATACTCAATTTTTGCCCATACATCACTATGGGAAAGTTTTAGACCTCACACTCCGCCGATTTCTCCAGTAAGTCGTATGCCTCTGAGACGGCTAGGAAGGGCTGCGATTATTTGGAGAAAATTGGAAAATCTATATTTCCTTTCACAGACTAAGACATTCTGACAGGTTCGACACACCCTTTTAAACCAAATATAGAAGTGGTTACTGCTCTTGTACATTACAAGGGCGTCTATGTTTTATTTGCACGATCACTCCATGGAAAATCATTAGCTGTGACACCACTTCTGATATCGGTATAATTCTTTTTGACGACTGTTGACAGCACATCGCGCTAGTAACTCCCCGTTCCTAGTGAGCCTCTATCTAGCCATTTGAATATAAGGTGTGTCGCAATTGCATATCTATTTATAAACTGCGTCACATGGATTTGAATATTTATTATCTTACCTGACAATCATCGTCAAATGGACTTAGTCTGTGCTCTCATTTCTTTGTTTTGCAAATTTCTCCAAATAATCACAGCCTTCCTGACTGTCGCAGTGGCATACGACTTGCTGGAGAAATCGGCCGAGGGTGAGGTCTAAAACTTTCCCATACTGATGTATGGGCTAAAATGAGTATTAAAAGGAAGAAACGAAAAAATCGATGATTCAGATTTTCTGAACGGAGTTTAAGCAATGTGGATAAAGTCTCTTGCTCAAGAAAACAACACTTGGCGCTTTCGGGAATCGAAACGGCTACCTTTCGATCTCAAATCCGATACTTTATCACTGCATCACAGCGCTCCACATGTGGACAAAAAGCTACCAAAGTTTAAGGGATATGCTTACACATCCAGTAGAGAACTGTCAAAATATTTTTTCCGATATTAAGGGGAATGGGAACACCTGGCATTTTTTCCGCCATTTTTCAAAGGAAGACAACTTTCGGGACTTCCTGTTCACTTTTCTATAAGCCCTGTCCCACTGAAAAAGGGGTCTACTCTTAAAGAAAAGAATTTGCTCCTCAGGAGCAAATTCTTTACTTTAAGAGTTGACCCCTATTGACACGGGAGACAAAATTACTTTTGCAGGAGTTGCCTCCCATGACGGTGTACTTTTCATGATATATTGACGAGCACCGGTGACACAGTTCCTTCAAACTAGTTATTGCATTATCGAAAATTTTACCATTAAAAATGAATTTCTCAGATAAAAATTCTGAAATTTTTCATTTATCTTCTCAAAACATAGATAGTGAAAACTCGTTTCAACCGCCTCATTGTATGATTTTCAGCAGAAAAAAATATGTATACACACCTGCAAACCCCAGTTTTACTAGATAAATAGGGTCAAAACTATACGGGCGTATTTTAGTGATATGCCCAAGCGGGTCCCATAGATTCAAATAACATTTGCTCCACATGATATTAAGATAATATATTATACATATTACTTCATACTTAAAGATAAATTAGGTAATTGTTTCTTCATTCATCTTGAGAATGTATGTTTTGCATGTTTTTCGACGAGCGATTCTAAATCGAATAGAAACCTCCGTGTTGTAGTGGTGAAGCTATTCGCCTAATGAAGCTATTCGACAAATAAACCATGGGGCCTTGGTTCGATTCCGAACTTTTCCAGACTTTCGGACGGGTCTTTAGACCGAGGTCCCGTATCCTTAGTTGTTGGTGGGATGTATTAAGTTGTTGATGGGATGTATTAACACATGCACACTCATCAGAATCACCTTATCGAGGCGATTATAACGACTATCACAACATAAATTTGCATTTAAAACCATCACCATTTTTTCATCTTGAAATTTCCGTTTTTCGGTGGTAATTGTTTACAATGTATTGATATAGGCGTGCTTTCGTAATGAATGTGTCTAATGCCTCTTTACCTGACACTTTAATAAACCCTCGGCGGCTCGAACTACCCCTGCCTGGAACAAATGTTCGTGTTCAAAAGGTGTGGACTGCAGCGTCAATGTGGCTTTCCTGTCTGAGCATTACGATAACAAATCCATGTAACATAGTGCGTTCTTTTTCTTCTCCTATTACTGCTACTCGCTCACATCTGAGTATTACGAGCAGGATTTCCTAGGTGGTAAGCAGTACTTTTTTTAAGCAATGTGGATGAACTGCCTTGCTGAAGGCACAACACTTTGGTCAGCGTGAGGCTTGAACCGGCAACCACTCGATCACAAATCCGATGCGCTACCACTGCACCAAAGGGCTCCACTGTCAAACACTGCAACTGTTTCTTTGATATCTGAAAAACAGTCTTTTTCCTGATGAAAAATTATCACGGATTTTTTTTTTCTTTTTTTCTAGTCTAAACAAAGATTGTGGATGCTCGACGTTAGAACCGCCTCATGGAGGCGGTCTAACGACGAGTACCCACAATCTAATTTTTTTTTTTTTTGGCAAAAAAAAACAAAAAAAAAAACAAAAACAAAACAAACAAAAAAAAAAAAGAAAAGAAAGAAAAGAAAACTGTTTACCCGTGTAAAGCCCATTTTTCTGTATATATCGATGGTTTACTTAAGAAATGAAGTATATTTCTGCTGTTAATGATAGACTGAACGCAGTGGGTCGCGTGCAAAGTATATGGTTAATGTAAACTTTGCTAGCGACCCGCTGTCGTTCTTATTTTCATGAAAACCAGAAAAATTAAATTTGTTTTACATTTCGAAATAGCCAAAAAAACGTTAAAATGGCTATTTGCAGCCAACTGCAAATAGCAATTTTAACGATATTTTTTTTTTGGCTATTTGCAGTCGACTGCAGATATCCAAAATGCAGTCAGCTGCAAACAGACAAAAACGTTAAACTGCTTTTAACAGTCTTTCTATGTACACGGGCCTCCGTAGCCCAGTGGATAAGAGCGCTGACTCTTAATCATTAGGTCTCTCACCGCTGTGGGTTCGAGCCTGGCTCGGGTCACATGTGAGACGCCAAGTTCTGCAACGGAAGGTCAGGTGGTTTTTCTCCGGGTACTCCGGTTTTAGCCCACCTCTGATTAATGATCGGCTCGATATGAGTGAAATAATCTTGAAAGGGTCGTAAAACCAAAACCGAAAAAAAAATGTACCTGCAATTTGTATGCGCGCCCATCAAAGTCTTTGATCAGCCTGCGTGCATATCCGCACAGTTCAATGTGTGCTCTTGAGCGTGTTAAAAGCATATGAAATCTTTTGGACGACCGTCAAACACTGCCACTGGTTTGAATTAAAAGTAGTTTGAGATACAAGGCGTTTAAACAAAACAAGTACATGGCATGTATAACAATCCTAACACAATATTGTCCAAGATCTTGCTTAAATAAAGCAGAAGTTTAAGTTATTACGAGAGTCAACTGTATTTATGATGAAAAGTGACATTTTTAACAGTCTGTTTTGTTTATTTTTATTGGGAATTAACGCTATTTCGGCCATACCGAGCCGTTTACCTATCCCAACTTTTCCTGGGTCGGCTTATACGCAAGCGGTTATCCAGTACATTGCATATTCATTTGCCAGAAACTGCCATCTGCCCTTCTTTAGTTCGTCGAATTTAACCGTTTTAAATGTGAACAAAAAAAAAAGATATAACTATTTTGTTACCTTCAGATAAGGGTTTCTGACTTGTACATAAGACGTGACAAAAAACAAACAAAAACAACACCAACAACAACAAAAAAAAAACAAAACAAAAAAAAAAAAAACAAAACAAAAAAAAAAACACCTTATTCTTCGTTTGCACTGTTGATTCAAGTTTGTTGATAAAAATCCGGTATACATGCTTCAAGTGAGAAATTTCCGTTGTTATATACGGTCATGTAAATATGACACGCCACTTCTTGCAGCCTACATGTGCGCCAAGCGAAGACACGGATCAGTTTTTGATGGCCGTCGACGAATACAATCCATGTCTCTAACACACTTAAGAGCGCTCAACGAAGACTATGAATAGACTGGTCGGATGTGCGCAGCCTGATCTGTGTCTTAGATGGGCGCACATGTACATTGCAGGAATACAGGATGACTTTTATAGCCATTTTAAAGTTGTTTTTTTTTTGCCTATTTCCAGTTGACTGCAAATAGCCATTTTAACGCATTTTGACCATCTGCAGTAGACTGCAAATAGCCGTTTTAAAGTTTTTGGCTATTTGCAGTTGACTGCATTGCAGTTGACCGAAAATAGCCTCTTCCCTTCCCCCCTAATCACTGGGCGAAAAAAGCTTAAAGGGCTAAAAGCATTTACACGCTGTTTTTCTACAAAGAGCGAAACAGCGTTGACGTCACCAACGCCCGTAGAGAACCATGGTTTAGAATGACGTCAATTTACGTCACTGAAAATAATGTGACTCGGTGCGTTCGTGGAAGAATGAACTGCATTGTTTTCTATAGGTTTACATTAGACTTTACATTGGAAATTCAAATATATAGATATTCATTTCAAGGACTTGTGAACGTGACCGCAGTCTCTTTTTTGCAAAAGGGATCGAAGCCAGAAATGTTACTTGACACGGGGTAGTCTTTCATTGACAATATGAATAATGTGTAGCTATTCACCTTAAAGGAAATGTATATTATGAAAGGGGGGCAACTCTTTTAAGGGTATTTTTCCTATTCGCCTCCGCCCATCGGGGATTGAAGAAATAGAGTGGGCTGCATGTCGCTTCCACGAAGAGCTGAAACTGAGCACTCATGAGTACTGACAAACCGCTTAGAAGTACTAAGCCTGTCCAGGCAAAGTGTTCTGAGTCAGACCGTCCAGTGCATATAAGCCTTTTGTTTTCATTGGGCGGCAGGGCTTGAAATGTCATTTCATCTGAATGTCGGGTAAATGTCCCACAAAATTGGAAGCAATGTCTCCAAAATGAAATAAATAGTGTTGACGGGGACGTTAAACCTCCATTAAAAAAAAACAAACCACTAAAATCGCATTTATCTAGAGCACCAAAAGCAATGAAAAGGGATATTATCTAAATCAGACGACGCAAAACTCTCTCAGCATCTGATATGGATCTTCACTGGAGCTTTGAATTCTGGACAGCTTCGTGCAGGAGGGAGCTAACATTCATAACATTGATCCTCCTCCGAAAAATATATATTCATATTAAGGCGAATAGATACGCCTTCGGCGGAAGCAACTCCTTCAAAAGTATTTTTGTCTCCCATTTCAATAGGGGTCAACTCTTAAAGAAAAGAATTTGCTCCTGAGGAGCAAATTCTCTCCTTTAAGAGAAGAACCTTTTTTCCGTGGGACAGAATTTATAGAAAAGCAATCAGGAAGTCCCGAAAGTTGTCTCCCTTTGACAAAATGGCGGCAAAATCTGCCAGATGTATCCATTCCCCTTAATATTGATACATTTTCTGTAAGTGAAATATACGCATTTTTTAAAAAAAATATGGACATGATTTATTGCTTTCAATAACCCAAGATAGTTTTTGTTTTAATTTGAATACCGTAGATTCCATAAAAATCAAGACATGTTACACACGTTTTTGAGTAGCGAAATAAGATGTTTTCAGGGGAAAACATTATTTCCTTATTTCAGCTCAAAACACAGGCTGTGGTTACTCGTTAGAACCGCCTAACGAGCGGACTATGTCTGGACTGAAAATGAGAAAATACAAACATTTCCGCAGTGTGCGACCATTTAAGCCCATGGGCGTACAGTCGTAATGTCAGAGAAGACGCGAAACACCCAAAACTGCACACAATAATGAGATTGTCCCCTTAGAAGTTATTAGGGGTATCGAAGCTAGGGCTTTTACATGGAAAATTGGTGCTCTAAACAGAAATGACAATCTATAAAATATCTGCTCAGAATCTCACTGTTCGAACAGCAGTTAATGAACACCCCTTTGAACCCAACTTTATATTGATTAAACTGGGGTTTACAGTGGTATACATTATTTTGCTTAGTCTGCTCTAAGACATAGGTTGTGGGTACTCGTCAGAACCGCCTCATTGAGGCGGTTCTAACTATCACCCACAACCTATATTTGGAGTATAAATAAGAAAAATATCAGAAATTTACATAAGAAACATGATATAAAAGAAAACACTATGTCACGAGGATGTGTTTTAACATAACGGGCTTCAATGCACCCACGCATGAGGCGATTCTAATGAGTACACACAACATACCTTTAAATTATAGAAGATTATTAAGAAATTAAAGCGATCCCCATTATGCCTCATGGTCTGGCGCAATGATTAAACCTCAGTAGTTCGAACTACCCCTATCTAGAATTAATGTTTAAGGTCCCAAAGGTATATGAGTTATTGAAGTTCGACTCTAGTTTCTAAATCTAAAATTCAAGGCTCAGGTGAACAGGCTGGTTTGTGTCTAGTCTTGTAGCAGAACCCGAAGACAGGTTTTCTTAAACATTCCTTTTGCTGAAGAAGATTGAATGATACTGGCTGGTATTGTCAATGGCAGATCTTTTGTCTCAATAGATCTTTCAAGTCAGTCGTTCGCTGAAATATGCAATGCAACGGGGAATCGGTCAGCTTGTTGGTCTAGGAGCCAAATTCTAAAATATTCGTTCTGTTGCACCCACAGGAAGGGAAATGTTATTGTGTACATCTATAGTGCTCAGAAAGCCCTGTTTTACTAAGTAACCGGTGGTCAGTTGTTTCATAATGCGCCTTTAAAGTATGTTACCATTCAAAATCTGACAAAACGAAAAGAAACAATGCAAACCTATGCTGCTCCATGTTTTGTGTGAAATCAATATAGTATGCTTACACTCCGTAGGCATTATCCATATCAAATACACTTCATTGATATCATTGTTCGTTTTGTGCAGTTTTTCTTTCCGTTATTTTATTTTTCATTTCATCTGATGAAAAACTATATGTATATATTTATTTTTTGTTCTGTTCTAAATTATTTTCAAATATCTCAATGTTTTCATAATATTGTATCAGTGCGAGTAAAACTTTTTATAAATTCTATTAAAATGCATTTTTAATTTCATTTCATTTTTAAAACGTAATTTATAACAGGTATGACCCGTATCCTGGTCAAAGCGTTAGTGTGCTTTAAGTGAAACAATCACACATTCAACTATCATGCCATGCTTGAATATTCATATAAAATCACTTATCAAACAGAAACAGTCTTTTCGTCAAGATTTTATAGTTTGAAAAATTAATGCACGTAACACATGTTACATTTTTAGCCTTTGATAACCATGGTTTTAAGGAGCCAAATGTTAAATTTTTCGTTCTGTTGCACCCTACATGAAGGGAAATGCCACTGATACGATGCGTTAGGTGGTCAACTATAGAGCTCACTAAGCCATGTTTTACAAAGTAACCAGATGTCAATTTTTCACGATGCACCTTAAATTATGTTACCATTTAAAAATCGACAAAATCTACCAAATAAACTTTGTACTTATCAATGTCAGTTTTGTGCAGTTTCTTTGGTCTTTCAAATGTGTTATTTACGTTACTTTTTCATTTCATCCGCTTAAAGCTGTTTTTGTTTTGTTTTGTTTTATATTATTTCCAAATATCGTCAATGTTATTATAATATTGTATCAGACCAAATAATACATTTTATAAATACTATCCAAACGCTTTTTTAATTTAATTTCAACTATGTATGATCTGTATTTTTGTCAAAGCTTCCGCGTGCTTTAAGGCATACATACACAGTCTCAGTTACCAAGCAATAAAGAATTTGGTTTACACAAGCATGTGTGAATATTCAAATAAAATCACTAATCATTCAGAAACAGTGCTAGTTAAGAATCAAATTCAAAGCTGACGATAAGGTTTGTCACAAAGAGTGTAAAGCTCTCACCTTTCTACTTGACAATATTTATATAAGATTGTGTTTATCAAACAAATTAGGCCGCTTACAATGTCGTCGTTGTTTGACGGCTTCACTATGTTAACACTCTTCAGCTAGAGCTTGGTTGTACTAAAGCCTATGAACTGCAGCCTTTGGCTGTAGAGAGGGCTGTAATTGATGGCCACATTTATCATTCAGCCACCAAAATTGTTGTATGTGTTACTGAAGGCCAGGACAAGCTTCCTACGTTATATTGGTTACCTAAACATCATAAATGACCATACATTTATTGCGGTTTATTGCAAACTCAAGCTCTTGTACCAACACGGAACTTTCCAAATTATTAACTTCATGTTTTTACTGCCATAAAAAAATATGTGATTAAAGATTGCGACAAAGTCTTTGAAAGATCAGGGAGAAATCTGTTTTGGCCTATACAAATCTAATGAAGTTCTAGATAAATTGAAATCCAGACGTTTTCATGCTTCAAGTCTGTCTGCTTATGATTTTTCACCCTTTACACTACACTTCCTCATAATCTTATAAAATAAAAACTTCATGATTTAACCCTTATCCTGCTGTTCATGACAACCCCTATCTTTGGAAACAGTGTAGATTCAGATCAGATGGCTTCTGAAGAAATCATCTGATCAGGATCTACACTGTTTGATATTCAGTTTATGAATTTGTAGGAATAAATTACATCAAGTAATCTGATTGGTTCAAAGTCAGAAATGGGTGTGGCTGAACTGAATATTCAGCAAGAGAAGGGTTAATTGAATGGACAGTTCATAGGGAAGATAGAAGCCTCCTTGGTGTAGTGGTTACGCTACTCGTCTTGTAAACCAGGGGTCGCAGGATCGATCCAGGGCTTCTCCAGACTTTCGGATGAGTGTTTAAACCGAGGTCCCGTCTCAGTATGACCTTAGCTGTAAGTGGGACGTAAAACTTAAACATTCACTCATAGGGAAGATTCCCTCTATTCGTACTACATGTAATGTAAGAAATGTTTTTTTTTTCACTTTTGTAGAGCATTAAAATTATACTTTATGGCCATGTCAGAAAGTGTGTGAAGCTCCCACCTTTCTACTTGACAATATTTACGTAAGATTTGGTACTAAGTTATATAGACAAATTGTAGGTATTCGGATGGGTACGAAATGCGCATCCCTTGTGGCTGATTTGTTCTTGTTTTATTATGAAAGAGATTTCACGATGTCCCTTTCCGTTGCAAACCAACACGAAATCATTGAAGCCTTTAGCTTGACTTCTAGATATTTTGATGATTTATATAATATTGACAATGCCTATTTCGATGGTTTGAGCAGTCAAATTTAACCTCCAGAACTTCAGTTAAATAAAAGAAAATTCTTCTGATACCGAAGCTCCGTTTTTAGATTTACATCTATCTATTGTAGATGGGTTTGTTTCCTGCAAAATTTATGATAACCTCGATGATTTTGATTTTGAGATTGTAAATTTTCTTTTCTTGGATGGTGATGTTCCTCGTGCGGCATCCTATGGCGTTTATATTACTTAATTAATTCGATTTGCCACAGTGTCTAGTAAGGTAACTGACTTCAACACTCTTAATAAATTGTTAACTGCTAAACTTCTTAATCAGGGTTATCGGTATCATAAACGACGCAAAGCTTTTTCAAAATTTTATAGACGTCATTCCGATTTAATCTCAAAATTCAGTGTTGGACTTAAATCTCTTCTGAAACAAGGTCTATCGGAACCCGAATTGTATGGTGACTTAGTATATAAATTCATAAATATATATACTTCTAATGACTACAGCACCCACTTTCGTAAAATCAGTATTCGATATAAAAATGGGTACAACATAAATGCTATACGACAGACCGTATGCATGGTAGTTAACCCAACCATTGTTGACAACTTCGCTTCCCTCTTTAATTGCACGCCGGTGGGTCAGGTCTCAGATTCTATGACAGTTCCAGTGTCTGAGAATTAGAGAGAATTTAATTTAAAGTAATGTTGGTTGGTGCCTGATGCTCTGTCTGGTCGGGCCCATCGGAGTCTAACTGTAGGTTTTCTTTTCTCCAGCATTTCAGTGGTTTCTTCCTGTCGAGTCCTCACCTTGTTCATCTCTGTGGTTGTTTGATTTTTGTGTTTTCGGAGATGTTGCGCTGGTGGGTAAGGAGGTCTGCGGACTGAACAAATTAATTGTCTTAATCGCGACAGAACTAAGGGCGAGGATGCCGGTCGCGTAAAATCGATTTAAGCCCCTCAACCCCCCACCCCAGCAGAACTTGTTCCACTGCTTGTTCCAAAACCCTTCCTTCTGTCGCGGTTTAGTGTGTGTGTATCGCTTATATTTTTGTTTTGGATAGCCAATAGGCCATTTTGTGGGAGAGTAAATGTCCTTTTGTCTTTCCTCTATTGATGTTTCTATTAGGGTCTAGTTATTTCGTGTTTGTGTTTCTTTCCCTTTGATGGCTCTGATGGGAGCTGTGGGTTAATTGTAACGATTCCTGTTCATTACCTTCACTTCTGTTTTGTAGGAATTCTGATGGATAGGAACTGCGCACCCCTTGAGGCTGATTCGTTCGAGTTCTGTTATGAAAGAGACTTCATGATGCCCCTATCAAAAACAAAACCGAAGTGATTGAATCTTTCAGCTCGATGTCTAGATATTTGGATGGCTTATTAAATATTGACATCATCACCTGCTTCGATGGTTTGACCAGTCAGATTTATGCTTCGAAACGTCAATGTAATAATTCCTTCGGATCGGGACGTTAACTGGAGGCCCCCTGTGCAGGGAGAACCATCCCCTGTGCAGGTTAAAGATCCCTACCGTAAGTACATGATTACTGTGTAGGCTTTCATCCTGCAAAACTGGAGTGTATGTAATATACACCTGCGGTAATGGTCAAATGTGACCGACGCAGTATCAGAAGATAGATAGATAGATAAAGCAGTTTTTCTGATAACGAATCTCCTTTTTTGGATTAATTTTTATCTATTTTGGAAGAGTTTGTTTCAAGCCAAAAAGTATGATAAACGCGATAATTTCAGTTTTAAAATTGTAAATTTCTCTTTCATGGATGTTGGTGTTCCTCCTGCAACATCCTACGTTGTTTATATTTCACAATTAATTCGGTTCGCCAGTATGTTTTGTCATGTAACTGACTTAACACGTGTAATGGGCTATTAACTTCTTAACTTTATAATCAGGGTTATCGGAATAACAGATTTCGAAAACCTTTTTTCTAAGTTTTAGAGATGTCATTTCGATTCAGATTCAAAATCCAATGTTAGACTTAAATCTTTTTGGCAGCAAGGCCTATCGGAACCTAAACTTTATGGTAACTTCGATAAAAAATCATTCTTTGACATAAAAGGACTGCGTACAACATAACTGTTATAAGAAAGACTGCACGCATGGTCACAATTGATAACTTTGCTTCCCTCTTTAATTGCATGCCGGCGGGTCGGGCCTCAGTCTCTTTCACGGCTCCGGCCTAAAGACTCACTTAAACTTTTTAAGTATTGTTGGTTGGTGCCAAATTCTCTGTTTCTTATCAGGCCCATTGGAGTCTAACTGATGGTTTTATTTTGTTCCAGAATTTCAGTTATTTCAAGCTGTCGAGTCATCAGAGTTGTTTCAACTCTGTATTTGTTTGAATTGTATGTTCTTGGAGATGCTGCACTGCTGGAATAGAACTCCTTCAATCAGTCGTTCAAACCCGGACAGAACCAAGAATATTAATTTAAAGCCTGCCCCCACCTTTCTCCTCGCACAGTAAAAATATCAATGCAATTTTCAAATAAGTACTTCTGTTGTCGTTTGCCATTGTTATAAGGGTCTTTGCATGTATATGTGCTGCTGAAACATTTTTGGTGGGGGAGGGAGAAGCAGTCCTTTTCCCTTGAGAAGATTGAAAGATGGTGAAGTTGCTTTATGTTGATTTCCCATTTGGTGACTTGAATATTTAAATTACTAGGACAGATAACAGTTTGCCCACTTACCAGCTTGTTAAGCTAACGATGCTTTGAACAATTTGGCCCTGTATGTGAATATCTTTTAGGTGAACTATATATATATATATATATATATATATATATATATATATATATATATATATATATATATATATATATATATATATATATATATATATATATATATATATATAAGCATCACTAAGTGTTCATATGACAACTGCAGAATAAGAACAGTGAATATCATTAGCTCGCCAAGAGCATAGCAGCTCAAGGTCAGGTTTTGCCATGGTCTGTTGTCCGTTGTCTGTCCGCCGTTAGCTTTCACATCAGTTTGTACTGATACTATTGTGAAGGTATCGGGGCAATATGGGGATTCAGACTTACTAAATGATTCCGTTCTGATTATCCAAAAACGGCCGCCACAGCACCGAAAAAGTTCCAATAGATATATATTAAAATGGGGAAACTGTTGTCCGGGCAATAGCGTTTTTTTATTAATCTAATGAGGACTTTTGGGCAGATTGGACTTTTCATGACAATTGCTTGCGCTTAATTCCCCGATAGACATATAAATTGTCCAAAAACTAGCAATTTTAACTTTGATGGGATCTTTATCAAACTAACATGCGACGGGAACAGCTATAAAATCTTCGATGAGTTCAATTTTGGGGCAGCTTGGACTAATCACATGAGAGTTATTTGCGTTTTAGTCCCCATGGACATATAAATGGCGAAAATGTTGCCCGAGCGATTAAAGCGTCTTTATTTTTGATCGGATTCTCAACAAACTTTAGTTTATTAAATGTTATGTACGTTACCAAAGTATTCAACCCTCATTTGAGTCATTTTTGTTTTCTTATGATTTTCTGGCTGGAAGTATACATTTGAGTTTCTACTGTAAAGAATGATTTGACTGTGTTGCTAAGTTTTTGTATTCAAGAGCTTTACTCCAATTTACAATCTGTTACTCAAATTACCTTCTTGTGATCTTCTTGTGATAAAAACATCCGATAACAGTGTAACTTATGATAAGAACATGCAATCGGACTGAACAGCTGGCTTCAATTAGCTAGTCCCAAAAATGGTTACCATGATAAGAAGCTACTATTTAATAACTTAACTTTATTGTATTTGTGATAAAATGTAACATAGTTAACCTTTTTAGACAGCACATACACACTATAGACATGTAAAAGTGACATTAAACAACCGTATCCCTGACTGATTAACAACAAGTATAGGGTAGCTGGCTGGATTAAAAAAGAGGGAAAGTATAAAACCCGTGAGTAACAGCCGGGAGCCGGGAGTAAAATCCGGGAGTAAATTTTGGCAATCGAATAAAGGTATTAAACATTAACATCTCTAGATAAAATTTGGATCAAAAGTAGAATATAGACTCCTCTTTAAAACGCATATAAAGTTTATATTAATTATTGAGTACTTTTCAAGATATGAACCGAAATATATGACCATGTCGCAAACAATTCGCCCGGGAGTAGCTTTTTGCGGTATTGACGATGTCAAGCATTTTGCAAAATATGTTCAGTCTGGGATTGCTAGAAGAATAATTTTGTGTATTATCAATTAAAAACATATCAAAGATTAGAAAAAAATCAAAAATAAAGTTATTTCATTTCTCCGTGAAGTAAGTAATTGACCCGGGAGTAATTTCTGGGTTGAAATCGGCTTTTATTGGCGTTATTGCCTATGTCACACACATTGTATTTATCAAACGTAGTCTTACTACCCTGACAGCTAATACCAAAGGCACTGATCAGACTGCGGAGGTAATTGTGTCATCGTTTCAACATTATACGGCCATAAAACAAATAGCGCCAAATATAAATGTCCTGTACACTCGGGTCCCGGTCACATAAAATCATAGGCGCAGGAGCAGGGCGTGAGTTGGGTTGGGGGTTTGGATGTGTGTCGAGTCCCGATATGGCAAGTAAATAAATTCATGTACTCCATGCTGAATCTCAGCTTTTCTTCTGACAAACGTTTAAGAAATACAATGTATGTGGTAGAAGCAGTAAGGCCGAGAATAAGGCAAATATACGCCGATTTCAACCCAGAAATTACTCCCGGCCCACTCCCGGGTCAATTATTTACCAGGCGGAGCGATGAAATAACTTTAATTTTGCATTCTTCTAATCTCTGAAATGTTTTTAATTAATAACACATAAAGTAGTTCTTGTAGAACCCCCAGACTGAACATATTTTGCAAAATGCTTGACATCGTCAATACCGCAAAAGTTACTCCCGGGCAAAAATTTTGCGACGTGGTCGTATATTTCGGTTCATATCTTGAAAAATACATGGTAATAATGTTAACACTTATGCGCATTTTAAAGAAACGTCTATATTCTACTTTTGATTCAAATTTCATCCAGACATGTGAATGTTTAGTAGCTTTATTCGATTGTCAAAATTTACTCCCGGATTTTTCTCACGGCCGTTACTCCCGGGTTTTATACTTTCCCTAAAAAAGATAAAATAATTTTGTCGTCATGAAAATGCATAATTTTTATTCTTGGTACTTTTTGATTTATCGATTCACCTAGGGTAACGTTATTCACAGGCTAGCTGCAGAAAAATGACCACAGATAAATTAGTAAAACAGGGCTTTTCAATATCCCAGACATGTCTGTGACTGATGATAGCAATCAAATTTCCCTTCCGGGGTTGAGGGGGGGGGGGGATGGGGGAGGTGTAGAAACAAACTCGAAAAATAAGCCACGTACCTCACTTTGGCTCCTAGACCAGATGATACAAAATAAACAAATACATTATCATTCGGACAAAATGTTCCTCAATATATATCTATGCAAGTATGATGAAGATTCCATCAAAAATGAAATCGCTATTATCCGAACAACATTAGGCTCTGAAGGGCGGGTAACTCTAATGCAAATAGTGTAAAATCAAACTTGTCCGAGATTTTATGCCTGCCCATATGAACTGCGAAGTTTGATAAAGAGCCTATCAAAGTAACTGTCTATGGGACAACATGTTTCCCATTATAAGTCTGTGGGAGACTAAAGGGCGAGTAACTCTCACGTGAATACTCCGATCTGCCCTAAATTCGAACTTGTTCAAGATTTTATGGCTGTCCTCATTACATACATCCGATAGAAAATAAAGCCTGGACAAGAAAAGTTAACGACAGACGGTCGGACGACAAACAACAGGCCACAGCATAAGCTCACATGCAGCTCCAGGTGAACTAACAATCAGTTGTTTTCGAGTTCAGCGGTATGCTTAGTAATGTAGTCCATTCGAAAAGATTGTCCCGTTTATCCGGAGTCCGGATAAATATGCATATCACAATCGGGCGTACGTGATGTTCCAGTGTCGGTCATTTTGACCCAATTTGTGGCATACACAAATCACTGTAACGAATATTCCACTTTATTAGCTTGACATTTTTCCGGTTATACGAGGATTGGCACTGAAACACGAGAAACAATATCAATCAACATGATTTTCTTTTTATTAAATAAAAACTGACAAGCAAGTCACTACAAGACAGTTTTTATGGAATTCTGTTATACCACAATATCTATGTAACACGCAAACTTCATATAATTTTTATGTCATATCAGTAAGACGAGGCCAGCCTAACCTGACGTTATACTTATTTCGATAGCTTAACCCATATATGACAATGGAGAATTCCATTTCCAATTATAGGGGGTGTCAGGTTTGCTTTGTTTGTGGTTAGTTTTACAAAAAATGTATGCTAGTGTAGCAAACAGTGTAGATCCAGGTAAGACACAGCATTCTGCGGCGTCTGATTGGCGTCTGATTTTGGGTCTACACTGTTTGCCAACGTCCAGGCATATATGGGTTAAAATATTTTATCGGATTTGTGGTTCCATTTTAGACCGGATTCGGTTAAACCCTGATTACGAGAACACGTCCGTATGTTACAATGACGGATTTCATGTCTGTATATTAAGCATTACAAGTATTAGCTTTTACACAAGGCTTGAGTCTACGCTTAGCACACATTAATTTGTGTCGTCAAAGGATTGGAAAGTCAACTGGCAGAGCTGCCCGTGGGCATCTTTTTATGTGAAAGCTTAAACTTGTTATGGGCCGTTTTTACTTCTTGTGAAAGCTTATACTTGCTGTTGCATATAAATATAAAGGCCAATCTGCATTTTGTGTAATTAATGGCGGTACTTCCGTGTTAAACCCAATAACTATAATGTATACGCACATGGGGGTAGACAATCCATCTTCTTCTTCTTCCTCGTCTTCTTCTTCTTCTCATTATTATTATTATTATTATTATCACAAAACATTTTTTTTTTTTCAGATTTGCCTCAGTTCTGCCCAAAACATAGATTGCGGGTGCAAATTAGAACCGCCTCAATTCTTATTTAAAAAAAAAATAAATAAAAAAAAAAATAAGGAAATAACGTTAACTTTTATTAACCCCACTTTTTATGTAGCGGGTTTTACTATCCGGGCAGTCCATAAACATGTGCAGTGCCCTCAGGTAATGTACTATTGTTTTATTAATGAACTTAACGTTTAATGTGTCACAAGCTTCTCTTGACCGTGCCATTTAAAAAAAAATATGGCCTAACAGTCCAACAATTCTTGGAACTTCCGGTCAATTCTCACCGCCACTTGACCAATCATGGATATGCATATTGAAATCTGGGTAGCAAGGCAAATGAAACATGAACCAGAAAGTTTAGCGGCCCCCGCCCATCGGGGCTTGAAGAAATATATGGGCTGCATGATTCTTCCACGCAGAGCTGAAACCGACCCGCACACGAGTACTGGTTAACCGCTTAGAGGATCTAAGCCTGCCTAGGCAAAGCGGTGCGCACGAGTCGGACCGTCCATGCTTATAAACCATACTGGTTTCATTGGGCGCCAGGGCTTGAGATGTCATTCCATCTCAATATCGGGTAAAAGTCCCACAAAATTGGAAGCGATGTCTCCAAAATGACCTTGACAGTCTTGACGGGGACGTTAAACCTCAAATCAAAAGTTTGGCTAATACAAAACCTCTATTGTTCTACAAGTTTATCATGTTACTGTACAGTCATATTAACTTTATCTTAACTATTATAATTCACGAGAAAATCTGACTTCCAGGTTTGCGATCACGTGGAACACAACCTACTCATCTGGCAATTGTTGCTGTAGAAACTAAAGGTATTATAATATCCAAGCCGTGAACAATAAGGTGCTGATCAGACTGTGCGCATGCGCAGGCTGATCTGCACTTTTTGTTGTTCGCAAATTGCAAAATCCTTTGTTCTCCTGCCGCGGATCATATAGACGAGACCACGGAAGCTTAATACGGCTTATCATGCAGAAGTGCTTTGACGAACGCTTTATCATGATTCATAACGTTTACACGAAAAAAGTATATAAAAAAGCATTTATTATAATTATGGATTTAAATCAGATCTAATCAAACAGGACACGTCTGTTTTGCCAATCAAAATATGGGAAGTGCAGTCACAGACTTTCATCACACTACAGATATCTCAAAACCATATGGCACCATGCAACATTTGTTTATATGAATTTTATTTAAGTCAGCGATGACATATTCAACTGCTGGGTAAAGTATAAACCAATTCAGGGGAAACGGATGCAGGCATTGTATAATTATTAATACGTCCATCACGAATGATGATGATGATTTCGTGTTTAACGACGCGTCAACCCTCTTTGTGGGTCATAAGCGTCAAGACGTCCATCACGAAAACACCCTATATAATTTTGACCCCCTTGAACCCCACTTTTATATGGTAAAACTGGTGTTTACAAGCGTATACCTGTTTTTTTCTTATTTCTGCTCTATATATAGATTGTGGGTACTCGTTAGAACCGCCTCGATGAGGCGGTTCTAACGAGAATCCAAAATCTATATTTTGAGCAGAATTAGGAAAAAAATCACATTCTTTTTACTTTTTCGGTGGTTAAGTTTACAATGTGTTTGTATAGGCGTGTTTTCGTACTAGTAATTCTCATACGCTGTTATTGTTAAATCTTACGTGCATGGCGAATAAAGAACGGGCCTCCGTGGCAAAGTGGTTAAGAGCGCTGACTCTTGATCATTACGTCTCTCACCGCTGTGGTTCGAGCCTCGCTCGGGTCACATGTGAGACGCCAAGTTCTGCAAAGGAAGGCCAGGCGTTTTTTCTCCGGGTACTCCGGTTTTCGCCCACCTCTGATTAACGATCGGCTCGATATGAGTGAAATAATCCTGAAAGGGTCGTAAAACCAACCCCCCCCCCCCCCCAAAAAAAAAAAAAAAAAAAAAAAAATGGCGAATAAAGAGTATTCACAGAAGAGAGATACTAAACTACACATACCAGAAAGAGCACAATTAGTGATTCTTCAAATTCACAAGTGCAACTGTCGATCCGTCATATGCGCATTTGCGTAAATGACTGTTTACGCGCATACGCATCAACATGATCATATCTCCGGCCCTTTGTGTGAAGCTTCGGTTGGAAGATTGACCTCGGTGAAATGTGTAAAATGTTTGGAATTTTACGCTTTTACAAAATGTATTTTAGATTATATCATTTGTTGACTGCATCTGTTAAAATAAAATAATAGCATTACTCTATGCACATTCCTTTTCATTTCCCACAGCAAATCAAACGCCAGCCAAAGTGGTTCTTCCAGTTAGCCGCTTCATGAAACGACAAGCCGTAGGCAAAGATAAGTGTTTCTCTGCTAGGTGGCGCTGTTCAAGATAATGGAGTGTTCCAGAGTGTGATGGGAATAACGAGATATGGAGAAAACAGGGGAACAAGGGAGAGGAACTTGAATAAAGAGGGAACTAGAAAATGTGTTTGTAAAACACTATGCCCCCAACAATATGCTTTCCCTTTTAACACGCATTGACTATAATACAAATGCATGCACCAAATACGGCTGAGTCCAAAAGTTGTCAGAAGTGACACGAACTGAATCGATGATAAAGCTAAAATCACATGCAAATCTAAAGACCATAGCGAAAGAGCCTGCGAAGTTTCCAGTTGATTTGTTTAAATTAGCTCACAAATTAGCCAGCCTTACGTCGCCAAAAAGTTAAACAAGAGGGCTAAGATGACCCTGTATCGCTCGCCTGTGGACCAGAAAATCATAAGCGAAAAAACCTGCTTGATATAAATATCTGCATAGAACCAGGGTTGTCAATATAGTTGTACATCAGTTGAACCACATTTTTGGCCCCAATGCTGTCATTTGAAAATTTTGGTACATGTCCACTAGAAGAAGTTCATACCATTTCAAAGGCCCGGACCTTCCGGTTTCAGAGGAAGATTTTTATAGGTTTTCCCTAAGCAAGTCTATGTAAAACATTTAGGCCCTGGGGCGGGGGCATTTTTTTTTGCCCCAATGCTATAAACAATTGAACAATTTTGGTAGAAGCTTCATACCAAATATCAAATACCTGGGCCTTGTGGTTTCAGAAAAGACAATTTTTAAGGCTTTTCCCTATATCAGGCTATGTAAAACATGTGGCATGTTTGACCCAAAGCATTACGAAAACACGCCAATACAAATATATTGTAAATTTTACCACCAGAAAAACGAAAAGTTTGGACGAAAAATTGTGATATTTTTCTAATTTCTGCTCAAAGTATAGATTGTGGGTACCCGTTAGAACCGCCTCATCGAGGCGGTTCTAACGAGTACCCACGATCTATATTTTAGAGCAGAAATAAGAAAAATAAGGTATACCCTTGTAAACCCCAGTTTTACTACATAAAAGTGGGGTTCAAAGGGGTCAAAATCATGTAAGCGTGTTTTCGTGATGGGCTATAATTTGAACAATCTTGGTAGAGGTCCACTACATGAAGCTTCATACCAAAAATCAAAAACCTTGGCCTTCCGGTTTCAGACAAGAAGAATTTTAAACGCTTTCCATATATAAGTCTATGTAGAAATGTGGGCTCTGGGGTGGGGCCATTTAATGCTATAATTTGAACAATCTTGATAGAGGTCCACTAGATGAATCTTCATACCAAATATAAAAAACTTCGGCATTCTGGTTTCAAACAAGGACAATTTTAAAGTTTTCCCCTTTATTAGTCTGTGTAAAACACGGTTCCCTTGGGGCGGGGCCAGTTTTGGCCCCAAGGCTATAATTTTAATAATCTTGGTAGAGGTCCACTAGATAAAGCTTCATACCAAAAATCAAAGACCTGGGCCTTGCGGTTTCAGAGAAGAAGATTTTTTAGTTTTTCAGTTAAAAATCTATTTATGGCCCCTGTGACCTAGGTTTGCAATGGACCGGAATCATTTGAAAAGCTTTGAAAGAGGACCAACTAAAGATCATTCCTGTGAGGTTTGGTCAAAATCCAATCAGTGCCATGGTGTAATGTCATTTGAAGAAATTGTTTACGCATGCACGGAAGGACGCACGCACGGACGCACGACGGACGGCGAACAAAAAGCTGACCACAAAAGCTAACCTTGTCTCTACGTGACAGGTCAGCTAAAAGGGGGTGAGATTACTAGGCAAGAAGAATACCAACGAAAAAATATGGGTCTGGTTATTTTTCATGCTGATGCTATATATAAAATGGCAAGATTCTGGTAACCACGATAATGCACTTTAAAACTATTTAGTCTCCAAAATGGCTAAGTTCAAAAATAAAAAAGTAGCAAAATAGAATGGACGATAATGCCAAAATCACATGCACATCTACAGACCATGACAAAAATGCCTGCAAAGTTTAAAATTGATTGGTACGTTTTATACTCTAGGAGTTGCGCACACCAATAGGGAATAACTCCGCAAGAAGAGTCCCGACGGAAAAACGAATGAATACGGGTCTGTGTATCTTTCATGCAGATGCTTTTCTTATAATAAAGAAAAGAAACATAGCTGGAAAAATAAATCCTCGCCTTTGGTGGGATTCGAATCCCGGCCACTCGGGTGAAAGTCCAACAGTCCAGTGCTCTAACCACTGAGGCAAAGAGTAAACTGTCTGAAGTAGTTGTCAGAGAGTGTTCATCACGAAAACACGCCTATATAATTTTGACCCCCTTGAACCCCACTTTTATATAGTAAATCTGGGGTATCAGGGGGTATACCTTATTTTTCTTATTTCTGCTCTAATATATGGATTGTGGGTACTCGTTAGAACCGCCTCGATGAGGCGGTTCTAACGAGTGCCCACAATCTATATTTTGAGCAGAAATAAGAAAAATATCACATTTTTTATCTTAAAATCTTCATTTTTTCGGCGATAAAAGTGGCAATGTATTTGTATAGGCGTATTTGCGTAATGGATACGAGGGGCATTCAGTGAAATGTGTCACTAATGGCCAACCGTACCGCGTGTCTGTAAGGAGCAGGTGGAAACGGTGGTGATTTTTCGGGGAAACGATTTTCTAGAACAGGATGAAATTTCGGTCATCATAGTGCAGATTATATTTTTTGGTCCTTTGGGATAATTGGGTTCATTTGGTATCATTTTGAAAATAGAGTTCTGCTTAAGCCGGTGCTAGAGGGCGTGGTCGGTGTTGCACATTTCAGTACTGGTCATGAACAGACTCAATAAACCCGAGTCTGCTATTTTCGTTTATTTGGTGTATTCCTTGCTGCCAAAGGATCTAACTTCAGAACTTCTAAATCCGTTCAGTCTTTCAAAAGTTATTGGAAACTTCAAGTTGGTTCAGTCATATACGCTCAGCCCGTACTGTACGCAAAATGAAAAACAAAACACGCTTTGAAATTAGGGCTTACATATAAGGTCGCTTTGATCTGAATGTTTCCCTTTCACAGATTATATAGTGAACTGTGTCAGATACATGGGACATCTGGGGTCAGTTGTTCAAAGGATCGTTAGCTTAACGAGCTGGTTAGTGGTCATATTCTTAACTCTTCTAGCAAGTACAATATCGTAAATTTTGGTATTTTTGCTGAAAAAATGTGAGCAGCTTTTGCGTCCGCAAAAGCTGCTCACATTTTTTTCAGCAAAAATTTCAACATATTTGCCATATTTAATGATCAAAGTTTTAACGATACGTTAACTAACGACATCGTTAGTTTTGAACAACTGGCCTCTGCTGTCTCTAAAACGTCCATTTTCAGGTGGTACAAAAATTTAAAGGGGGTAAAACTGACCTAAAACATAAGCTACGTCCCGGTCAGCCGAAAATAATGTTGCTGCTGTGGCAGATGTAATCAAACATGATGCAAGGTTCACGATGAAAGAAATTGCCGATAGCGTTGGTGTTTCATCGGGGAAAGATCATAAGATTTTGACTCAGGAGTTGAAACTTTGGGGAAGTAACTGTCCTTTTGGCTTTCCGCTATTGTTGTTTCCATTAGCGTGTGTTATTTTATGTTTGTGTCTCTCTCCCGTTGGTGTCTCTGATGGGAGCTGTGGGTTAATTGTATCAATTCCTGATCATTGCCTCCACTTCTATTTAGAAAGGTGTGTGCACGATTGGTCCTGCATCACGTGACCAAACAGCAAAAGACCACCCGCGTACAAATGACCTACATTCCACTGTCGACTACGTGATACGGTGTGGATTTTTTTGAACATGAAATTCCTTACAAGATGGCGAACGAAAATCGTTTTCCATACGCAAGACAATTTCCCAAAATTTCAGTGACTGCCTGAAGCTTTTTTGCAACTGAAGCGGAGAACGGCTATAATTTCCTGTCATTTTACATTAAAATCAGCAGACATGTTTTCTTATTTGCTCTGATATCATATGATTGACACCTTACTTTCTGCTACTGGCCTTGACGTTCAAAAGCTATTCGTGTTAATCGTGAAATTTGAGCTGATGGTTGACGGTGTAGATCAGGGCAATCTCCGTAGGTTGCCCATGTAGACCACTTCTGGATACGGTGTAGACATAGATTATGTTAACCGGCCTTTAAACATTAGTTTAAACATATTTTATTCAAAAAGATATACACAACGATATTCATTACAGATAATTAAATGTGAGAACAAAAGAAAAGGATCAGAACGGAAGCTGAGTTTATATTGTTCTTCTCCTTTAAACATTACCACCACGGGGGTTGTCTGTAGATGTTGTGATGTCACGTTTTCAGTAATATTTCTACCTGTGCCTGCAAAATAGAAGTTAAGGTAATGATCAGGACCCAACACCTCCCATCAGAGACACTAAAGGAAAAAATACACGAACATGAAAAAATAACTAAATTCTAATGGAAACATCACAAGCGGAAAGCCAAAAGAACATTTATTTTTCTACAAAAGGACCAAAAGGCTATCCAAAATAAAAACAAATTAAGCAATACATACAAAGACAAACTATAACAAAACTAAACCTCGACAGACAAACCGCCTTGGAACGGCCAGTAAAAAGGGCTTAAATTGATTTTACATGGGGCCATAATCCTCGCCCTTTGTTCTGTCGTGGTATGGACAAATAATTTGTTCAGTCCGCATGAGGGAATTCTAGCTCATCAGTGCTACATCTCCGAGAACATGAAAATTACACCACTACAGAGATGAAACAACGATGAGGACTCGACAGCATGAAATAACTGAAATGTTGGAGCAAAAGAAAACCAACAGTTAGACTCCGGTGAGCCCGATCAGAGACAGAGATTCAAATACCAAACAACATCACCTAAAATGTTTTAAGTAAGCCTTTATGCAAGCCTACGCTGACGTCATTATTATGTCATCGTGAACTGTTGCCTTGGTTTTAACTCCCGATAACACATTTTCGAGTATAATCTGTTAGTTTATTTTGAGGTAGGCAAACTAATCTTAAATAATAATTAGCACTAAACTAGTCGCAGCAAAAATTTCGAAAACCTGCTTACAAACTAGAGCTGTCAGAAGATCCGGCTTTTAGCTCCGTTGCAGCACTATCAGAGGAGCAAAAGTGTTGAAATATATAGATTTCTGTAGAATATGGTAACATGGCAACATAAAATTTATCAAGGGACTTAATTTAGCTTTGATCCCGGTATACACGATACATCATTCCACTGTCCATGTAAATACCAGGTATAAACTTTGTAGCCCGTACAGTTCTTGAGAATAGTGCGACAAAAAGTTTTCATGAATGGCATATTGTAAAACCTCTTGGTTCTGAGCCCAGTACACACGATACATCAAGTGACTGTTTGTGTGTTCACCAAGTTTCAACTGTACAGCTAATATCCCTGAGAAATCTGTAAAAATCATCTAAAGGCAAATAATTAAACCTTACAATGAATTAAAGGCTTATAAGGTTGAAATGCTACATTGTTCAAAGGGCCATAACTCAGTAAGAAAATTCACATGTTGTTTTTCAAAAGTTAACTAGCCATTTACTCACCATTCCCCATAAGCCTGCCAAGTTTCAAGATAATAGCTAAAACATGCTTTGAGATATCTTGCTTACAAGGTTAAAATACCGGCATTTACAAAAAAAAAAAAAAAATAAATAAATAAATAAATAAAAAAACAGCATAACTTAAGAAAACATCAGATCTTTTAAAAAAAGCAAATCGGGTCATCTACTCATCATGGCCGATGGGTTTGTCAAGTTCCAAGGCAACATCTGAAACAGTTTTTGAGATATCTTGCTTACGATGTTAAAATGATGAATTGTTCAAAGGGCGATAACTCAAGACGATTTTAGATTTTTGTTTTCAACAGTTATTCATTCCTATTAACCTTCACAGTTTTAAGACAATAGCTCAAATATTTTACAGATACTTTGCTCACAAAAACGAGTACAAGTTGAGAAGAATTAAGAAACAAAAATCAGAATTTTTATCTAATTTTTTTTTTTTTTATTTTTGGGTGGTAAAATTGTCAATATTTTTCTAATCACCTACATTTCTGGTGCATTACAAGATATATAGTGGATATGCTTTTACATCCGGCGAGAAATTACAAAGAATCACGGAAACACACCTACATAGTTTTGATCCCCTTAAACCTCACTTTTATATAGTAAAACAGTGGTTTGTCGTATTTCTGCTCTAAAACGTAGATTGTGGGTACTCATTAGAACCGCTTCGACGAGGCGGTTCTAAGGGATACACACAATCTATGTTTTGAGAAGAAATAAAAAAAAATCAGAATATTTATCTGAAAATTTGTCATAATGTCATTGGTTAACATAATCAAAGTACTGACAGCACTTGCGGGTCGATTGTCTCAGAGTGCAGGGCCGCAGGCAGGGAAAAAAGTCCTGTACTGAGACTTTAACTGATTTGTTTAACCCTTAAATTCGCGGTTTTAAGCAAAACGTGTAGACCATGATCACACGCTGCGTTTTGTGGCGTCTGACCCTTAAATTTATGTTCGTACTGTAAGCAAACAGTGTAGACCCTAATCAGCAGCCCCGACCATCGGGTCTGGAAGAAATAGATGGGCTGCATGATGCTTCCACGCATAGCTGAAACCGACCGCACACGAGTACTGGTAAACCGCTTAGAAGATCTAAGCCAGCCCAGGCAAAGCGGTGCGAATCGGACCGTTCATGCTTATAACCCCTATTGGTTTCATTGGGCGACAGGGCTTGAGGTGTAATTTCATCTCAGTGTCGGGTAAAAGTCCCACAAAATTTGAAGCACCTCTCCAAAATGACCTATGCATTGTTGACGGGGGCCTTAAACCTCAAATCAATCAATGATAAAAAAGACCCTAATCAGAGCCGCGTTCTGTGACGTCTGATCTGGGTTTACAGTGTTGCCAAGCCCGGCCCATGATTTCAGTCAAGATTATATAGATAACCCTATTTCGCAACATGTTGACCTCACTGCGATAAAATTAACGCTGATGTTCTCTATAAATCAGCTGCCTACAAATCAGTATTAGTCACATGTACTTTAGCACTGAAGAGTTTCTATGCTTAGTAACTTTGGGTCAGTTGATCAATCGACCCAAGTGTCAAGCGGTAATATCGCTGGCGCATACAGAATTTCGATTAACAAGCTTTTAAACATTTTTCCCTGCAGTATATTTAGGAAAATTCTTGGCTGCCTAAAATGGTGTTAAGTAAATTTTAAATGAACATTGTAAAAAAATGAAGAACCATTTTTCTGAAGACATAAAGGGACAGTTATCCTGTAGCTCCCTTAGCGGCAGACAATTTTTCTAACGTATTAATGAAAGACAAGAAGCACAATCTTAAACTTCACGTGCTTGAAATTACTGCCTAGTTACAGCCCTTATATCATGTTATGCAGTTCAAGGTGACGTAACTTTTAGTTAACTACCCAAAATATTGTTTTAGTTCGCGTTAAGAATTTTCAGAAGTTTACAAAATAATGTCTTTGAAATGTTACTAAGAATTCAGTTTTGCCGAGAGTCTGTTGTCTTTTGCAGGCCGCCGCCCATTGGGGCTTGAAGAAATAGATGGGCTGCATGATGCTTCTACGCAGAGCTGAAACCGACCGCACACGACCACTGGTAAACCGCTTGGATGATCTAAGCCTGCCCAGGCAAAGCGCTGCGAGTCGGACCGTCCATGCGTATAAACCCTTTTGGTTTCATTGGGCGACAGGGCTTGAGATGTCATTTTATCTCAATGTCGGGTAAAAGTCCCACAAAATTGGAAGCAACGTCTCCAAAATGACCTATACAGTGTTGACAGGTAGGTTAAACCTCAAATCAATCAACCAACCAACCAACCAACCAACTGTTGTCTTTACACAACTTTTGATATTGGCGGAGATTTTATGACGCATCAATACAAAGTATGCAAAATTGCACCGAGGAATAAAATCAGGTGTGAAATGGCGAAAAGATCAGAGAAAAACGAATGAAATTCCCGGTCAGCAGGTATAATTATAAAAGGTTGAAATCTAATATATTAGAAATGGATGAAAGGTTATAGACATGAATAGTTTAAAAATCAAGTTCAAAAGATATTTGCGGCCCCGCCCATCGGGGCTTGAATAAATAGATGTGCTGCATGATGCTTCGAAGCAGAGCTGAAACCGACCCACACACGAGAACTGGTAAACTTCTTAGATAATCTAAGCCTGCCAAGGCAAAGCGGTGCGAGTCGGCCCGCCCATGCTTATAAACCCTATTGGTTCCATTGGGCGGCAGGGCTTGAAATATCATTTCATCTCAATCTCGGGTAAAAGTCCCACAAAATTGGACACAACGTCTCCAAAATGACCTTTACAGTGTTGAAGGGGGACGTTCAACCTCAAATCAAACAAAACAAATCATAAAATAGTTTGTGTCAAGGTCAGTCTCTTTAGGGAATGAGAATATTAGAAGTGTTGTGATTCTGAAAAAGGTCATGAAAATTCCATCTTTTGTGTAATTTGAGAACCCATGTAACGAAGATTGGTTTGGCGGATGCAGTTTGTTTTGTCATCAGTATTCAGTTTAACTTCATATAAAATATAAAACATTGTAGGGAAGCTACAATGTCCACGGGGGTAATACCATTTGCTATACCTGTGTTGTCGACCGAGCCGGTACTGTGTAAAGCTGCTGTCGACCGAGAAATACGGTTGTCGACCGAGCAGTACGGATGTCGACAGAGGAGGGTAGTCGATAAATTAGCTGAAAATGTGTTATTTTTGTGTATGCCTGTCCATTTTTGTGGTGTCAAATCGTTTGTGAAATAGTTTGCTGTTGTTTCAAGTGTTTTGGAAGTCTGACTGATAGCCTGTTTTGACGCTTAGCGGAATTAAACGTGAAAATATATAAAATAAGTACTTCCGGGGAAATGCGTGGCTCTTATTCAGTGTCATGGAATATCGAGGACGAAATGATGCAGATACATCATTAACATACACGATAACCTTTTATTTGTGTGTCAACATGTCTTTATATGCATCTGTGGAACTGTTTATAGTTTCATCGATACGGCTGTCGATGAAGTGAAAGTTTGCAGGGTACAGTTGTCGACGTTACTGGGTACGGATGTCGATGATTCAACGAGAGTGTAAGGGACAGATTTATTGGAAATTAACCCCAGTTAAACAATGAAATACTTTTGCATTCTTCGTCAGGCTTTGTTTGTTTGTTTGAAATGGCTGATTGATAATAAACTATCGTTGCTTTGTTTTGTTTGTTTGATTTGAGGTTTAACGTCCCCGTCAAGACTGTAAAGGTCATTTTGGAGACGTTTCTTCCATTTTCGTGGACGAAAACCTGAGTATACCCGGAGAAAAACCACCTGACCTTCCGTTGCAGAATTTGGCATCTCACTTGTGACCCGAGCGAGGCTCGAACCACAGCGGTGAGAGACCTAATGATCAAGAGTCAACGCTCTTAACGAGTCAACGCTCTTAACCACTAGGCCACGGAGGCCCGTCAACAATGAGATTGGTCATTAGGTTTTAAGCTCACCTAGCCGCAAGCTCAGCAAGCTAGTATACTCATGCCCCGGCATCCGTCATCCGTCGTCGTCCGTTCACATTCTGCAAACATCTCATCCATCACGAAAACACGCCTATGTAATATTGACCCCCGTAAACCCCATCTTTATATAACTGGGGTTTACAGGCGTATATATTATTTTTCTAATTTCAGTAAAAACAGATTGTGGGTATTCGTTAGAACCACCTCGTCGAGGCTATTCTAACGAGTGGCCTCAATCTATGTTTAGAGCAGAAATAAGCAAAATTCAGTGCGAAAAGTTTCATATTGAGAGGCGTGTTTATGGGGCGCCGTTTTACTATTTATTCCGTATTTATGGATATCCATAATTATTTATGGATATCCATAATTCGAATTATGGATATTCATAAATCGATGTGAATTAATGATATACATACATCTAATAATGGATATCCATTATTCGATTTATTGATATCCATAAATCGAATTATGGATATCCATTATTCGGCTGATTTATGGATATCAATAAATCAAATTATGGATATCAATAAATCGAATTATGGATATCCATACATCGTTTTATGGATATCATTAATTTAGATCGAAATATGGATATCCATTAATCGAATTATGGATATCCTTAATTCGAATTATGGATATCCATTATTCGGCTGATTTATGGATTTCCATAAATCGAATTATGGATATCCATAATTCTCCTCTGCATATAAACCTAATGAATAATGACTGCTCCATTTGAAAAAAAAAACAAAAAAAAACTAGACTATTCGCGTCAGATTTCCGATTTAGGTGTGTAATAAAAGCCGGGATGGAGGGGGAGAAAATGTCGGGTAGGCTTAGTGGTGGCCTATGGTGTGGGAGAGATATGTTTTGTTTAATTTGAGGTTTAACGTCCCCTTAAATGTTATTTAGGGCATTTTAGAGACGTTGCTTCAAGTTATGTTGGTCATTAAGCCTTCATTGAGATTAAATGACATCTCAATCCCGCCGGCTTCGGTAGCTCAGTCGGATGCGCGTCTGACTGGTGATCAGGAGGAAGCGGGTTCGATACCTGCCGGGGTCGACAACATTCTTTCGTGGAGATTGATCATGAAATATTTTCTATAGTCATTCTCTCCCTTCCGCTGATTCAAGCAGGGCAGTTGTCAGTTTCTGGCGAAAGGATGTGCACTGTACTGGTTAACTGCTTACGTATAAGCCTGCCCAGGAAAAGTGTAGATAGGTAAACTGACCGGCTCAAAAATGACCTAAATTAGTGTTGACTGTGCTGTTAAATTCAAATACAAACAAACAAACAAACATCTCAATCCCTGTCGCCCATTCAGAATCAGAATCAGAATCAGAATTGTTACTGGTGACACGTCAAATGACATTCATACACCTGGGGTTGGTAACTCGAAGCTCTCTTAAGGCTTACGACGACCTTAAGTATATCTTAATCACCTCGTAGCGATTAGTGTGAGTAACTCGAAAGTACCGTAATTTATGGAGACAACTTAACCATATCGTAAAGTTACGGGCAACTCAGGCACTCCGTAACCTCATCTTAACTATTGCGAAAGAAACAGACACTACATAGAAGCTAAGAAAAGAAGTTGTACATCTATCCACTTTTTTTCTCGGCACACAGGTTTTTTTTTAAGTAATGCTATGCGATACATGTATTGTATGGTATTGTATTAAGGCAGATATATGCTATATTTAGCAGAATTACCTGTATTAAAATACATGTAAACAAAGATCTATACATCTCCGATAAACATGTATATATGTAGTACGTAATTATTATGTACAAGCTGTTTATGTCCGCTCCGGGGAACGGGAGGTCACGGGTTCGATCCCAGGCCGCGACATACCAAAGTCGTTAAAAATGGTACTAGTTGCTCCCCGCTTGGCACTCAGATTTACGAGGTAGAGCTAGGACTGGTCGATCCAGTGTCAAGATAATGTGACTGGGTGTGGTATCATGTAATGTGTCTGGTACATGATACTTCAGTGAGGCAGCACTATAAAAGTGAGCATTTAACTCCCTGTCGCAACCAGACACCGTCGTGATATGACAGAAAAATTGTTGAAAGCGACGTTAAACCTGAATTCACACACACACACACACACACACACACACACACACACACACACAAGCTGTTTATTTATGTGTGTAATAGTCATGTCAAAAAGGAAGAAAAGAAGAAGAAAAAAGAAATAAGGTAAAAGAGTGAGTGAGTGTTTAGAGTTTTACGTCCCACCAACAGCTAAGGTCATACGGAGACGGGACCTCGGTTTAAAGACTCATCCGAAAGTCTGGAGAAGCCCGGGATCGATCCTGCGATCCCTGGTTTACAAGGCGAGTAGCGTAACCACTACACCACGGAGGCTTCTAAATAAGGTAAAAGATAGTATAGCCTGTACAATAAGTGTACTACTGACTACAATCGTCTTATTTTGAGAAATAGCGGTCATGACTGCTCACTTCCTATTTCCGCTTCCTATTTCTCGCCTCCTACTTCACACAAGAAAGTTTTCATGTAATGATAGCGATCAAAAAAGATTCTCAAGTACCATGGGATTCCTCGCATGGGAATTCTGCTATTCAAAACCTTCCTCGAGACACCATGTTTAAATCCTATATTGTGTCTCACACGTGGGGGAATGGGGGGGGGGGGGGGGGTCTTGTTTTTGAGAAATAGCAGTCATGACTGCTCACTTCCTATTTCCCCATTTCCACTTCCTATTTCTCGCTTCCTACTCCACACCTTTTTCGCGCACAAGTAAGTTTTCATGTAATGATAGCGATCAAAAAAGTTTCTCAAGGGACCAATTAATTTCTCGCGTGGGTATTTTGTTATTCAAAACCTTCCTCGAGACACCCTGATTTAATCCCATATTGTGTCTCACACGTGGGGGTGTGGTGTGAGGGGGGGACGTATATTACAGGTAAAATATTGTAATGGGAGAAAATTCTTGGTTAGGTGGGAAAACAAACATGTGTTACCATGAAGAAGTTTCTATATTGTACGCCCTGTCCTGAGGACTGCTGTACAGGAACCGCAGATCAGCGTATGCATTTAAAGATTCGGCTGTATACACGTCACCAAAGCAAAGATCCGCGCCCACTGGGGGCTGCATGACAACTCTGCAGAAAAGCTGTCAGTAGCTGAACATGACTGATATAGTGTTGACTGGGACCTTAAATCTCAAAGCAACGACAATTTGTTTAAGACACTTTCAAGTAATTGATGCTAATATGAGCTCAGGCATGGCAAATCAGTAGGAAATGCAGAGAAGGGGTCGCCAGTTGTGTCATTGTTTCTCATCCCATAGTTTATTTAGAACCTTGCCTATAATGATACCGCTACCCAAGCCTTTTTTGGAAGAAAATGCTCCAACAAGGCTGCCTTGTTGTTAAACAAACCCCGGTATTATCATTTATAGTAAGATGTTAAGCGTTATTTTATTTTGCTATGCCCTGGCTTACAAAAGTTTCCGAAGCGCTTTGCACGAGATAAAAAATTACACAGGTAAATCGTAAGTGGTAAGATGATCGTAACTTTATGGAAACGATACGACAGGTTTTCAGTTACCGGCATAACGAGACCATAAATTTTACGATGGTCACCTTAAGTATGTCTTAAGTACATCTTAAGTTGATATATTTACGATGGCTTCGAGTTACCAACCCCTGGACCTGTGATGTGGGAAGTTAGTCCCTAGCTCTAACCAAAGAGGTAAATTTAGCTACACAATCATCAGCACCTTCAGCTGTCGAAATAATCGAATCGGGAAGGGCATTCCAATCTCTAATGGTTCTGGGGAAGAACGACTCTTTATAAATATCAGTTCTTGCGCTAAGCGTCTGAAACGCCAACGAATGGTGTATAAAAGGATTAGTCTACTGTCTTTTCTCCTTTTCTTGAGAGACTCCCATTTTAATTTTCCAAGTATTCCAGTCAAGCTCCCAGTTTCAAAGCAGTAATTGCCTGTTACAAATCTAGCAGCTCTATTCTGAACTTTCTCAATTTCATCATTAAGGACCACTCCACTGGGGTCCCAGATACAACTACCATATTCCAAGATTGGGCGAACAAGACCTTTATATGCTGCCTCTTTTACATCCTGAGGGCACTGACGAAGATTTCGCCTCAGGAAACCAAGCGTTCTATTTGCCTTAGTACACATGTTGCTAATATGAGTATTCCATCTCAAGTTGTGTGAGATTGTCACTCCAAGGTATTTAATGGAGTCCACATTCTCGAGGACCGTTCCCTCTAAGGTGTAAGAAGCCTCAACTTTATTAGATCTCTTCCTAGTTATCTGCATAATATTGCATTTAACTGGCTGAAATCTCATGCCCCATTTACGTGCCCAACATCCTAATCTATCTATGTCAGCCTGAAGTTTCAATGAGTCTTCTGTATCTCTAATTTCCCGGTAACAAACACAGTCATCTGCGAACAGTCTTATTTCTGAGTCAATGTCAGTGGAAATATCATTGATGTACAGGGAGAACAAAAGTGGACCAAGAACGGTCCCTTGCGGGACTCCAGACAAAACTGGGGCCCACTCCGAAGATTCACCATTAACAACAACCCGCTGTTTTCTGTAGCAAAGAAAGGAATCTATCCATTTGAGGGTCTTTCCCCCAATTCCATAACCAAATAACTTAGATTTAAGTAGTTCATGAGGAGGGGTGTCAGAGGCCTTCTCGAAGTCCATTGGACAGACTTAGACCTTCTAAACGATTTACCAGTACTCTCAGCTCATGCAGCCAAATCTATTTCTCCAAGCCCCAATGGGCGGGGGCCAGGAGATATATCTGAATCTGCTTGGTACTCCATACATCTCAAGAAGAGGATTTGTTTGTTTGATTTGAGGTTTAACGTCCCCGTAAACTCTGTAAATGTCATTTTGGAGACGTTGCTTCCAATTTTGTGGGACTTTTACCCGACCTTGAGATGAAATGACTTCTCAAGCCCTGTCGCCCAAATGAACCAATAGGGTTTATTAACATGGACGGACCGACTCGTACCGCTTTGCCTGAGGTTTACCAGTACTCGTGTGCGGGTCGGTTTCAGCTCTGCGTGGAAGCATCATGCAGCCCATCTATTTCTTCAAGCCCCGATGGGCAGGGACCGTCAAAAAGAGTGTTATATGGATATATGTTAATACTATATATAACGACCGTGTGTATTTTTCTCCAGAAAGCTTGCGCGGATTGCCTGTTTGGATCATTATAATCTTTCGTCCGATTAGGTGCGCAGTCCTCATGGAGGTGATTCCAGAGGGACCGGATGCGTTGACCGGAATTTCCAGATCTTACGGCTGGTTCCGATATTTAACTGCACACATGGCGGGCGTTCAGCGTATGCCGTCCGTCGCTTTGGAAGCCTTACGGGCTGAAAAGGCTGCACGGCAGATAGGTCCCTTTGACCGGCCATCATCTTCCAGCGATGATGAAGGCCTTGAAGATTTTGAAGATTTTTACAATAAACAATCACGTGTTTTAGGGAGAAATCATTACACCAAAAGCTTTGGCGGTGATTTGTGGATATCCATAATTCGAATTATGGATATCCATAAATCGATCAGAATTATTGATATCCATAAATCGAATTATGGATATCCATTATTCCGCTGATTTATGGATATCCATAAATCGAATTATGGATATCCATAATTCGATTTATGGATATCTATAAATACGGATTAAATAGTAAAACGGTGCCCCATACGTGTTTTCGTAATGTCTGAAAACCGATTGGCCAATCAAAGCCAACATGTTTTGAACCTCTATGGGTAGGGGGAACGCTAGTTTGTTCGCGACATCTGGGTCACATGACCAAGATGGCTATCACACCCATATATGGTTAAACCATTGAAACGCTTCTCTAGGACCAGTCAAGAAACTTTGTATGTAACAGATAGGACTCCAGCACATCATAATTTGTTAAAATGGTGATCTTAGGATTACCCCGAACTTATCTCCAGACACGGTCAAATTTTACAACCTGTCCTTTTCTATAGGAAAAATTAAAATAATTAATTTTTCAGAGACTATTACAGCCAGTGAAAGTTGGTAGGCAACTAATTGAGATTCTTCACATGTGTGTGGATTTGGTGAGTGAGTGTTTGAGCTTTTCGTCCCACCAACAACTAAGGTCATAATGGAGACGGCACCTCGGTTTAAAGACTCATCCGAATGTCCGGAGAAGCCAGGGATCGATCCTGCGACCCCTAGTTTACAAGGCGAGTAGCGTAACCACTACACCACGGAGGCGTCTGTGTGGATTTGGTACCGATTCCTCACATATGTGAAGTATTGGTATCAAATACACTCTTGTGTGAGAAATTGGTACCAATTCTTCTCATGTGTGAGGAATCGGCACCAGTTCGATACATGTAAGACAGGTGTAATAGTAATTGGTACAAATTCTCCACACCCCATAAACACAGGTCACAGGTGTGACGATTACTTACCATTTCTTTACACGTTAGACATTGTCAACGAAATCTTCACGTGTGAGGAATTGATACCAATTCTTCACACCCTATAAAAAGTCGCACTAGTTTTTCACAGGTGTGACGAATACTTACCAATTCTTTATAAGTCAGAAAATTCAGACATCAAAATTTTTCGAAATTGACCATATGTAAATTTGGGTGGAAATTTAATGAGAAATTTACGGTTCAACAAAGCCATTCCTAGACATATTGGAAGTGTTGGTGGTGACAGTGGCGCAGGTGTGTGGCAAGGTATAGATGAGTTTACGACGCCACCGGTCGCTAAGGAAATACTATCTCACGGTTCCGTATTTTTGCGCATGCGCAGTTTTGTGTGGCAAAAAATATAACCATTGTTCAGACTGCTCCGATAGCAGTCATTAATTTCTTTGAATATGACAATTTTAAATATAGCGTAAGGTAAAGGTGACGTATGTCTTGCGTCACTGGGGCGTCCACCTGATATTTGCTGACAGTTGGGTAACACCTGCTATCCTTGCAGCAGGTAAGAGTAGAGGGGAGTGCTCTTATTCCTTCTGTTTGTACACTCCACTCATTTTCCTCTTTATCCTCTGTTATTACTTTAACCTACGATCTCTTCTAATTTTTTATTTCCTTTCTCTGTGAGATGAGACAAAATTACCCACAGGGGTTGACGTGTCGTTAAACCCAAAACAATTAATAATCGAATAATTGACTGACAATGGTCGCGTCATATTGCGCTAATCGCAAGGAAGGATTACCACCCAGACGGGTTCAACATGTGGATGAAAAAGATCAATCGTTTACGACCAGTAACCGGGTTGTTTGAATATGGAAATTCACCGGCCCCGCGACCCCCGCCCATCGAGGCTTGAAGAAATAGATGGGCTACATGATGCTTCCACGCATAGCTGAAACCAATGCACACGAGTACTGGTAAACCTGGTAAACCAGTTAGACGATCTAAGCCAGCAACGTCTCAAAAATGACCTATATAGTGACGGGGACTTTAAATCTCAACTAAAACAAAGAAACAACAAACGAATTACCGTCCCCGCCAACACCATTTGCGTCATTTTTAGACGTTGCTTCCTATACCCACATTGAGATTAAATAACATCTCAAGCCCTGCCACCAAATAAAAAATGTAGTTTATCATGTTTATAGCGGTTTTGTTTGAACTGAGGTTTAACGTCCCCGTCAACACTATTTAGGTCATTTTGGAGACGCTGCTTCCAATTTTGTTGGACTTTTACCCGGCATTGAGATGAAATGACATCTCAAGCCCTTCCCCCAATTAAACCAAAAGTCTTATATGCAGTAGGCGGTCTGACTCACACCGCTTTACCTTGGCAGGCTTATTCCTTCTAAGCGGTTTACCAGTACTCATGTGTGGTCAGTTTCAGCTCTGCGTGGACGCACCATGCAGCCCAATCTATTTCTCCAAGACCCTATGGGCGGGGGCGAGAATTTATAGCGGTTTTACCAGTACTCATGTGCGGTCAGTTTTAGCTCTGCGAACCCAGGACCTCTCGTATACAGTAGAAACACTCTACCGACTGAGATACCGGGCCACATCTTCGACCTTTTACATCCCCCACCCCCTGCCTAATGAGATTCGTCCCGAAAACCTAAGTTCTATCCAGTCTGGCTATGGGACTTTCATGTTCAGATTTTTCAAAGTATCGCTTCGAAAACTCTGCCTTAACTGCTCATTTTTTTCTGGCAAATCAGGTCAAAGATTTATTCAGGGCCGCGTTACTCAGAGTATGAGCATTAAACAAGCATCCATTTAAAACATACAGCAAAAGGCAGCGGCGGTGAACAACAAATAGCATGTACATGTATAATGGAATAGTAAAAAGAGAATTCAGAAATTCGGACATATCTGCCAAGTACTGTTGTGATTCAAAAGATTGTGAAGTTTGATTTTAGGTTTAACGACCCCGTCAACACTGTAAAGGTAATTTTGGAGACGTTGCTTCCAATTTCGTGGGACTTTTAACCGACAATGAGATTAAATGAAATCTCAAGCCCTGCCGCCCAATGAAACCAATATGGTTTATAAGCATGGACGGGCCAACTCGCACCGCGTTTCCTGGGCAGGCTTAGATCCTCTAAGCGGTTTACCAGTAGTCGCGTGCGGGTCGATTTCAGCTCTGCGCGGAAGCATCATGCAGCCCATGTATTTCTTCAAGCCCTGATGGGCGGGGGGGGGGGGGGGGGGGGCACTGAACTGCAGTATAAAAGTCTATGAATGTTGTGGATGAAATGACAAACACTATGCTTAAAAAATCTTATTTTTCCTTAGTTTACTGTACACACGCACGCTTGACTGATTACTTTTTGCCACACAAGACTGCGCATGCGCAGCGTTACCAAGGATGTTAATCAGCCTAAACTCATCTATACTGTCATCTTCTTATTCTTCTTCTTCTCTATTAAATCATATTATGCCGATTACTAAATTTCGTTTAAATATACACGTGTAGCTTTTTAAAAAATCTTAGAAAGCCTTCCGTAGACAAGTTATAGGATACAGCGGTCTTGAACAGTTCTGCGTTGTGTTATCCAGGGTCCGACACTGGCTGCAAAACTGCATCTGGTGAGGAAATCACGACGACCATACTGACATTGACCAACCGTGAGCATTTGTATACCCACAATTCCAAACAACTTATTAGAAACCATATTACCGCTGATAGGTGACTTTTGTTTCAAATACAGCTAAGCACGGGACATGTCAAGACACTGCCCAGTGAATCCCCGTTAGGAATGACAAAAAGTCTGTTCTAACATCAACATAGACAACTGATAAACTATCTTAACATGTCGGTACAGTTATGTGGTTATGTTTGTTTGTTTGAGGGAGGTTTAACGTTCCCGTCAACACTATTTTGGTCATTTTGGAGACGCTGCTTTCAATATTGTGGGACTTTTACCCGACATTGAGATAAAATGTCATTATATGCACGGACGGTCCAACTCGCACCACTTTGCCTGGGCAGGCTAAGACCCACTAAGCGGTTTACCACTACTCATGTACGGTCGATTTCTGCTCAGCGTTAACCATTTATACCTCCTTTACTTAAATATGCACTTGCGCACACATAACAAACGCAAAATCAAAGCACTAAGAGTACTGGTGGGTCTATTGTCGCTGACTATAGGTCGGAAAAAGTCCTGGACTGTGATTTAAACTGCTTAATTTACCCTTGAAATCCGGTTTTTATTTAATAGTGCAAATCTTGATCAGACGCCGCATTCTGTGGCGTCTGGTCTGGGTCTTCACTGTTTGCCAAGCCCAACCTATGATTCCAAGATAATCATCTGACCTCAGTCACTGCGGCTGTTTTCTATAAAAAAAAGTAATTCGGACAAGTCTGTGATAGTCACGTGGACATAAGAGCTTTTCTGCTTAGGCATTTTGGGTAGTCGGAAAAGGAGCTCTTCACGAAAACACGCCTATATAATTTTGACCCCCTTGAACCCCACTTTTATATAGTGAAACCGGGGTTTACAGGGGTAAACCTTATTTTTCATATTTCTGCCCATATACACAGATTCTGGGTATACTTGTTAGAACCGCGCGTTCACACAATCTATTTTTGAGCAGAAATATAAAAAGTATCAGATATTTTTTTCTGAAATTTTTCATTTTTTGGTCGATTGTTTATCAATCGGCGACCTAAAGATATAAAGGACAAAACCTCTATTAGTGCTGGAGTCCACGTGACTATCACTGATTTGTAGGAATCCACGCATATTATTTATAGAATTTTATCGCAGTGAGGTCAGCGTGTTTACGTGAAAAGGTTAACTGTAAAATCTGGGCTGGAATCATGGGTTTGGCTAGGCAAACAGTGTAGACCCAGATCAGACGCCACATAACGCGGCGTCTGATCAGGGTCTTCGCTGTTTGCTAAGAGTATAGGAATTTAAGGGTCAGGCGCAGAAAAACGCAGCGTCTGATCATGGTCTAAACGGTTTGCTTTCAGTAAAGGAGTTTAAGGGTTAAACGAAACAGTCCACGCTCAGGCCCATTTTTCCTAACTACACCCAGAGACAATCGACCCACCATTACTCTCAGTGCTTTGATTGTTTTTAGGGTAAAATTTTCAATTTATTTTAATAGGCACGTTTTCGTAAAGTCTGCTGATCAACCCTACTGTTTGTCATGGCATTTGTTGAGAAATATTCGTCACTGCACATGCGCTTGAAGTTCTGAGCTCAAAACCTAAACAACGGGCCTCAGTGGCCTAGTGGTTAAGAGCGCTGACTCTTGATCATTAGGTCTCTCACCGCTGTGGTTCGAGCCTCGCTCGGGTCACATGTGAGACGCCAAGTTCTGCAACGGAAGGTCAGGTGGTTTTTCTCCGGGTACTCCGGTTTTCGCCCACCTCTGATTAACGCTCGGCTCGATATGAGTGAAATAATCTTGAAAGGGCCGTAACCCCCCCCCCCCCCCAAAAAAAAAAAAACTTAAACATGAATGTTAATATTGACGTAGTCAATATTCAATTTCGTTATGGCCTTTCAAACAAATTTGAAATGTTTAAGCATTTAAACTTCAAGCGCCTGTGATCTTTCCGACATTATTCTTCAAGAGCATTTGCACAGGTTTACAACATTTTTTTGCAGTTTAATTTCAATCTGATTTGGCATTTACATGTTCAAGTGTTTACATCAGTGACCAGCCTTGTAGCCTGTTGTGTAAACTAAATATGGGAGAGTTAAGGATGGAGTTATTCTTGGTGATTGTTGCGACTTTAAGACACCAGTTCGCACAAAACATACATTTTTCTTCATGGCTCCCAGTGAAATCTGCCTTATAGTGCAGATTTTACTAATAATCATAGAATAAATCAAGTTTTTTAACAGCAGTACATGAAATGTAGTTTGTATATTTCGTCGACAGTCGTATCAATCAGACTAGGATACCATCGACGGTCGTATTTCTAATAATCGACATCCGTATCCCGACATTTTTCAAAGGTCTATAAAAACTCCCAGAGTGCATGAATTTTGTCAAACATACGTTGTTGTTGAAGCGTAAATGGTAGATAAAATATATATGGTGTTTTATTGCTTTCCTACTTTTCATAAAGCATTAGATTAATGAAATTCTGTGAAAACTGATTTTTTCGAAAGAACCGGTATTTTATAGTGTTTTTCAGACTCACGACTCTCTATAAGTGAACAGACAATTAACAGCTTGTCTCTTTAAAACACCGACATCGTTTGTAAATGTTTAAACTAACGTTTTCGCCTCTCCAAGTGCATCAAAATCGAAGACCCCCCTCTGTCGACATCCGTACTGCTCGGTCGAAAGCCGTATTTCTCGGTCGACAGCAGCTTTACACAGTACCGGCTCGGTCGACAACACAGGTATAGAAAATGGTATTACCCCCGTGATGTCGATAATGTTAAAGCTGCAGTGATGAGTTAGAAATCCTTCATGCGGACTGAAAATCCACCCCAATAAATATCTTAACTTTTTTACTGACCGTTCCAACTCGGTTCTTCAGTCGTGGTTTATTATTGTAACAATTCGTCTTTGCATGTATGTATTGCTGATATATTTTAATGTTGGATAGCCATTTGACCATTTAGTGGGAAACTACAGTCCTTTCGGCTTTCTGTCTGTGACGTTTTTCATTATGGTGGACTAGTAAATAAAAGCCACAATAAAAGAACGCAGTCATCTCAAGTCACCTAAAGGAAAGTCAGCGACATAGGGACACACAAACATCAGACGAAACATGAACCACAAGTACAAAGTCATTTAACGAATAAGACACTGCAAAAGGGACCGTCAGTAGTAAAACTACTGGAGGAGGTGTGTGTGTGTGTGTTGGGGGGGGGGGGGGGTTGGGGGGAATCTTCAACTCCGGAGTTTATGTAATTTGAACTCTCGCCCTCTGTTCCAGTGTAGTATCAAGCATAATAACAATAACAAATTGTTCCGCATGGAGGCTTCCTAGCTCAACAGTGAACCGATCGTGTATAGATTAATACAATCAGGAATCCGGGTTGAGGACGCAACAACAATCTGACGCCAGAGCAGAAGAAATTGTTCTTTCCCTTTGGTGTCATGGATGGGAGGAGTGAGGTAATTGTATCGATTCTTGAAAACTGCCTTCACTTCTAATTTGCTGTTTTATTGGCTTTTTCGTTTTCTTTGATACCAACATGTTTTGGGAGCCTGCGCACGACAAAACCTACAGTAAGACATGTGCACCCAACAAAGACTCAGACCAGCTTGCGCATCCGCGCAGTCTGATCAGAGTCTTCGTTGTGCGCTCTAAGGATAGCTAACGGCCCAATGCTCCTTCATGCTGCAAGAGAAGTCTCTGGTCAGACTATATGGAGGCGCAGGCTGATCTGATTCTTCGCTGGGCGCACAGGTAGGTTGTAGGAATGCTGTGCCCGGCTCATATATCTTTCATTTGTGCAGTTTTATTGAATGGACCGGGGTCCAAAGGGAAAGAAACACCAACATAAAACAACTTCACCATTATGAAAACATCACAAGTGGAAAGCCAAAAGGACAGTTACTTTCCTACCAAATGGTCAAACGATTATCCAAAATAAAAATATATAATCAATTCATGCATGCACAGACGAGCTAAAACGATAAAAAAACCACAACAGAAGAATCGAATTGGAGCGGTGAATAAAAAGGTTTTTACTGGGGGCTTAAGGGGAATGGGAACACCTTTAGGGGAGGCAACTCCTGCAAAAGTATTTTTGTCTCCCATGTCAATAGGGGTCAACTCTTAAAGAAAAGAATTTGCTCCTAAGGATCAAATTCTTTCCTTCAAGAGTAGACCCCTTTTGTCAGTGGGACAGGGCTAATAGAAACGCGAACAGGAAGTCCCGAAAGTTGTCTCCCTTTGAAAAATGGCGGAAAAATCTGCCAGGTGTTCCTATTCCCCTTAAATCGCGTTTTCGTGGCTTGGTTCTGTCGTGGTTTAGACGAATAATTAGTTCACTTCGCATTAAGGATTTCAGCAGTACAACATATCCGAGAACATAAAAAATCAAATCTTACAGAGATGAAATCGACAGTATAAAATAACTATAATGCCGGAGGAAACGAAAACAGTTGGATTCCGGTGTCAATCCGTTGTAGATGATTGTGCTGGTTGTTTGTGACCGTGTCTACATAAGTTCTTCTTGCTTTTTTCATCAGTGTCTCCGCAATTACCTGTGCTGTAACAATATATATTTTGTTAAAGTCTCAGTCGTATACAATCACATACATATGTTTACAAACATTTTAAGACATGTATACAACCATTCTTTTGAAGAATTTCTGGAGACTATAAGTTTATTAATACATATATTACTTTCTTAAATTACAACAACAAAGGTATCACATATATAGAAAGTATCCACAAATAAAAAGTTAGGCTAACATTGCTGCTTGAAATTAAGAGATAGAAGTGAAGGCGATGGTCAGGAATCAATACAATTAACCCACAGCTCCCCTCAGAGACACCAAGGGAAAGAAATACAAACAGGAAACAACTAGACCCTGATAGAAACATCACTAGCGGAAAGCCAAAAGGACAGTTACTTTCCCACAAAATGGCAAATTGGATACCCAAAATAAAATAATATAAGCGACACAAACACACAAAGACAAACCATAACAAAAATAAACCGCGACAGAAGAACCACCTTGGAACGGTCAGCGGAAACGAATTCCACTGGGGGGGGGGGGGGGGGTGCTTAAATCGATTTTACGTAGCCATAATCCTCGCCCTTACCTCCATCGCGATTTAGACAAATAATTTGTTCAGTCCGCATGAAGGCCTCCTAACTCATCAGTGCAACGTCTCCGTGAACACAAATATTCAAAAAAGCGTTACACACACTCAAAGAAAAAACAACAACATTGAAATGCTGGAGCAAAAGAAAGCCAACAGTTAGACTCCGATGGGCCCAACCAGGGACAGAGCATCAGGCACCAACCAACATTACATAAAATTAGATTACCTCTAATTCGCAGTCAGCCTTTACGCAGGAACCGTCATAGAATCTGAGGCCTGACCCACCGGCGTGCAATTAAAGAGGGAAGCAAAGTGGTCAACCGTGATTGGGTTAACTACCATGCACGCAGTCTGTCGTATAAAATTTATGTTGTACCCAATCTTTTTATATCGAAAAATGATTTTACGAAATTGGGTACTGAAGCCATTGTATATATATATATAGAGAGAGAGATTAAATATAAATAATATCCACAATGCGGGTAAATATAACTATGAAAAAATTAAAGAAACACTGGAATAAAAGTTATTTTTCCTGTATTTTTAACAACCGGTTTCATCCATGATGGAATTTTCAAGACCGGTTTCATCCATGATGGAATTTTCAAAATTCCATCATGGATGAAACCGGTTGTCAAAAATACAGGAAAAATAACTTTTATTCCAGTGTTTCTTTAATTTTTTCATAGTTATATATATATATATATATATATATATATATATATATATATATATATATATATATATATATATATATATATATATATATATATATATATATATATATATTGATTTTGAATTTAAATCAGAATGACGTCTATACAATTTTGAAAAGGCTTTGCGTACTTTATGATACCGATAACCCTGATTAAGAAGTTTAGCAGTTAACAATTTATCACGGGCGTTGAAGACAGTTACAAGAATAGACACTCTGGCAAATCGAATTAATTGCGAAATATAAACGCCATAGGATGCACGAGGAACACCATCATCCAAGAAAGGAAAGTTTACAATATCAAAATCAAAAACATCCCGTTTATCATAAATTTTGCAAGAAACAAATCCATCTACAGTAGATAGATGTAAATCTAAAAACGGGGCCTCGGTATCAGAAGAATTTTCTTTATTATTTAACTGATGTTCTGGGGGTAAATTTGACTGATCAAATCATCGGAAATGTCTGCAAATAATAAAATAAATAAATAAATATTTTGTTTTGTGAAAATAAAAACCAGTTGATCTATTTGAGACATGGCATTAAAAGTACAATCAATTAATCCTGCGTTATCAAGAAAGGTCTATCTCAAATCATCACATAAAAAACAATATAAAAGAACAAGACTTTCGTCTTTTACTTTATCACAGAAAGGACACTTTTCCTCTGAAACATTTGAGCCTTCGTAGCACATAATTTCTATACGAACAGGAGCGACGCCACAACGAAATTTGCTGGAGACAGCCCGATGTGGTGGATTAACTTACAATACATCTCTGTTTCAAATGTTTTCTCAAATAGCCGGTATACACATAACTTATTGTCAACTCGACTAGACGGACCAGTGGCACTATTCAAAGACTCAAGCCATTTAGCATAAATGTTTTTCTTCTAAAATTTCTTATTAAAATGTTCGCACTTGTTCGCGGAATAACATTTTACTTTTATCACAATATTGCATATCACTGTTTTTAAGCATATTTTAAACATGGTAAAACCATTTTTTCTCTAGTGATATTGTGGGAAAAATTTGGGATATGATTGTATCAGTTCCTGATCATTTCTTTTTTTAATTTACATGATCTATTAGCCAAAATTGAAACCCACAGTAAAATCCGTTTATCTACTCTACTATCAAGCATTTTGGACATTCGAGCCAAATGAAGCGAAATGGATTTCCATTTGTCTCTGGTCGGGCCCATCGGAGTCTAACTGTTGGTTTTCTTTTGCTCCAGCATTTCAGTGGGTTCCTGCTGTCGAGTCCTCACCGTTGTCTCACCTCTGTGGTTCTTTGATTTTTTGTGTTCACGGAGATGTTGCACTGATGAGTTAGGAAGCCTTCATGCGAACTGAACAAATTATTTGTCTAAATCGTGACGGAAGTAAGGGCGAGGATTGTGGCCACGTAAAATCGATTTAAGTCCCCCAGTGAAAATCTTTCCACTGACCGTTCCAAGGCGGTTCTTCTGTGGCGGTTTATTTATGTTGTTGTTTGTTACTTACTGTGTGTATCACTTGTGTCTTTTTATTTTGGCTGGCCATATGGCCATTTTGTGGGAAAGTAACTGTCCTTATGGCCTTCCTTTGTTTAGGTTTCCATTATGGTCTGGTCGCTTAATGTTTGTGTTTCTTTCCCTTTGGTGTCTTTGATGGGTGGAGTAAGTAAATTGTATCGATTCCTGATCTTTGTTTTACTTCTACTTTCCATTGTTTGATCTCTGGGGTACCCATCCCATTTCACCCGACACCGCAATTTTGGGAGTATATCTACCGACCTATAAAGAAACGCACGGCGCGATACTGGACCGCGATGATACACTAATAAGAACTGTAACCCCATATTGCCGATCCATACCAAATCGTAGGCCAAACTTTGGCATCATAAAGGTGAGTAAAACATTTAATGGAAGACCACCAGACACTTTACATTTAGAAATAAGAAGGCCAAGGGTCAGGCGTGCACTTTGTGCCACAATCTTAGTAGTTAAACTATAATCTAGATTTTTTTGCAACATCAACCCTAAATACATATAATTTATCTGTCAACTACATTTAGAATGTCATTACCACATGTAAAACTACATAATATTTTGTTAATAGACATATGTCGAAAATGTACTATTTGTCTTTTTTTTTTTTTTTTTTGCTATTGGTAAAATATTATTTGTACTTCACCAATTATTAAGAGCGTTTATCAAACACTGTAACTCTCTTTCATTTTTAACTAACAAAACGATGTCATATGTAAAGCAGCAGGGAGGGTGAATGGACTTTTTGTTTCAGCCATGAAAGCCCCATTCAACTCATTAAGCTTCCCACCTCATTTTGACCCAAAAAGATCCTTTTTTTTGGCAAATTAAGCCCCCCAACCCAAACATGATTTTTTTATTTGCCAAATTAAGACTCCCAACTATAAAAGAATTTCACCCCAACTGGCTGCGACATACCAATGGCACCCACCGAGTGTCTCGTGTAACAACGCGGGCAAAAACCCAGAGCCCCAGGGGGCGGCCCACCACTACGGCATTGAGTGTATTGATTCGTCGTCTGCGAAACTTGTGCTCGACATGTTTAGAGATGTAATACGAAATCAGCAGGACCAAGTGATATGGGTTTATACTGCATAAGAAAAAGAACCTATCGCTCGCCCATAAAAGAGTGTTAATATTGGTTTTTATGAGGTAAACAGACAGTGTGTGATACATTTCGTGCTTGGCGATTTAAGCGTCAGGTATAATCGTTACTGACAAAAAAAAACAAACAAAAAAAACCGAAGCTAACTAAAAACCGGAGCTGATGATGTGCAACGATTAATATTTTTGTGAGACAATAAAATTTTCTTTTCACTTTCTCAAGGTCGCTTTTTTCCAATAATGTTTTATCGACAGTATAATTGACCGCAAAGCGAGTTATGTTAATAATTTAGATAGTTGTATTGGAAAACAGATGAAAATTATACCAGGAAGTAACAAGCCATAACCAGCCTGTTCTACCCAAAGTCCTAACCAGTTAGTTATACCCATCTCGTCCTAAAGACACTGATCAGCCGGTTGTGCCCAATTCGGTCCTAACCAGTTGGTTGTACCAATTTCGTCCTAAAGACACCGATAAGATGTAACCAGCCAGCTGTGGTCCTAAAAAGTTGGTTGTACACATTTCGTCCTAAAGACACTGATCAGCCAGTTGTGCACATTCCGTCCAGTCTGTTGTACCCATTGTGTCCCAAAGACAGACGCGGATGGAGGTAAACTTGGTCTTTGGTGAAAAGAACTTAGGGAAAGCTCTTATGTGCTAATTCGCGAGAATAAAAAAGGACGGCGTGTGATGTACTCGCCGGTCATGACCAGCCTGCGCTCATTTAAGCTCGCCAGCAAGACAATATTCAAGTGCCACTCGGCGTAGGTTGATTGAGTTCTTCTAACAGCTTCGTACGGGCCGTCATTAACGCCTCGTCTTTCGCACGTTGAAACAACTTCTTTTTTCGTCTTCTGATAAACTAAGACTCTGCTTGTGGCGTCCACGAATTTCATCTTTCATCTGATTGAACTTGTCGATTTCACACAGAATCAGGCGAAATTCTGTTTCAGATATATTATCGTCGTTCAGCGCGATAGAAATGCGGTCCGTGATTGAGTTCAGTTTTGACTCAGCCAAGATATGAATCTCGTCGTGTTTTTTTGGCTTTTGTTTGGAGTTTCCGTCAAATAAATTTCCCGCCAACACCGAGCAACCCACACACAATCGCTCCAGCTTGAATGCCAAGGGCGACAGGCGCCGCGATGATAGTTGAAAAGAGCCCGACGCCAGAAGCAGCGAGCCCTGCGCTAGTCGCAGTAAGCGCGGTATCAAACCCACCAACAACATTAGCCCCACGTCTGTATTTCTTGTACAGTGAGGTCCTGAAGTCTCGTTCTTTTTCGGGGCGGAATTTAACCTCGGCCACGTGCTGAAGGCGGTGTTTGTCTCCAGTATCAAGTGGTGGATAGAGAGTCATAGTACTGCCTATTCGAAATTCGCAAAATTGCAGTATGTTTCCTCTGGCTTTCTTTGCCGGATCATTACAGGGTCACTGATGAGGCTTTATTAGCCGAAACTACGTAGTATGACCCATCTTCTTTCTTATGAATGTTTTCATTGCTCTTAAAGGAACTCATTTTTGATTTTTAATTATATGATCTAACCTTTCGCTCTAAATGAATATTACTTATTGAAAAGGGTGTAAATCTCTGAAGTCGGTGATTATCTCGGGTTTCAAGTCCTGGGTAGAGGCCCATTGTGTACTACCCCTCGAGCTGGGTGGGTTTAAATAGACTACTGGTTAATAATGACTATAGCTTGGTCTGTTGTGAGCGCACCGGGCGTAAATCGCAGCCTTTTGAGAGACACTTGGCCTATGAAAATATCATGAAGGTCTAAATGATGGTATTCAACTTGGTGTTGGATTCCTTTAAGAGTGAACTGCATTCGAGGTGTTTCTAGTACTTGTAAATAAATCTAATTCTTTATTAGCATTTGCTTGACTCCACTTGAGCTTGAAGCCGGGTAACACATCAACAAAGTCGTCGGGTCTATCTCCGAGAATTAGATCAAGGATGATCGATGGTGTTGGAAAGTCCATACCAATGATTCCCGCTGGGGGGAATTCGAAGACTATTTTCAGGATTCCCTGCCGGTCGTTGCTTGTCTTTAGCACGTTATCTTCGGAAACGACAATGTTCTTCGTCCCGGGGATATACGAGCACAGTCGAGTGCCACTATTATCTACCTTCCTAACTATGTGCTGCTTTCCAGTCACAACGTACGGAGACGATATTCGTATGTCAATAAGCCACCCTCTTTGTTGGACGGGCAACCCACTTGCTCCCAGTGAAGGCCAGCGTATGAACCCGCTTTGGAACGGCATATGAGGTACATGTATCTACGTCGCTGAGATCATCGAATGTCAATGACCCCGCTTGGGCGACCTCTTTTCTTTTGTAGACCCCATCAGAGAGCTTTAAGGCATACTATTGATCTTCTTTTCCGTCCTTACCGAACCCCTCAGTATCACCAAGATCAGCCAAAGCCACCCCAGGGCATTTTCTGATCCCGGCGGGGCCGCTTGCGTCCACCATTCCTTATACGTAGAGTTGCGCTCATATACTCGAATGGTAACATCACCTCGTTGGTATCTTTAAGTGAGATAGTTAGCTGGGAAATAGGCCCTGACGACAACCTCTTGTACTGTAAGACAGGAAATGATTCAGTTCTACCAGATCCACACTTTTCATTCTCGACGGGGACAGATCTAAGCAGTGTAGAGGGGCGACCGTTATGCAGATTGTCTGAAGTACTTAATTCAGCAAGATGAACGTAGACCTCACGATGGACGGCCAGTTTGTGTGGCTCATTTGCAGTGAACGTCTTGGTACGGCCTCCTTCAAAGTGATGGCCATTGTCATTGATCAGCGCCAAGGGAGGGGGTCTGAAAATGTTGTGGGAAAATCCTTAGAGATTAGCTAATTCGCGATTCATTGTTACAACTTCTCCGGGCTTTTCCGTTTATTGCAGTAGACCAGAGGGTTCTAGAGTGAGTTCGGCGTTCAACTACTGAAACACCTTTTCGTTCAACTCACAGACGTTAAAATACCCGTCAGTTATTGTTTTTTCAGTCTTTTTATTTGAGACCTTATTATTCCTTTTCACCATGCATATGTTGTACAACCAGTGATAATACGTCAACTCGCAGAGAACAATCTCTCGCTCACCCGCAGACAGGGTCCTGGCAAGATTGATTGACACATCATTTTGAACGCCAGTGAGTGTGATGTACATAATAATAAAATTATTAACTTGAACAGCACAATAACACCAAAATGGGTATGGATACAAATGCGTTTACGTTTAATGGCTCGGCAAAATATCAGGCAGGTGGCCATTTCAAATATAAGGAGTCAGCAGCAGGGGCGCCCACCCTAGTCATAATGGTCGACGATAAGGGAAGTCACTTCCTTGCCAAGTACCCGGACGTCTTCGATTATCAAAACCATCCGCTTACTGGGGACGTCACAAAGGCAAACAAGGCGTGGGACAGCTGGCAGCATTATCAAAACCCTTCGCTTACCGGGGACGTCACTAAGGCAAACAAGGCGAGGGACAGCTGGCAGCACGCCCCCTTCAGCTGGTGGCAGTGCCAGCTGAACTTTGCGGTTTGGTGCGCAACCGTCGGATGTGGTGTTTCACTCCAGGACCATCTCCAAGCGGAGATGCCTCTTCTTGCAAATAAAAATAAAAAATGAGCCTGCATTGCTTTCATGTCTATTATACGATGAGGCGTCTGTTTGAGGAGTTAAAAGTCGCCCTCCATGGGGACGAGTCCTATTCATGGTACGATAACCAATATGACTCCAGGGCCTGCAAGCGGCTTTGTGAGGAGTTCGCCGTTTCGCCTTCTACAGATTGGAGGCAAAAGCTGGACTATGGGTGTCAAGGCCTCGGATCTTTTAGTACCTTCATGACCCCTTCGGGGAAATACCGCAGTGATCACAGCTCCGATGGCCCCTTCTTTCACTCGAAGGATGCCATACGCCATAATGTGGATATTTCAAAGGCGTGGGCGATGTTCATTCTAGATAAATCAGAAGGGTTCACGTAAGCGGGTGTCGAGCGCCTCAACGACTCGATCCGGACTTACGTTTGGGCAATATTGGGACCGCAAGCTCAGACCCGTTCCAACATTCTCAAAGTCGGGACGGGGTTCGACGCCCAAAGCAGTTTACGGCGAATCTCGAAGATGCCATCGCCTCATCCGTCGACATCCCCAGCAGCATCGATCGCTATCAAAAGACGTTGCAATATGCATCCACACCACTGGATTACGTCTGCGGGAGAGCGCCTTGATGCCGAGCGACATGGCACTCTATCTCGGCAATGTCCAAGGTTATAATAATCAAATCCAAATAGCGGGGTCAGACGCTGTCATCGGCCACAACCCAGAAATAAACGAGGCAGCACCGATCAGCGCCAGCAGTGCTGGCAGCTCAAGGACATTCCAGGGGGGAAAACTGCCTCACCAGCCGGGACCGATCCGCGAGTACTCGCTGGGCCACCGCAAGAAGAGTCGCATACGACTGCCGCGGTTCCTCCGCCAGCAGACTGGAAATCCGGTCTCGACCATGAAGAAGAAAAAACAGCTCTCATAGTCGCAGGGATTACATTCGGCCTAGTGGCGTTTTGGTTTATATGATATGCGCGGCCTCGCTAGCCAGTCCCTTGCAGCCACGGGAAGAAGGGTCCCCACGCTGATGACCAAGGCCCATAAATTATCTGCGAGCCATGAAGCGGCCTTCCCTAGCGTGCTCAAAAGCCAAGAGACGATGGACTCGATGATTCCGGGTAGGGCAGCCGCGGCCTTGCCGGCCGAATTGGCCAGGGCACGCCCGAGGGACTGTAGGTGCTTTTTACCCACTCTTTGATCCCGCCCTTGCCGGATGGCTTTGGAGTCGGAGCCGGTACACTGCCGCCGCCGGTGAGCGCAAAGCACTAGGGTCGAGATTGCCATCCCAACCGCTGTAAGGATGCTCACGACGGCAATTCCCTGCTCGCGAAAGAGGGTGCGAATGCGCTCAGCCAGCGTTGTGTCTTCATGGTGGAGCCGCCTGAATGTCTCACGGATTCTGTTAATCTCGGACCGGAGAGCCGCTCTGTTCGCAGATAGGGCTTCGAGCCTCGACTGTCTTTCGATGTCGATGTTAAAAAGCTCACTCTCGAGGTTTCTGATCCGGTCCCGAATCTCCTGCTGCATCTCGATGCCGTCCGTTTCCGTCAGTCTTCGCCGCTCCCTGGCCAAGTGTTTTCAACTTGGGATTTTCCCTCGTCGACCTTTGACAGCTTCGCCAACTCATCTCGGGTTCGAGTCATAGCCCTTTCAAGCCCAGCAAGCTCTCTTTTGGCCTGGGTGACCCACGCGGTGTCGATAGGCTGATCATCAATTGTCTTCAATGCGGTCTCGACATCTGTTGTTGAATGACGTCGTGGGCTACGCCGGGGAGCTCTGTCATCTCGACGGATTCAATGTTTTTGGGAGGGTTTTCTCTGCTTTTCGGAGTGTATCCGCAGCCTCTTTGTGGAGACGCGGTATATTCGATTTATATTCAGGTAGCCCCAGTGATTGCCGGATTGCATTTACACCCCTGTTCCATATTTGGAGGCCAGTGTGGACATAGCCAGAAACTGGAATCCTCCCCTTGTCGCAGTGATAGGAATCTTTTTGTCGCCGGGGGTCCCATCCATGGCAGGCCGGTAGCGCTTGTCTCATAGCCCGACACTGTAATCGGTCTGGTTGGAGACGGACCTCCTTTTGAAGAGCTTTCAGAGCCGGTTCTTTTGCCTTGTGGTCGGTCAGGACCTGTTCATAGTAATCGGCTCTCCGCTGCAGCCAGTTGTGCGGCATTTCTCCGGCGATTGGGGGCGGTTGCCCCTGGCCGCCACAACAGATGACCTGGACGCCCCGACCATCGAGCCAGTCGAGGAAGGTTTCCAGAGTGGGGCGGGGCACTGTGCAGATCTCGTCCCAGATTATCACGTGGGGCATGAACTTCTGTGCCATCCTTTCGGGTGTCCAGTCTGTCTGGCCACTCCAGCGGAAGAAGCTATGATAAGTCTGGACCTGGACGCCCCTGGCCCGCATCTCTTTGGCCAGGCGATGGGTCGGGGTGAAGACGAGGGGGTTCTTGTCGAGGAAGAGCTCGATCGCTCGGAAGGTCTTGCCGCTACCTCCACCACCGTTTAGGTAACTCAGCTGGTGTCTGGTCAGGGGATCGTCATAAAGTGACGCGGACTAATCGGGCAGGTCTTTGATGTTTGCTATATATTCAGGGTCGGGGGCGTAGACCGCGTGCCACAATGGCATGTAGAGTTTTTCACCCTTGTCACGCCACTGAGCTGGGGCAATCACGTCTCGTGATGGCATCGGTGTCTCCTCCTCGTGGCGGGCGAAACAGATGCGGCAATATCCTTTTGGGTGGATTTCATGAGGTTTGAAAGCCTCATACCCCCCCCCTCTAGTTTATAGAGTGCCGCTTTCCAGACATAGATAGAATCGGTAGCCACTCGGACAACCTCATCGGGTTCAAACCTTGAAAGCATGGAGATTAGATTGATGTGGGCGTAGGCCAGCATGCTCGCCCTCAATTGAGCGTACTGTGGTTGGGAGCCATCATAATACGTGAGAATATAGCCTAGAGGACACTTTTTGGGAGCTCCGACCAGGGTACCGCTTTGGCGGGTGTCTCGCACGAGGAAGTCGAGTTCTAGCTGGTCAGTCACAAGCCTACGTGTCAGTCTTTTGCCGCCAGCTCCATTGGCAGCTTTGGCGCCCTGGGTGAACTTGTCGATAACACTACAGCCTTGGTCACGGTCTTCTTGGAGCCACACATCGATTTGCTTCTTAAAGGCGATGATGGCTTCCCGAACCTTGAGGCTCTTCAACAAGCCAGACTCTGTGAGGAAGACAAGGAGCTGTGTTGGGGCCCAGCCACCACTTTCGGAGGCGAAATGCTTCCCGAACCAGGCAGGGATTCTTGAATCTCGGCGAAGCCTGTGCCTTTGTCTTTGGGGAGAGCGCCATTAATGGCTACACGTACCATTCAGTGGGTTGGGTGTCCGAACCGCTCAAAATAGGGTTTGGCTTCACCCATGCCCTGGAAGGATGCCGGATAGCAGTCCTTCATGTCGATGCTGACGACTTCCCTCGTGTCATAATTCATAGAGTTCCAGAGGCCGCCGTGACCGTGCTCCACACAGGCCTTCTCGACGCCTGGAAGGAGGTTGGCAGGGGTTGGCTTCCAACCATTCCTTTCCTTTGCCACAATACTGGCCGCGTGATTTTCGCCGAAGGCTCTTTCAGCAAGTTCAAGTTACCAAGTTTGGTGCACATTGCTTGGAGTCGCTCTTGGGTCTCCATTGTCCTGTAGGTGCGGCCGTCCTGGAGCACGAACTGGTCGACTGAGAGTTGTCGGCCTACATTCATGTCTTGGCCACCCAGGAGCCAGACCGCAATCGGCTCCCCACGGGTTGCTTCCCGAATGGCCCGCCAAACGTCGCCCTGGTAGATGTGAACCTCTCTACTCTGAGGGGGGGGGAGTGGAGGTCTTTGAACCAAGCGTGGCCGTTGTGGCAGATGAGTTCTATGGATATATGACCACTATTCCCACCTCTACCATATTTGCCACTGTTGAAAATATCCTCCCCAGCAATATCCCTCAGGATGATTGCTCGCTTAAGAATATTCTCTAGGTTAGACACATCTACAACCGAGGCTTCAGTTTCACGGATCCTCTCTTCCCATTCCTGTATTTTCTGGCGGCGGGTCGGTGTCAAACCGTGACCCCTCATAGCGCCTTCAAAATGCTCCACAGCTCTCTTGGCCACACAGTTGAGGTAACCATCTCTTAGTGGGGCGAGGTTGGCAGGATCCGGGTCTCTGATGCGGTAGAGGCCGTAGACGACAGCGGTTATGGGATGGGCGTTTTGGTAGAAGACTTTGTCAATTCCAGTCAACACACCAGGCCGAGTGTCTCCCGAAATCTCAACGATGGCCTGTCCCCTCCTTCTCTCCTCGCGTACTGGGTCAAATTTGTCTTCTGAGAACCAACCACCTCCTTGTTGTTCGCGGAGAAACTTGAGTTTCAATAGAAATCCACCCTCCAGAAGGTAATCAAGCAACCTTGCCGCACTCCCGTCTATCATGCTGGCATCAAAAGCCAGTCGACCCGCTCTGGCATGAACACCGTCAACAAATTCGACATCACCGATACCAAATGGGTTTTCTCCCTCCTTCCTCCATGGAGAGAAGGCCGCAGCAGCGCCGTCGACTTCGAACTCATCTTTGGCGTCGTTAAGACTCTCGACCCACTGATCGTCTGGAAGCCCCACCGGGTGATGGACCTGACTGTCCGGGTCGGTAAATTGTTGACCCTGTGGGACTGGGTCGGGCATTTCTGCAAGAATCTCATTGATCGATGTCGTTAAACGGGTATACTATTTACACAAGTATCTCTCAATGGTAAGTCGAAGGTCAAAGAGCTCGCACATTACCAGATCGAATTTTATCCTGGCTTCCCTCTCCAAGGTCATGTGCCGGCCGCGTATTTTATCCCGTCCACAGCCCGACAGATTTCTATTTCGCTTTGAACACCTTTCCCACATTTTCTACAGGGAATGGGGATTTTCTTACCTTTGCAAAGTTTAGCTAAATGAATCTTGCAGTACACCTTGCAGCAATTCTTCCCACAGGTGGTTGACCTGCCTACATTCAACCACCCACAATTGTCGTATCCCTTCATAGTATACTATGTACATCGATATCCCTAAATGGAAATGACACCCACCGAGTGTCTTGTATAACAACGTGGGCAAAAACCTAGAGCCCGGGACCGGCGAGGGTTGTGGGCCGTCCCCTGGGGCTCTGGGGTTTTGCCCGCGTTGTTACACGAGGCACTCGGTGGGTGCCATTGGTATGTCGCAGCCAGTTGGAATGAAATTCTTTTATGGTTGGGAGGCTTAATTTAGCAAATAAAAAAATCATGTTTGGGTTGGGGGGCTTAATTTGCCAAACCACGGATTTTTTGGGGTCAAAATGAGGTGGGAAGCTTAATGGGTTTAATGGGGCTTTCATGGCTGAAACAAAAAATCCATTCACCCTCTCTGCTGCTGTAAAAGTAAAAGTAAACATAACTTCTCAGATCCATATTCAATTCCAATATTCAAAGGCTTCAAAAATGAAGCTAAATCAATTATTTGTAATTATACCCCCGCAAACGAAGTTTGAAGAGGGTATATAGGAGTCAGCTTGTCGTCTGTCGTATGTCGTCGGTCCGTTACAAAGTCGTCTGTCGTCGGTCCGTTACAAAAAACTTTAACATTGCTCATAACTTCCTTATTCTTTGACCGATTTCTTTAATATTCACACACCACACACCTTGCCACTAGTACTTAAGATTGATATACACAAACCTGACCTTGACCTTTACGTTGACCTTCCTCAAGGTCAAATACTTGTAAAATCTGACAACGCATGTGGGGGTATAATTGGCGCCCGTTAGGCGGCAGCTCTAGTTTAAATAGAAGTGTGATTGTGTGTGTGTGTGTGTGTGGGGGGGGTAGTATACACCCCTGACGTAAACCAGACTTCACAGTAAACCAGTCTGTATGTTTAACACGAACTACCAGATGCATTACAAAGATTTCGCAGCAGACAACATTTTGCCTTTTATACCTAAATCAAATATTTTTCCATGGCAGATCCCTATTAATACATGTATAATCATATGACTTTCGAAAATCAATAAATGCAGCAAATGAAGTTTGTTTCTTCTGTTTCCTAGCTTCAATAATATTAATCAACGTTGACAAATGATTTATGATGATCCCGTTTTGTTTATCAACACTAATATCATTATTCTCATCCCACCTACGAGTACTTAGTCTATTATTTAAACTTATAAACAGAACACGATAACGAAATGCGGTAATGATAATTTAAGAACTTTCATTTTCACTCATTTTGCCTTTTCAGTTATGGGGCCCGCCCATCTGGGCTTGGAGAAACAGATTAGGCTGCATGATGCTTCCATACAGAGTTGAAAACAACCACACATGAGTACTGGTAAACCGCTTAGAGGGTCTAAGCCTGACCAGACAAAGTGGGGTGAGTCGGACCGTCGCGTGAGATGTCATTTCATCTTATTGTCGGGTTAAAGTCCCACGGAATTAGAAACAACGCGTCCAAAGTGACCTAAATAGTGTTGACGGGGATGTAAAATATCAAATCAAACAAACAATAGGTCATTATGAGCCGAATCATCTGGAGCTAAACAGATTGCATATGTGCGTGTATTGTTAAAGTATTATGTATTGTTCAATGATCTTTTTCTGCACTGTGGCCAGCTTCTAAAATATACACAGTAAAACTTCGATGGCTCGAACACGGATGGCTCGTTAACCAAGCTTGTTTCGAACTAGCTCTTGAGTCCCTTGATTTTTTTTTTCATAACTTCAGATATCAATATTTTTTGGATAATTTAGGGAGAATATTCGTATCGGATTCTTTTTCCCCGCCATTCGAAGGGTGGTGGAAGGGCATAAAGCGTTGCCCCTGTCCGTTCGTCCGTCCGTCCGCCCGAAACTTAAACCCAGTCAATAACTTTCTTCTTTCTGCATGGATTTTGATATTGCTTTGCAGAAATGTTAAACATCATGAGTCGATGTGTCGCGCGCAAAACCCAGATCCGTACCTCCTAGGTCAAGGTCGTACTTAGAGGTCAAAGGTAAAAAAGTGTCCGAAACTTAAACACGGACAATAACTTCTTTATTTATTGTGGCGCGCTGTGGCGCAGTGGTAAAGTATCGGACTCGGGATCGAGAGGTATCGGGTTCGATCCCCACGAGCGGCAAGTGTTGTTTTCTCGAGCAAGAGACTTTATCCACATTGCGTAGCACTGGTTTCTACCCAGAAAAAGATGGCAACATGGAAGATTAGTACTAGTTTACTAAATGTGTTAGTGTTGCCCTCTATAAATAAGGTCGATATTATTATTATCATCATTATTTCTGGATGGATTTTGAAATCACTTGGCAGAAATGTTAACCATCATGAGTCGATATGTCGCGCGCAAATCTCAGGTCCTAACCACCAAGGCCAATAATTTTATTTCTGGATGGATTTTGAAATTACTTAGCAGAAATAATATCCATCATAAGAAGATCTGTCTCGCACGAAACCCAGGTCCGTACCTCCAAGGTCAATGTTATACTTAGAGGTCAAAGGTTAAAAAATGTGCGAAATTTAAGCACAGTAAATAACTTCCTTATTTCTGGATGGATTTTGAAATTACATGGTAGAAATGTTAACCATCATGAGTCGATGCGTCATGCGTAACATCCAGATTGATACCTCCAAGTCAAGAAAATATCTCTGTTTTCCCTGGATGTATTTGGAAATAACTTCGCAGCAATGTGACCATCATGAGACAATTTGTTGCGCGCAAGACCCAGGTCCGTACCTGTAACGTCAAGGTCAAACTAAGCAGTCGAACATCAACATAGTTTCAGGCGGGGGCATCCGTTTTCTGTGGACGCATTTCTAGTTTTATCTTGAAAATGTATGTTGTGTGATGAGGCGATTCTAAAGAGAACACACGATATACGTTTATTTTAAAGAAAATCGAAGAGATAGCATCATTATTTCTCCTAACCTGACACTATGATTAACTATCAGTGGCTCGAACAACCCCTGTCTCGAACAAAATTTCATGGTCCAAAAGCCATCGAAGTTTGACTGTATCTGTTACAGTGACACAATTTAGTATAGTAATACTGAAAGCTTGACATGTCAAGGTCCCTTGAATAAAGCGTTTCATTTTTGACAATGACCTATATTTTTAGTCCAGTGACTTTTTATTAGCTCCTTGCGCTGGATTTTTTGGACCCGATCCAGAATACTGTATCGCATAAACTGGTGTATACCGAGTGATTATCACTGATGAATAATGTTAGTAATGTTTTGAAAATGAATGGTAAATACGATACTCGTAGGCGATACCATTTTTCATGGTAAAAGGCAAAACAGATAGTGAATAGATTGGATGTTAGTTTGATCCGGAAAATGGTCCGGGATTGCACTTCCTGTATTCGTGGCAAACACTGACGATATATATTAGCCTTGTCGCGAGAAACCTATCTTCGGGTATATGTGACCATATTCACCATATTGGCATTATTTGCTGGTTCCCAGCTTGCACATTGTCAATATTGGAAAAACAGGTAACCAGACCTTTCAAGGTCAGGGGGGTCTGGTTATCTGTTTTGCCAACACAGATAACCTTCAGACTAGGAACCAGCAGATAATGCAAATAAGGTGAATAAGTCTTTACACCTACCTGCTCAGTGTCAGAAAGAAGCATTTCGGATACATACATTATGGGTTGCTGTAGACTTTGTTTCTTTTGATAATGCTAGTACATTCAGCTGGTCTGTACCTTTGAAAATAAAGAGTCGGGAATTGTTTTGAATCTGTTAACCAGTACATGCCGGGGTCTCAATTAGGGACTCTGGCAAACAAAACAGATCCAAATCAGAACACGGCATATGATCAGTGTACACCCTGTTTGCTTAAAGTGACGAAAAGTAGGTGTTAAACGAAAAAGTCTTACTTTGCCAACCATATAAGAACGATCGACTAAAGCATAAATAAACTTTGATTTTTCTATTCCTAAAGATTGCATTGAATATCTAGAGCTGCTAGAGCTACAAAAGAACTAACGACTAAAATAACCTTTGCTGAGTAAGCAATCTCTTGATGGCCTAATTAGCAGTCATATATATCAATGTGATATTGTCGGGTGTATCATCTGATAATGTTTCATATTACTATGTTTAGAATTGCGTGACCACTGTTATGGTAGTAGTATTGCGTTTTAATTTCGCATACACATAGGTAAATTAAATTTATGGAGAGTTGATACGCTCGTTTGTTTGTTTGATTTGAGGTATAACGTCCCCGTCAACACTGTATAGGTCATTTTGGAGACGTTGCTTCCAATTTTGTGGGACTTTTAACCGACATTGAGATCAAATTACACTCAAGCCCTGTCGTCCAATGAAATCAATAGGGTTTGTAAGCGTGGACTCGCATCGCTTTGCCCCAGCAGGCTTAGCTCATCTAGACTGTTTACCATAAACTGTTTACCAGTACTCGTGTGCAGTCGGTTCAGCTCTGCGTGGAAGCATCGTGCAGCCCATCTATTTCTTCAAGCCCCGATGAGCGGGGCCGGAATTGATACGTTTTCAGAGGAAGGAGCCTCTTGTTGCATACCTTTGTAAAACGGAGCAAACCACCATCTATATACCTTAAACGTTGAACCGTTTTACATAACCTTTTTAAGAGCACAATTTAATTCTTATATGACTGAAATTTTCCGTTTGTGCATTAAATTAATGGAAAAATTTAGTTCAGATCTATGGTTAACGATAATATCTGATATTTTATTCCAGTCAACCGAGAATTTAGAAAAGGCGTTCATGCGATATATATATATTTTTTAATAAAGTTTATATCATCATTAGCTCGGCCGGTCAGATATCAAACGCCTTTTAAACATGATATAATGCATCATATATTTGAGTACTACTAACTTGTTAAATGATGTCCCCCTAAGGCGTTTGCGTAAGAACAATGCATCTTCCTTTCCTATGAAAATGATGGTAGATGCAGTCAATTAAATGAGTACAGCAAAGATACTTCAAGAACTGAATCAGTACCCAAAGCCAATCCCAAACATCAAAGGAAAGATGAACAGACACGTCTTTGCAAACAACAAAATCACAGGAAGCCCTTTCCCAAACAGATGGCAACTCAATTATCTTTACTGAACTAAATAATTTGGACACACAATGTTTTAAAATAAAAACATTTAAACGAACATAAAACAAATTGAACCGTAACGAAAGTACCGACTCCGGCGTGGGGCGTGGATGTTTTACGGGGGTAACATTCACCTCCATTTTTCCGCCACGGTTAACATAATTTAGTTGGCTGTAGGCTTTCTTCTGCTCTGACGTCTGATTGTTGTTTAGTTCTCAACCCTATTCATGGTTGTATTAACCTGTACATAATCGTTTTACTGTGTGATTTATTATGAATCACTGTTGAGCTAGGAAGCCTCCATGAGGATCAATTAGTTATTGGTATTATGTTCGTTAGGTATTATGTTTGATACTGCACTGGAGCTGAGGGCGAATTTGATTGTTTTGTTTGATTTGAGGTTTAACGTCCCGTCAACACTGTAAAGGTCATTTTGGAGACGTTGCTTCCAATATTGTGGGACTTTTACACGACATTGAGATGAAATGACCTCTCAAGCCCTGCCGCCCAATGAAACCAATATGGTTTATTAGCATGGACGGCCCGACTCGCACCGCTTTACCAGGGCAGGCTTAGATCCCCTAAGCGGTTTACCAGTACTCGTGTGCGGGTCGGTTTCAGCTCTGCGGGGGAAGCATCGAGCAGCCCATATATTTCCTTAACCCCGATTGGTGGGGGCCGGGAACTGAGGGCGAGGGCTGAAATTTCATATACTCAGGAGTTGAAGTCCCCCAATAATTTCACTACTGACCGCCCCAAGGCGGTCGTTCTTTTGCAGTGTCTTATTTATTAATTGGCTTTGTGCCGTTGGTCCATGTTTCGTCTGATGTTTTTGTGTGTGCCTCGAGCTCCAAGTCGCTTACTTGCTGTAGGTGACTTGAGATGACTGCTTTTTTTTATTGTGGCCTTTTCTGGGTGACCTTTTCTTACTAATTTGCACCTGTTCCTGGCTCACCAATGTGTCATCAGGAACAAAAATTTGCCCATTTAGTACCAGAAACCCGAAAACGGGTAGTTGGCAAACAGCGCAGGCCCAGATCAGACGCCGCAGAACGCGGCGTCTGATCAGGGCCTACACTGTTTGCAAAAAGTTAAACTATTTTTCGAATAGTTTTGAAGAAAACACTACCTGACACCCCTAAATTTTGAAATGGACTCCTGCTATATATAAGGAGGAAGATTCCATTTGGTACAAAAAGGGTTAAAATCAGTGAAAGGCTATGATGAAGCAAGTATTGTATTGTATTGTAAAGTTTAAGAATTTCACGTCCGCTACGGTCAGGCGCGTAAGCATTATCCCACAACCGGACGTAAAGTTTGAGTGCTTCTGGGCTGCAAAACGCGGCAGATTCTGTGAAATGTGAGTCATGCTGAACTGCCAGTGCCTTCCCCTAAGTAAAGTAGAAGCACTGTAATTTTGAATTTTGAACGCCAGATCGAAAATGGGCATAAAACTGCAGAGGAATCAATGCCAATTTCGGCTGCGAATTGAGATTTCTCTGTCTCACCCGAGAGCATACTAGTTCATGTTGCTCTCTCCTAGGGCCGTGTGTAAGGCTATGGACTGGTTAGAAATGAAGAAAAACCCAAGTTATACAGGGTTGTCAGATGTACGGCCCTAAGTTTGCGGTATAATATATATAACATAGATATATAAATAATACAGAAGTATACATAAATGTATGAAATAAGTAAGAAAGGAAGAGAGAGAAAAAGTAAAGCAAATGTGGAATATATCCAATAAGAAAAAAAAAAAATAAAATAAAAAAGAAATAAAAACATATATATGTGAAAAAAAGCGAAAAGAAATTTAAATATCACTTTTCAGTAATTCAGTAATCATTTTTAATTTTCCAATTGGTTGCCAATGGTTCTTGCCTGTTTTGTAAACAATAATAGTTTAGGTGCATAAAATAACAGAACTTCAAAGGCTGTTTGCAAGTTATCATATAGAAGTCATTAATTGTTTTTGATCATTAAATTGACAGCTCATAATTGGATAGTAGTTATGAAAAAGTAAAGTGGTATTATTTATGAACAGGTGCATTTCATTGAAACATGGTTTCAGTTACACTGTTAATTGTTGTTGTCAAATTGCATTTTTGTGAATACGATCTTAAGTTAAGATGCAATTAGAGTTCTTATTTATGTTGTTGTTTGTTACTTACTGTGTGTATCAGTTGTGTCTTTTTATTTTGGATGGCCAATTTGCCATTTTGTGAGAAGGTAACTGTCCTTATGGCCTTCCTTTGTTTAGGTTTCCAATTTGGTCTTGTCGCTTCATGTTTGGTTTCGTTCCCTTTGGTGTCTTTGATGGGTGGAGTAAGTTAATCGTATGTGAAAATCTGCATCAATAGATATTCTTCATTGTTTTGAGAGGCAAAAAAAAAAAAAAATTAAAAAAAAAATAAATAAATAAAAAATAAAATAAAATAATATTAATAATAATAATAGTGAAAACAATAAGCATAAATGTAAATATCTATATGACTTTCCATCACCATAAACTATAGTTAGATAATATAATAGATAATTTAACCCTTGTCCTGCTGGGTCCGGATATGTCTGATCTTTCAAACAACGCATATCAAGATAAGAACCAATCTGATCAGGATCCTCGTTTGTGATTCAGTTTAAGAATTTCTTGCAATGACTTGCATCGAGAAACCCGAATGGTTGATAATATGTGGTGGGTTTGGCATATTTATATATTCGGCAGGTCAAGTGTCAAGATTTTTGGCCATGTTAAACAGAATTCATTTAACATGGCTGTTTTTAATAGGATTTAAAAGATTCAGTTCTGTTCTGTATTCTGGGTGTTGTGTGTTTGTTAAAATAAAAAAAAAACTTAATATATTGCACAACATTTGAGATGAAAAAAAAAACACTATTTACAAGTCTTTTGAGGGATTTAAAAAATGTACTTCTGCATGACAAAATAACACACACACACGCACGCACGCACACGCATGCATTCACTCACAAACACATTCTGTGAAACATATTTACAATATTTACATCTGTCTGAGAGGCAAGGAAATGACATAAATCATGCAGTGGTAGAGGTATGAGAGGCCAGTCCGCCCAATAGGGGGAGTCAGTATTCAATTGAGAAAAAAGTTAGACCCCTGCCACTGTGTACCTTGCTCTCTTTGAGGTATGAGTGTATCATACAGCTGTACTGATAGGTTCAGCTTGCCATAGCATTGCTCATGGACCGATTGTCATAGCTTCTGGGTTCAAGCTTCACCCATCTAACAAACTGTTGCTTGCACTCACAAACACTCGAAGGATTGGCCTGCAGTACAAAATGATTGCCCTCTGCAGTGCTGTATACTGTTCCCGCTGATATACATTTTCTTGATCCAAAACTACATGTATGCATTGAGTATGCCTAAATTAGGAAAGTATACTTAAATGTATGACAAGTATCCTGTATTGGTGACATATTTGAATACTGCTTCCCTTATAATTGTTGCATGGGCAGGTTGGGTGTTAAGTACGTTAAGATCTATAAAATATATATCAGATATGTTTTCTTTTATGGTTTGTAACATGATTTCTCGTTTATGTCTATGTTTTTCACAATCAAGAAGATAGTGGGTTGTGTCTTCAGTTCCCTGACAGTGAGGGCACTGAGGGTCCATTACACTGTGTATCTGATTGTTAAACCTAAGTCCATTCCTACCTAACCTTAACCTAGTGTATACCCTATCAAATTGCCTATTGTCTCTATACTGTATCAGTTTCGTTGGGAGATCACTAATGATTTCCCAACGAAAACCATGGCCTTGTTTTTTTCCAAGTTGATACCCAGTGCGTTTTAACTTCTCTTTTTATAAGCCCATATACTTCAGTTTTACCTAGCCTTATCTTTTTTCTTTGCCTATGGAACATCCTAATTTTGCAGCTTCATCTGCATTGTCATTACCTTGAATATTGCAATGCGACGGACACCAGTCAATATACAGTATTGTGTTGCTCCTTAAAATTGTGTCAACTAAATTGTTTATTTGGATTAAAAGATCAGGTCTTGAGCGACTGTTCCCAGACTTTATTGCCTGAATTGAACTTAAGGAATCAGTGAGGATTACTACCTGGTCTGGTTTGTTCTGCTAAACCCATTTCAGGGCTTCAATTATTGCAATTAATTCTGCAGTAAAAATTGTAACCTTGGCATTCAGTTTAAATTTTCTAGTAATTTGGTATGAGTGGATGGTAAATGCAGACCCTACTTGATTCTTTCCATCGTTCTTACTTCCATAAGTAAATATTTGAAGACATGATTTGTATTTTTGATTGCCTAAGGTTTTGGTTTTTGCCTCAATGACCTTCTTGCTGTATGGTTTTTTTTTGTTTACATATTCCTTAAGAGTTTCCCTAGGTTAATTGACTGCAAGGCAAATTTTTCCTGATATACAGGTTCCTGTACCAAAATATCACTTAGCTTATATTTCATCTGAAGATCCCTTACTTGCATTACAAATGGAATTTTACCTTTTAATCGATCCCTACAGGTTTCATATACAGCATAGTCGTAGAGACTGTTCAATGGGAGATTTTTCCCATTGGCAGAGCCCAATATTTCAGGATAAGTTCCTCCCTCCTTAGCGCAAGTGGTTGATTGTTGCATTCAGCTTGCACATCAATATTTGTAGTTGATTTATATGCCCCTGTTATTATTCTGAGAGCAGCTGATTGAATTCTATCTATCCGAAGAAGCTGAGTTGGTTATGCAGAAGCATATGCTTGACAACCATAGTCTAGTTTGCCCCGGTTAAGTGTCTTGTAGATAGCCATTAGCGTTATTTTATCCGCCCCATATTTAGTTCCCGATAGATATCTCATGAGATTTAGATCTTTTTTTACATTTTGCTACCAAGTCTGCTATATGTCTCTGCCAGTACAACTGGCTATCAAATGTCATTCCTAAGAATTTAGCCTCAGTTTTATATTCCAGTGATTTGTTTCCTATTTCCAATTTAGGTATATTTTCATTTGGAGTTCCTGGATGATTGAACAATACAACTTCGGTTTTATTGGAGGAGATTTTGATACCAAACGACGCTGCCCATGCCTCAATTTTATTCAAGATCTGCTGCATGGGATGCACCAAATGGGATTTACTGCGCCCTGATTTCCAGACCGCCGAGTCATCCGCATATTGAGAGAGCTCACACGACAGATCTTTTAGCACATCATATTGAGTGTTGATAAGAATGTTAAATAAAATTGGACTAAGAACAGTGCCCTGGGGAGAACCGTTGTCAATTTGTTTGTTTTGTTTGATTTGAGGTTTAACGTCCCCGTCAACACTGTAAAGGTCATTTTGGAGACGTTGCTTCCAATTTTGTGGGACTTTTACCCGACATTGAGCTGAAATGACTCCTTAACTTCGGACAAGTTAGATCCGACCCTAACCTGTATTTTTCTATCTTTAAGGAAGTCCTCTACCCAAACTAATAATCTGCCTTTAATACTGAATTTGTTTAACTGCATTAGCACTCCATTGGTCCACATAAGATCAAACGTTCTTTTAAGGTCCAGGAATATACAGAGAAGGTCCCTATTCTCCATTTTAGCTTTCAGTATTCCAGTCTGTAATCGAACGATTTGATCAAGGGTAGACCTATTTTTCCTAAATCCAGATTGCGTATGTGCCAAAAGTTTGTTCTTTTCAAGGTGACTCGTAAGTCTGTTTGCGATCATAGTTTCTATGACCTTACATGTTACTGATGTTTAAGAAATTGGCCTATAAGATCATGGTTCATGAGGGGATTTATTTAGTTTCAGAAGTGGTACTATTGTTCCCAGTTTCCATTGGCCTGGTTGTGTACCCTCGTTCCACAATTTGTTAATTAATTGTAAAATTTGCCATTTGCATTTTACAGAAGCATTTTTCAACATATCGTAGTGAATTGTGTCAGCCCCAGGAACAGTTCTCTGCTTCTTATTAAGCGCGGTTATAAGTTCCTTAAAGGTAAACAACTCATTGTATGCCTCACCCTCACCCATCGTGATGTTTTCCTGCACTGACAAGATAATTCCAGGTTCAAGTTCAAGTTTTCTTAGTCTGAAACTGTGGTCAAGTAATTTATTACCACTAACTTTTTGGTAATGGTTAACTAGTGCATTTGCCTTATCTTCATTTTCATGGTATCGAATATAATTTAGTTTCAATACTTCCACTGGCCTAAATGGTTTTCCATTGAATTTTGATATTACATTCCAGGTATATTTACTGTTTGCCTTGTGATTTAGCTTCGAGACAATTTCCTGCCATTTACATTTCTTTGCACTATCCAGGATATCGTTACTTTTGGCTCTGGCTATTATATGCAGGTCCTTAAGTTGATCAGAATTGTATTTTCCCATTTCCCATATATGCTTTACGTTTCTCACGAACTGCAGTTGAACATTCATCATTCCACCAGGGAAGATGCCGTTGTTTTTGCCAGGTCAGGATTTGGCTTGATTGAAGCTATTGTTTCCTAACAAATGACAATTAATTCATTTATGAATTGGTCATTAGATTCATTAATTGTTTGTTGATCAAACTGTATATCAATGTTGTTTGTCAAATTGCGAAAAAGGGCCCAAGCAGCTTTAGTCAGTCTCCAACGTGGTATTTGATCCTGTAGAATACATTTGTATTGTTTATTTAAAGTAGTTACAAGGGGGAAATGGTCACTACCCAGACAGTTTTGGTGCACATACCACTGGAAATCTCGACAAACATCACGAGAGGTGAGGTCAATCGCAGTTGTTTGCCCCGATTCAATCGAGTAACGTGTTCCTTCCCCCATTATTCAGCACCTCAGGTCATGGTCCTCTATAAAGTTTAGAAGCTCACGCCCTGCTGGAACCTCACCGTCATGGTATTGATTATCCAAGAGGCTGTCCCTTATATTAAAGTCACCAACAATGATATGATTTTTACTTACATGAGTTAAAATATGATCACAATCTGCCTTACATATCATGTTTTTTTTTCATTTGAATATATGTTAATATTGTCAGTACTTTTATTAATCCGAAATAATCGTACAATGGTAACCTCAAGATTTGGATTCTTTTGCCTGTATAGAATTTCTTCTGAGTCTAGCCCATCCCTCACAAATGTAGCGACCCCACCACCCTTTTTCTCAGTACGTACATAGGAGACGGGTTGCTTGTACCCCATAAATTTTAGACAATTTTGTTCGGTGTTATTCCAAGTTTCCTTGATGCAGAAATCCTCTGGAATATCTTTAAATGTTAATAAGTGGTCATAGAATTCTGCTTTTTTGTGTTGCGTGGCATGTCTCCAAAGACTGCGGGCATTCAACTTCTTCACTTTCAATTCTGTTCTGCGGTTTATTGAACCCATTATCACAACCTAATCGTTAAGATGTAAAAACTATTTCTTACTTTGTCTTGTTGGTTTGAACAGTATTTATTTCAAACATTTACATGCAAAATATAAAGTACAAACAATATCAAAGAATTCAGGATCTGACAGTAAGCAAAAATGCTTGTCTAGAAGTCATCTCCTGTATGTGAGATTTTGTGCAATGATAAGTGAATGACCAATGGCTTTGTCTTGTTTTAGTTGGTTCAACGATTTTACCTCTGTAGACTTAGCCCACATCAGGAGTTCTGCGATCCAGAAGTTCCTTTTGCAGACTCTTCCCTGTTCGACGTGACTGGTTAAGTCCACTACTGTTTGTGTTATATCTACGTGCTGGTGCTGGTTTGGTTTTGCGTGGTTTATGAGAGGATGAAATTGGTTTTGCTATGTTTTCCTTAATTAACCTGTCATACAACTGCTCAGGTGTCTGTGTTCGCTGCACAGTCGTTTGTTGTGGTTCAGGCAGCTTCTTGTTCCTTTTTTTTTGATTTGGAACAATAGAATGAGGGGGCTGTGGAACTGAAGACTGGGATCATTTAGGAGTATGATCAGGTTCAGACACAGTATTCGTATGAAGAGTCCCACAAGGAGCATTATCATTAATTGATATGCAGTCATATCATTTTCTTCCAAGCATTGTGTTGTATTACAAACGAGTGCATCTATAGCCTTATTCCTGGTACCGTGTTAAGCTGATGAAGCAAGGATGAGGACTCGACAGTTACAGCGCGTTGAAACACCTGGAGATCCCTGAGGCACCAGCAACACTATTGGACTCTTGATAAAAAGAAAACCACCAGTTGAACATCGCTGGGCCGAGAAACAGACAAGTGTCCAGCCAATTAAATATTCAGCTTTCTGTTGGGGCAGTATTAGAGTCTGAACCTGAATGGCATTTATTCTTGATTATTGAGAACTACCATTGTATTACATAATATTATATGGTCCTCAGTGCTGACTGAAGAGTTCGGCTCTGTCTTCAACAGGTAAGGGGCCATATTGGGAAAAATCGATAGTTTACTAACTGTTGACTAGTGTACATTATTGATTTTCCCCTCAAGTGCCTCAGTCATGGGATTAAACAGGAGCTACTTATATCACCCTATTTAGGGCCGCCTTTGATCTGCCATAGACAGTATATCACAGGGGCAACAAAACAATTATGAACACACGGTGTGTCCTTCTGTTACAAGAACAAATGCCTTTAACCCACCGGCGTGCAATAAACGAGGCAAACAAAACTGTTAACCGTGATTAGGTAAACCACCAAGCACACAGACTGTCGGATCATATCGCATTATAGTCTAGGTGATTGTATCCGATGGTAATTTGTTTTAAAAAAATTGACCAGAAATTCTATTTTCCCTACGATGTTACGAAATTTATTTGCTAAGTTACCATAAAATTCAGGTTCCAATCACGAAAAGATGTCTATATTATTTGAACCCCTTAAACCCCACTTTTATATAAAAAAAACCCTAGGGTTTACAGCAGGTAAACCTTATTTTTCTTATTTATACTCTTAAATATAGATTGTGGGTATATTGATGCTTCCATTAGGGTCTAGTTATTTCATGTTTATGTTTCTTTCGCTTTGGTGTCTCTGGTGGGTGAGGTATGTAAATGGTATCGAGTCATGACCATTGCCTTCATTTCTATTTTAAATGTGATTCTGTTGTCAACAGTTTCATTTTGAAAGTTAGGTATTGTTATTCGTTTTTTCATTGTCAAACAATGTTTGATTTAATTTGAGAAACACAATCCGCCCCCGCCCATAGGGGCTTGAAGAAATATATGGGCTGCATGATGCTTCCACGCAGAGCTGAATCTGGCCCGCACACTAGTACTGGTAAACCGCTTAGAGGATCTAAGCCTGTCCAGGAACCGCGGTGCGAGGCGGACCGTCCATGCTAATAAACCCTATTGGTTTTATTGGGCGACAGGGCTTGAGATGTCATTTCATCTCAATGTTGGGTAAAAGTCCCACAAAATTGGAAGCAACGTCTCCAAAATGACCTTTACAGTGTTGACGGGGACGTTAAACCTCAAATCAAACAAACAAATGGGAAACACAATTGGTAACAAAAACAAGGGTAACAGTACCATACGTGAGTTTTGCCACTACAGACAACAGAGAGACATCTCAGGTTAACGTTCAGACTATTTTATGAATCTAGGGCCAGTTACAATGTATATCTATGTGGACTCAATAGGTGGCCGTATGTTTTGTTTTTAGCTCACCAGAGGCGAAGGCTCCCGGGGAAGCTTATAGGATAGGCAGTTGTCTGTCGTCGTCGTCTGCGTCGAATGTCCGTCGTCAACACTTTCAAACGACTTCTCCTCTGAAGCAACTGGGCCGATTGGGCCCAAATTTTATCTGTAGCATCCTTGGGCTGGGGGTGGTGGGGGGGGGGGGACTGAAATTTTTTATTTTTTTTTATGAAAATCGGCTCATTAGTTTGGTTGCTACGGCAACTTAGAGTTCCCATAGACTTATAATGGGGAAAATTGAAAACTGGCATTTACTGCCAAGCCTCTGAAGATATTTTGACAAAACTTTAATAGAAATCGTCCTTAGACAATCTAATCTCTGACATATGAATTTAGGGCTGCTGCTCATTTGTATTGGTTGCCATTGAGACCAAAATGAAAAAAAAACACCTTAAAACATCATCTCCTCAGAAACCCTATGCTCTACGAGGCTGAGAGTTTATGGAAATATTCACCATATTTGCCTTTACAGGTTTTGTGTTTTTTATGAAATTCGGCTCTTTAGTTTGGTTGCTATGGCAACTTAGATTTTACATAGACTTATAATAGGGAAAATTGAAAAATTGCATTAACTACCAAGCCTTTGCAGATATTTTGACAAACTTTTCATAGAAATGTTCCTTGAGTAAACTTCTCTCAGCCATAAGCTTTTATGTCAACCTGGGGGTCCCGTAGGTTGTCCCGGGGCCATGCACCGCCCCATCAACTCAATAAAATGCCTTATATCTCAGAAAGCTTACAGATCCCCACCCCTAAACCATATATATTCTTGTTCCTTATGATAAGATGCATTAAGTGACACCAACCTGGGAGTTCCCCCGGATGTGCCGGGGACATGTCCCACCCCCTCCACTTCATTAAATGCCATTTATCTCAGGAACCATTCAGATCCCCACCCTAAACCATATACATGTATATTCTTGTTTGTTATGATAAGGCCATGCCCCACCCCCTCCATTTCATAAACGGCCCAATATCCCAGAAACCCTACAGATCCCCACCCCTAAACCATATATATTCTCGTTCTTTATGATAATTCGCATTCGGTGACACCAACCTAGGGGACACCCAGGATGTGCCTGGCCATGCCCAATCCCCTCCACTTCATAAAAGGCCAAATATTCCAGAAATCTTACAAATCCCCACCCCATAAACCATATATATTCTTGTTCCTTATGATAAGATGCATTAAGTGACACCAACTTGGGGGTTCCCCGCGATGTGCCGGGTACATGCCCCACCCCTCCACTTCATAAAATGCCATTTATCTCAGAAACCATTCAGATCTCCACCTCTTAACCATATATATTCTTGTTCCTTATGATAAGACGCACTCAGTGACACCAACCTGGGGGTCCCCCGGGATGTGCCGGGGCCATGCCCCATCCCCTCCACTTCATAAAAGGCCAAATATTCCAGAAACCTTTCAGATCCCCGACCCTAAACCATATACATTCTTGTTCCTTATGATAAGACACATTCAATGACACCAACTTAGGAGTCACCCAGGGCATGGCTGGGCCATGCTCCACCCTCAACTTCACAAAAGACCATGTATCTGAGAAACTGTTCAGAGCCTTACCCCTAAACCATAATATATTCTTGTTCCTTATGATAAGACGAAATCAGTGACACCAGCATGGGGGACCCCCGGGATGCCACGGGCCATGTCCCACCCCTTTACTTCATTAAAAGCCATATATCTCAGAAACTGTTCAGTTCCCCACCCCTTAGCCATATATATTCTTGTTCCTTATGATAAGTCCCCACTTCATAATAGGTTATATATCTCAGAAACCATTCAAATCCCCACCCCATAATCACATAATTATATTATATAAGAACAATTATATTCTTGTTCATTGTTATAAGACACATTCAGTCACCCCAACCCCGGGGTCCGCAGGGGACATTTCTCTCCCATCCACTTCATAAAAGGGCCTCATATCTCAGAAACCGTTCAGCATTCAGTGACAACAATCTTGGGCTTTTCTGGCATCCGCCATGCCCGAATCCCTCCACTGCTTAAAAGACATTACATCTCAGGAGTCATACATATCCCCACCGCTAAACCATATATGTCTGTGTTCCTTTTGATAAGACGCATTTAGTGACACCAACCAGGGCTCCATTGGGTTCATGCCCCACCCTCTCTACTTTATAAAACACCTAATATTTCAGATACAGTCCACATGAGTGCTCATTTGGGCATGGGTTTGTTTGGGAGACTTTATAATTGATAGGTTAAAATCATATCATATTAAAGTACATGGGCAGGGCCCACCTGAGCCCTGGTTTATGAAATTTGGCTCTTTGGTTTGTTTGCTATTGCAAGTTAAGAATTTCCATTGACTTTTAGTAGGGAAAATTGAAAAATGACATTTATGCCTTTCAAGATATTTTGTCAAACTTACATAGAAATGTTCCTTTAATAATGTTCTTTTAGGCCTATTAGTTGCCACAGATGGGAAATTGTCAACTGTCATCTGTTGTCCTGCAACAACACATTCAAGCGACATCAGACCTCTGAAGCCACTAGGCTGATTGGGTTCAAATTCTATCTGTAGTATCCTTGGGCGCAGGGCTTCCATGGTTAATTAAAATACATTGCTGCCAGTGGGCAGTGCCCCCTGAGCTCTGATGAGCATAGTGGCCCATGGGCCTCTTGTTAAATAATTCTTACGCGACTTGAAATGATGATATACTGCTAAAATCTCCAACTGTCAGATGGCAGAAAACCGGAACTTATACCTTTGATTATATACTTTCAAAACAATTTTTGTGCATTATTGATCGCTCATATCCTATAGCCAATATGATTCCTGTTGAACTCCTTATTCTTGTTAATGCTGAAGCTACTTTTACTTAAAACATTGAAGTGAAGGCAATTATCAGTAATCGATACAATTAACCCACACCTCCCATAAATAGAAAAACGACTCGATTATTTGAAAATGTTTGGATAGACAGACGTAGATGGCCCTTCAGACCTATGGTGTATGTCTTTCATACGAATACCATATTTTCATGTAGTATCGTTTTGCCTTCGCAATATCGAAGAAAACAAAAACATAATATTCTTTCATGATGAAGGCTGCTCTTTTGAACGTTTCTGAACCAATGATTGTTTGTGCTCCGAGTTCGCATCAGCCCTCTTTGATAGTTTCATTTTTTTAAACAGAATAAAACATCGTAGACAATCATTTATCATACGTTCGATTGTTTTGCAGGTAGCTCGTTAACGATGAAACGACGATTGTGGTTTGGATAGAGGTATGGCTGGAATAAGGTATATTTACTTGTTTTCCATATGTTATTAAAGAGCTGAAGGAGAATTTCGAGAGAAGATATTTGAAGATTTGACAACAGTTGATAATGCATTTTAACAGGTTCTAGAGATGTACTGTGGGCCTTTGAGATGGCATCAATCAATTCATTCAATGAAAACCAGGTGTTAGAATTTTCAGCACTATTTGATGTATATTTAGTTTCTGTTTTGCTTGTGCGTTTGAATGTCTTTAAATTGTTAGGTCTAGCTTTTGACGATGTATTTTCAGAAAAGTTATCAACTACAGTATTCTTATAAGATGTGACATGTTCATTATTATTTTTTGGTGATTAATTGGTGAGGATTTACTTTTCCCCTGAATTTATAGGAACATGTGGAATACTGTTTGATCGATCTACGAGGGTTAAACTTTAAAATGTAATGTGTCCCAGATTTTTGTTCGACTCTCAGATCGTTCGATGAGCTTTAGCGCGAGAATGTGTAATTATTAAGATTATCTATTGAAATCGCGAGGTACTTGTTCTTGTTTACGAACAGAATTTTGACGTTCATGACCATTTTCTAGACTTCACTCAAACACAGTCGACCCCCTAGTGCTGGCAGTTCTTTGCTGTATGTGCTTCGCAGACCATTGTGACTGTCAATAGCTTTTACATGCTGCTGTGCCTTTCTAGCCGTATTACAGCACCGCCTCTGAGAATTACGTGTAGGAGATTGCGCGTCCTGAAGAATAAAGAAGAATATTGAGGAAAAAAGAGCGACAGTGCGATGGAAAAACAGATGATGAACGTGATAAGTGTTAAAATCAGATTAAAAGCAGGACTGTCATGGTAAGGTCACTGATGGTCAAGATTCCGGAATGCTACGTGAGTCCAGCGGTTCTAACGAGTACTCACAATCTATGTTTTCAGCAGAAATAAGAAATATACTGTATACCCCTACTAACCCCAGTTTTACTATATAAAATGGGGTTCAACATCATATAGGTGTGTTTGAGTGATGGAAGTTTGTTCAAATGATGACCCCAGATTTGTAAGGACCATCGTGGTTACTCAGATGAGGAAATAAGTGACTAAAATACTCGGGTTCATGGGAGCGATCAGGACCTCATTGTCCTCCTGTTGGTTTAAACAATATTTTATTGAACATAATAAATACAACACAAACTTACACAAATGACACAAAGGATCATATAACAAGCTAATCATAGCTTATATGAAAACTTCTCCTGGCATAAATATAGGATACAAAACAAACGAATGTAGAATATAGATACTAAGTTCGTTGAATTTAACAAATGCACAAAATGTCTTATCAATGATGTATACAGATAAACTGAGAGAGAAAAAAGAGCAAATCTCCATACGACGTCGATGTCCTCTTGTCTGCAGTAGGCAACTATAAACGGGTTACTTCGGAAGCTGTGATCTACTCTTGGAGCAATTCCTTCATTTAATAATTGTTCCGGTAAACATGACATCCGCTACCTTGCCAAACAGTGTAGATCCAGGGAAGACGGTGGGGTGGTTAGGTGAGGCATAGGTGACGTGTATCTTGCATCACTTGGGCGACATCTGACATTGGCTAACATTTCGACAAGGTCAGCTGTCCTTGCAGCAGGTGAGGGTAGAGGGGGAATACTGTTATTTCTTCTGTGTCCAAGCTTTCTTTCATTTTGCTGTTTCTCCTCTTTACCTCACTTTCCTTTCCTCTCCTCTACAATCTCTTCTATCTTTTTTCTTTGTATGGGAGACGATACAAAATGACCCACAAGGGTTGTCGTGTCGTTCAAACCAAAATATTCAAAACCAGATCAAATGGCGTTCGACCATCTGTTCAGGATCTACATTGTTTAGTTAGTTTGACATTTTGAATTGATACTGCTGATCGTTTATTATGTCAGACTTCAGTGAGTAAAATGAAATCTGACAAATAAAAGAATTTTGCTGAAGTTTCATGTTTGAAAATTACAGAAATATGAAACTTGCTGTAATATGAAATCTGCTATACTGAATACCGTGATATAAATCAATACCAGAATGCTTCTTACACTTAAAGAAATTAAATTTAACAAACTCATATACAAGGGTCAGTAAACAATAAGTGAGGCTAGTCTTATACTTTACTTTCTCTTTAGTATTTCATACAAAATTGCATTTTTTGGAAGCCCTTTCCAAATCGTAGCCAAAAGGTGTTGTCAATAGTTAATTTGGTAACAGATGTTCAGTTGCCAGGCAACAAAGGAATGCTAGTCAACTGAAATTTATTTATTTATTTACATAGTTTATGACAGTAGACACATATTAGTTTTAAAACTGTTCTACCATGTGGCCCTAAAAAATACGACATAAATTACAACAAATATACAATATTTACATTGGTAAAAACAAATGTGCACATCTTTAAAATGCATCTGCTGACAAATTTGTCTTGTAAAACTCATCACTGCGTAAGTTTAACCCTTTTTGTACCAAATGGAATCTTCCTCCTTGTATATAGCATGAGTCCGTTTCAAAATTAAGGGGTGTCAGGTTGTGATTTCTTCAAAATTGATTTGGGAAATGGCTTAACTTTCTGCAAACAGTGTAGGTCTTGATCAGACGCCGCGTTCTGTGGCGTCTGTCTGGGCCTGCACTGTTTGCCTAGGTACCCCTTTAGGGGTTTCTGGTACTTAATGGGTTAAGACATTTACAAAATACAATTTTTAATGACAGATTCAATCTGTCGTTTCTAGCTATCCTATGTGTTTTAAAGTAAGACTGCATTCTTCCGGCTTTGACAGCCATAGAAATATGAGTCCGCACAAAATGTAGTCCGGTTTGGCGCAGTAATCAAAATTGTACAAGCGTATTAGTTATCCTATTAGTGCAATACAAACTTTTGAAGCAGAAGACTTGACGAGTTTATCTTACCTTTCAGAGAATCGATTCAGTATTTCTTATGAATCAGCTGCACCATGTATACCCAGATCAATGCGGCGTCTGCTCAGGATTTACACTGTTTTCTACAAGTGCTGTCAATATTTAATCCGTAAAGATCGACCAGCCTGCTGCTGGACCAGGTCAGCTCCAGACAAGAATATTAATGGATTTCTGACTTTCGAGGTCAAGTGCAGCTAAGGTGTATATTACACTTTGCGTGGAGAAATTGGAAAGAAAGGCTGTCCCTTTCAACCCTGGAATATGGTACGGATACTTACGCAAACAGTGTAGGTCCTGTGATATAAGTCTAGGTGCCATATTTAGCAGTATGGACGAGCACAACTTCAGTGATGGAAGAGTGCACTTCAGAAACTAAAGGAGTGAATAAATCGAAGCACTGACAACACTCATGCCGATTGTTTCTGAATGCAGCCTGGCCATGAACGGGGACTTGGACTGATTCGTTGAAACTTAAGATGTTAGTAACTAATGCTAAGAAGTGTAGAACAAGATCAGCACCGTGTACTGCGGCGTTTGTCTGAGTCTACATTGTTTGCCGGATCCAACATTTTATTCAAGTGCAGAATTTACAGATAACACTTACATGTACCCAACACTGACAAACGACGCGGCTATGTTTGGGTTGATTGTTTGGCATTCGACCCGAAGTTGCTAATAAGAAAAGCGCTTCAGTGCTAACGTCTACGTGACTGTCACTCACTTGTCAGAATAACCTTTTTCTTGTAGAAAATAGCCACAGTGAGATCAGGGTATTCCATAAGATGGTTATCCTGGAATCATAGGGTGAGCTTGGCAAACAGTGTAGACCAAGATCGGAAGCTGCAAAACGCGTCTTCTTATCAAAATCTTCACTAAGTGTTTGGAATTTCAGAGTTAAATGAAACAGTTTAAATCTCAGCTCAGGACTATTACCCTAACTTCACACCCCACCAACACACTCAGTGCTTTGATTCTGAAACCAAACAATTGCATGATTACAACACGCTTAGGCACCATGCCCTTAAGCTAAAAAGATTAAATCAATCAACCGTGGCGTCTGGTTACCAGTCCGGCCACGTCGATATTATACATCACCTTCACACCAGTACAGATAGAAACTACATGTTCAGGATCAAACTTTTGATGTGTAATGTAAGGTCGTGCATAGAAAAGAAGAAACTGAAATTTGTTCTCAAAAAGCATTAAGTGAGAGCGTATTGCAACATTTTTCAGTAAAGGATCGTAAGCGTGCCCCTTGGTCGGAAAGCGGATGATGGCACATGTGTGTTATCTGCCGTCTATTGTAGCGTCATCTTACTATATACAGAAGACGCTAGTGAACGGCGACGTAGCGGAAGACCGACGTCAGTACGTCAAGATCGATTCATCCGTCAGACCCATATGTGAAACAGATTTCCGCTGGCAGCTGCTATAATGTGCCTGTAGATAAACAAGGGGTCTCAACTACCGACTAATAAGCACTGACACTGTTCGTTGCCCTTTGAGAGCTAGACGCCCCTGTCATGACCAAAGTTAACGCGTCGACACAGTACGGAACACTTACGCTGGTGCATGAAATACGTAAATTGGCGTCGAAGCGAATGACGTGATATGCGTTTCAGTGACAAATCGCAATTCCCCGTGAATCACGCCAATTGTCATTTCCGGGTGTTTCGACGTATTGGTGTAAGGTATGCCGACGCGTCGCGTGCGTAATAGAGCGTGTCATATCGGATGGAACAAGCGAATTTATGTGGCGTGGTATTGCATGCAGTTAGGAAACGCAGCTTAGTGTCATTAAGAACAGCCAAGATCATGGCTGAGACGTGAACTGAACAGCGAGACGTTACATCGAGCAAGTGCTTCGGCCTTACGCTCAGAATCAGGGCTATATTATCCAGTAGGATTACGCGCGGACTCATAGTGCTGTTCTTGCTAAAAAATTCTTCAAGTCAATGGAATTCATGGACTTGACTAGCCAGCCTTTCTCGTCTGATCCCTTTCCCATAGAGTATCTTTTGGGAGAGGTATCCACAACCGACCAGACAAAAACTGTAACAGTTACTTATGGACAGTTGCATTGTTAAAACTTGAATTTTAATGTTTGGTTTTGAAAACGTAAATAGTTTCTTTCAAAAATTTGAAACATGGCATTTCATAATACTACCGGTGTATCGAAATCTGCAAACAGATCATATAATGGAATTTGGAGAACTACTTTTCTAAAGTTTAAGATCTTTTTAGAAGGATTTTCTGTAGGTATTCACAGCGTTATGATTTTCTCATAGAATCTGTCATTTCAGTGCCTTTGGCGCTTTGATTAAAATACAGGGCGCATAAAATCAGAATACACACAGTGGACTCATTCAACATTAAGAGTGTAAAAACAAGATTAGTGGCTCTAAAATCACTATCACATGAGGGCATGAATATTCTGTTTAGCCACACCTATTTCTGACTTTGAATCATATTTCTTGATGTAATTTATTCCTACAAATTCATAATTTGAATGTCAAACAGTGCAGATCCTAGGGGTTGTCGTGAACAGCAGGATAAGAGTTTAAATTCATTCTTGACATTATGTTTAAAACTGTTTAAAGTAGATGAGCTTCTTATTAAACGAGGAATAGAATTCCAAAGCCTTGGAACACTGTAAGAAAACGATCTGTCAAATAAGGACGACCGTGACCTTGGTATAGATACTGCGCCATTGACCGACGATCTTAATGTGTAGTTGTGTGTCTCAGATATCGCTTTAAGTTTTGTTTGAATTGAGGTTTAACGTCCCCGTCAACACTGTAAAGGTCATTTTGGAGACGTTCTTTCCAGTTTTGTGGGACTTTTACCCGACATTGAGATGAAATGACATCTCAAGCCCTGTCGCCCAATGAAACCAATAGGGTTTATAAGCATGGACGGTCCGACATCTCACACCGCTTTGCCTGGGCAGGCTTATATCCTCTAAGTTGTTTACCAGAACTCGTGTGCGAGTCGGATTCATCATACAGCCCATCTATTTCTTAAAGCCCCGACGGGCGTGGGGCGATATCGATTTAAGTAATTCTGCAATGTACTGAGGTGACATATTTAATCCTTATCCCGCTGCATAATTAATTTAGCCATACCTATTTCAGCATTTGAACCAATCAGATTAATGGATGTTATTTATTGCTAACAATTCATGAATTGAGTGTCAAACAGTTCAGATCCTGACCAGAAAAGCCATCTGATCTGGACCTACACTGTTTGCAAAGGTAGAGGTTGTCGTGAACAGCAGAATAAGGGTTAAGGCTTTGTATATAAAAACAGCTTTATTATATTTAAGTCGTTTATTTACAGGAAGTCAGTCTTATATGTTCTATAAAAGGGTTATCCTTTGGAAGCAAGGAATACACCACAGAACTGGAAAATATGAAGTGTACATGGTTTCTGGGCCAGACTAGCTAGTTTCGCCAATTATGCCTCATCAGTGACCCTCAAATATTTTCAAAATTCCACAATGGAATCAATGATCTTGGAACAGTTCTGCAGATAAAAGGGACACTAGCAAGTAGTGAAGACCAAGATCAGACCCTCAAAACCTTTTACACTCAGATACAGTCGACACACCACTGCTGTCAGATCTTTGATTTATGTGATTCGCAGATAAGAATGACAGTCTTCTTAACCAAAAGACGCCGAGAAAAACTACATGCGGAAATGTCGTCTGCTTAGGTCGTCTGCTGATCTTTTTATATTTTTTTTAATATTTTGCATACGGGCAAACAGTGTGCAACAGTGTGGTCCCAGATCAGACTGCCCCTACAAGAGCAGTCTGAGCTGGGCCCAAACTGTTTGCAAAAAATACTTTTAAGGTAACTGGCAGACGGCAACGCAGACGACACGTGTCGTGATTGGCATTTTAGGGGTTAACTTACTTACATGAAACACCATCACGAAGACACGTCTATATAATTTTGACCCCTTGAACCCCACTTTTATATAGTAAAACTGGGGTTTGCATGGGTAAATCTTATTTTTCTAATGTCTGCTCTAAAATATAGATTTTGGGTACTCGTTAGAACCGCCTCGATGAGGCGGTTCTAACGAGTACCCACAATCTATATTTTGAGCAGAAATAAGGAAAATATTACAATTTTTCTTCTTAAAATTTTCATTTTTTCGGCGATAAAGGTTACAATGTACTTATATAGGCGTGTTTTCACAATGCGCTGCTTTGACGCTGTTGTGGAGAATGGATTCCGTTTCCTGTTAGAAGGCAGAAACCTTCTCTACATCAGGATCTATATTGTCTTGCTGAACACGACGATCCAGTTTTTAAAACAGTGTGGATCCTGATTAGATGTTCTGAAGAAGCCATCTGATCAGGGTCTACACTGTTTCTCATTTGGATTGCGAATTTGACGGATGAAACACATTACAAAGTATTTTGATTGGTTGAAGGTCAGAAATGGTCGTGGCAAAATTAATTAATTCAGCCGGACAAGGGTTAAAAGTAGAACCGTATTGATAACTGAGACCGTATTTAACACCATCCTGTATGGGGAAACTTAATTATTTTTCCTGTTTCTGCCAACGGGAACCTATACTCGTGTATACGTACATGCATACACAGAGAATAAACGCTAGCCCCGAGATTATAAAACTTTTTGCATGCTCAACTCATCTGAGCATGAAAATTGTCCTGCTTATAGATATTCAAATGCCAACAGTTGGCATTTGAATATTTATGAGCAGGATAAATATTAGTTTCTATCAATCTATGCAAAAATTACACATTCTATCGATATGATTTTGAAATTTCCTGCTCTAAAAAGATGAGCACGGAAAGAGTTTTATAACTTCGGGGCCAGTATATTTCTTTGCTAGTAGCACCTACCATCACCATGTCCTTACTCTCAGCTCAGATAGTAGCCCCAATTTAAAAAAAAAAACATATGCAACAAGCGGAGTCTTAATACCAGATTCGTGCCTTTTGATAGCAGTTTATCAGGCAAGGCTTCGGGAATGCTTTTCCAGTAATAATAATATTTTTGTCATTTTTTCCATTTTTGTCAATTAATCAGGGTCATTCATAAAAGTGATTTGTCGCGTTGACCTGATAAAGCTCACTTGTCCCGTAAAAGCCTCCTTGGTGTACTGGTTATGCTACTCGCCTTGTAAACTAGGGGACGCACGATCGATCCCGGGCTTCTCCAGACTTTCGGATGGGTCTTAAAACCGAGGTCCCGTCTCCGTATGACCTTAGTTGTTTGTGAGACTCAAAACACAAAACACTCCATCACTTGTCCTGAGATAGCATATCTTTACCAGGTCAAGGTGTTACAATGCAATTAATAAGGAGGTAACTGATGAAGTGCCGTATTAAGCAAGTCTAACCAGAGCCAACGAACGTTTATAGGTCTGTGGATAGCTCGGAGGCAATAGGGAGCTCATCAGAATACCAACGACTCACAGCGTCTTATCAATGTCGATGCAACTGTTGCTTAAACTCGTGTGTCCACCCACTAGGCACACCACGTGAATACAACGGGGTATAAACGTCGATAAACGTCATGAGTTGCGTCGACATTGATGCTACTTTGCTTAGACGGCATGTGCCCGCTGGGTTGTGGCTCCTAGAAAGCAGTAAGGGACACCAAAACAAGTTGATATCGGTCACAACGATAGGCAGTAAAATGATTCACTGAGGTCAAGGTATATTTTTTTATCATAATAATTTGAGCCCCGCCAAGCGAATTTGTGTCTTCGAGCATTCCGTCATGACAAATTTAAACTACGCATGCCCAGCCATTCAGAGGGGCCAGGGATATGGCTTTCTGTCTGAAGGTTCCTCTTGATTCACTGCTTGTATGAGCGAGCAGCGAAGGTTCTGGCGAGACTGAGCGGATGCGCAGGCTCGCCTGAACCTTCGCTGCTCGCATAGGCGATAAGTACCAAAATCGCTTGACGGGGCCTATATGATGTTGCGTCTGAGAATGAAATAACGTCATATATTACATGCATAACAGAGAAATACCATGATTTCTATCAGACATAATCTTGATATTTTTCTTTTTGCTAAGAAGAAATATTTCCTTTTAGCCGAGGAAATAAATCTTTGTAGCTGGAACTACTTTTGGCACCAGATACAAGGTACTGCTTTTGCAATGAAATCGCTGTAGTCAAAGGCGGGAACGTTTCAGACATCCAATAAAGGAACTCGTGCGCAAGCGCTCTCGTTTCTTTATCGAAGGTTCAACCTCCCTCGGTTTATAAATTCCTTATTTAAAATGGGCTAAGTAATAAACTCCATGTAATAATTTCGATAATCCACTAGTGGATTAAATTTGCAAATTAGTTAGATACGCCTCGTAACGTTACATGTACGACGTCCTTAACGACGTCGCGTTTCCTATTGGCGGACTATAGACATTTTTGTTTAGCTATATTGGATAAAATGTGTATTAAATGTCATATGATAAATAGAATCTTGCATTCGTACTCATGTATTATTGAATTTATTAAACTCGTTGAAGTAAAGGGATAAAATGCGAGACTTCATATATTATTGAATTTATTAAACTCGTTGAAGAAAAGGGATAAAATGCTCGGCAAAGCCTCGCATTTTTCTCCATTTCCTGAACGCGTTTAATAAATTCAATGATACATGAGGCTTCATATATTATTGAATTTACTAAAATCGTTGAAGAAAAGGGATTAAATGCTCGGCAAAGCCTCCCATTTTATCCCTTTCCTGAACTCTAAACGTTTAATCAATTCAATAATACATAAACACTCATGTAAGATCCTCTTTTTAATCATTAATTAAATTACTCTACATTTTTTTGCCCTGGTTATCGTTTTAAAAGATATTATGTTTACCTAGATTGACAAAATGCCATGGGTACACCAGTAGATAACGATATATTATGTAATATAACCGTCCTGAACGACCTACATTGCATCAAATGTCGTCTTTTCGTGCGAAAATCTGGACATAAACTATTTTTCAGCGTGAAAATAAAAACTGTTTTCTAGGACAGGGATTGGAGGACAGTTTAGAAATCACTGGTAATTTGGAGTGCAAACCTCATTTTGTACTAAGTCACCATAAATTCGGCTTCCGATAGACCTTGTAAGTCCAACATTGTTTGTTTGTTTGATTTGAGGTTTCACGTCCCGTCAACGCTGTAAATGTTGCTTCCAATTTTGCGGGACTTTTACCCGACATTGACATGAAATGACATCTCAAGCCATGTCGCCCAATGAAACCAACAAGGTTTATAAGCATGGACGGTCCGACTCGCAACGCTTTGCCTGGGCAGGCTAAGATCATCTTAGCGGTTTACCAGTACTCGTTTGCGGGTCGGTTTCAGCTCTGCGTGGAAGCATCGTGCAGCCCATCTTTTTCTTCAAGCCCAGATGGGCGTTGGCCAAAGTCCCACATTGAATTTTGAAATTAACTCGGAATGACGTCTATAAAATTTTGAAAAGGCTTTTCGTAGTTTATGATACCGATAACCCTGATTAAGAAGTTTAGCAGTTAACAATTAATTACGAGTGTTGAAGTCAGTTACATGACTAGACACACTGGCAAATCGAATTAATTATGATATATAAACGCCATAGGATATCGGACGAGGAACATCACCATCCAAGAAAGGAAACTTTACAATCGCAAAATCAAAATCATCGCGTTTATCATTAATTTTGCAGAAAACAAACCCATCTACAACAGATAGGTGTAAATCCGGAAACGGGGCCTCGGTATAAGAGGAAAATGTTTTATTGAACTGAAAGTCGGGGGGAGGGGGGGGTGTAAATTTGCCTGATCAAACCATCGAACTAGGTATTATTAATATTTAATAAATTGTCCAAATATCTAGAAGTCGAGCCAAAGGCTTCAATGATTTCAGGTTGGCTTTCAACGGAAAGTGTGTGTGTGTGTGTGTGTGTGTGTGTGTGTGTGTGTGTGTGTGTGTGTGTGTGTGTGTGAATTCGGGTTTAACGTCGCTTTCAACAATTTTTCAGTCATATCACGACGGTGTCTGGTTGCGACAGGAAGCTCAATGCTCACTTTTATAGTGCTGCCTCACTGAAGTATCATGTCCCAGGCACATTACATGATACCACACCCAGTCACATTATCCTGACACTGGGCCGACCAGTCCTAGCTCTACCCCGTAAATCTGAGTGCCAAGCGAGGAGCAGCTAGTACCATTTTTAATGACTTTGGTATGTCGCGGCCCGGGATCGAACACGTGACCTCCCGTCCCCGGAGCGGACACTCTACCAACTGAGCTATCGGGGCCGGTCAACGGAAAGAGACAGTCTTTTTCATAACAAAACAAGAACAGATCGGCCACAAGGGGTGCGCAATTCGAACCAATCGGAATACCCACAACTTGTCTGAATAACTTAGTGTACCTAATCGTATGTAAATATTGTCAAGTAGAAAAGTGAAGTGAAAAAAAAAACAACAACAACAAAAAAAAAAAAAGAAAAAAAAAGCATTTCTTACAGTGCATGCAAGATAGAGGGAGTCTTCCCTATGAAATGTCCATTCAATTAAGTCATAATGTTTTTCTTTCATAGGATTATGAGGTTGTGTAGTGTAAAGGATGGAAAATCATAAGTAGACAGACTTGAAGCACCAAAGCGTCTGGATTTCAATTTATTTAAAACTTGATTAGAAATTTTTATAGACCAAAACGGATGTCTCCCTGATCTTTCAAAGATCTTGTCGCAATATTTAATCACATGTTTCTTGATGGCAGTTAAACATGAAATTAATAATTTGGAAAGTTCAGCGGTGGTATAAGAGCTTGAATTTGCAATAACCCGTGTTTTGTATGGTCTTTTATGATGTTTATGTAACCAATATAACGTAAGAAGCTTGTTTTGGCCTTCTGTAACACTTACAGCAAACTTGGTGGCTGAAAGACAAATGTGGTCATCAATTACAACCCTCTCTTCAGCCAAAGACTGCAGTTCATAGGTCTTAGTACCAAAGCCCGCACAGTATATATTGGCACTCAGAGGTATGCGTTTAAGTATACAGACCAGCCAGCGGTAAAAACTCATATTTTTCCACGTGGTAATAGGCTTTTTTTTCTCCGAGAACAAGCGAGAAATTTCTCCGAGTAGAAAAAAAAATCGCGTTTGAAAGCGGTTAATTTCTCCGCGAAACGCCGCGAAATTTCTCCGCGAAAATCGCTTTTTCCCGGAAAAGAAAATTAGTACAGGTGAAGACGTTCACGGTGTTTCTCCACGAAATCTACCTTTACCTAGATGTATATTTGTTCATGTGCATTTGGGTTTTTTATGCTTTCAAATTTCGTACATATGACGAAATGCATGTTCTTTGTTCAAAGAGAGACAGCTCTAACGATCGTAAAGTATGATTTTGATCCAGTTGGCATCATAATGATTTGCAACTAATGTACTTTACATCGCAGTATGCACATGGTGAATTTTTTTCTGTGTTTCTTTTTATTGTGTAAACGCTTCATAAATTGTTGATTTGCTATCGGTTCACTATATGGCTTTACTTTATTTTTTTTCTCAAGTAAACACTTCAGAAAAATTAAAACGCAATGTATAAAATAACGGAGAACACTAACCTTCAATCTTGCTTATACATGTAAATGTATGTGTGGGTGATGATCTCACTCTACATTTTGGTTATTCTTTTTCTCACACTGCGAGTAATTAAACACCACTGAAGCTTACACTTAAGCTCACATGTGGCCCGAGTGAGAGATCTAATGATGAAGTGTAGGCCACAGAGGACCGCCTGTGCTTCTTGTCTTTACAATTCAATTTTGCTCATACATGTACTTTAATATGGGGAAATTGCAGGCCAAGCATTCTAAGTCTGCATATAAGTCTGATCTCTAACTAGGAGCAGAACTACAAAATTCTCCAGATAACCAGCGAAAGTGGTACAGACATGCAACCTAGATACCCCGAAGGTAACGGGCCCCGTGTCCTAATGAGTAAGAGCGCCGACTCTTAATCATTAGGTCATTAGGTCTCTCCGCTATGGTTTTCGCCTCGCTCGGGCCACATGTGAGACGCCAAGAACTGCAACGGAAGAGAGTCTTACTCCGGTTTTAGTTCAACTCTGATTAGCGATTCGCTCGAGATAAGTGAAACTATCTTGAAATGCCATAAAAATCCACTAAACATTCCCCGAGGATAACGGGCATCCTTGTCCTAATGGGAAAAAGCGCTGACACTTAAATCATTCGGAGTTCGCAGTTCGCTCGGTTTAAGTTCTGCAACGGTGCGAGGTGAGTACGGTCGGCTAGAAATAAGTGAAATTGTCTTACACCCCGATGATAACGGCCATCTGTGTCCTAATGGGTAAGAACGCTGACACTTAATCATAGCATCTCACCGCAGTATGCACCTGTAACGCTTTCTCTGTCTTAAGCCCACCTCTTTTTAACGACCAACTTGTAATAAGAGAAATAATCTTGAAAGGACTGTAAAACCAAATCACCAATCGAACCGAGTAACAAGATGAGGATGATGGAAGATGGAGTGCAAAGAGAGCATCAAAATGGAAGGGAGGGAGTTTGAGGACTCCCTTCGGGCAGGGAGGGACAGATGGAGAGATGTTATTACAAAGTAATCTATCTGGCCCCAATTGTCTCCAAGATTAAGGAACTGAGATAAGATAACATACAACACTCCCGAATCAATCTTGCTAGCATGGGAGTACCGCTAGTTAGTTCTTCCACTTGGGTTCGGGCCTAGCTCAAGTTGTTTCATCTGAGGTTTAACATTAACACTATTTATGTCATATTGACGACGCTGCTCCCAATGTTGCGGGAGTTTTACCCGACACTGACATGAAATGACATCTCTAGCCCTAACGCCCAACGAACCCAACTGAGTTTATATGCAGGGACACCACTGTGCCTGTGCAGGATTACTTTCTAAGCGGCTTACCAGTATTCATGTGCGGTTATGTCGGATGTGCGTCTTACTGGTGATCAGGAGGAAACAGGTTTCAAAGCTCTCGGAGTCGGCAACTTTCTTTCGTGCAGATTGATCATGCATTTTTTCTGGTCATTCTCTCCCTTCCGCTGATCCAAGAAGGGCCGTTGTCAGTTTCTGATGAAAGGATGGGCACTCTGCTGGTCAAGCGCTTACGCATAAGCGTGGTTGCACGATGCTTCCGCCTTCCAGACCGACCTGAAACCCGCTGCACGTTAGTACTGGTAAACCATTTAGGAGGTATATACCTGCTCAGGCAAGGTGTTGCGAGTACCTAAAAGGTAATGAAGGGGACGTTAATTCTCGAATCAAACAAACAAAGGGAGGTTCCTCATTTTAATTTTGTGGATTCAAAGGGTCCTGGTTTCAAACGGCGCTCACATGGGAGCATATATGCATGTAAGTATTCGGGGTTCGCTCGTGACTCTTTACTATAGATAGGTCACAGAACGGTGTTGTTTTCTTCTTTGTTTGTTTACTGTTTATATCATTTTAAAACGGACTATTCTTAGTGCACATCACTATAACACACCAATATGCAATCATTCATACCTAAAAATGGTTATTTCCTGATGAACATGTGCTATTTGTCCTATTTTACTCCATAAGTAACTTGCGGGTTCTCATTAGAATCGTCTTACTGAGGCAACTGTAACGAGTACCCACATCCTACATTGTACGTCTATGAATAGAAAAAGGAATGAAATGCATACCTTGTTAACTCCAGTTCTCTCTATATACATGTTAAATAGTGGGTTGTTCATTACATGGGCTTTAGTAACATGTTGGTGCACCATCTGTTTTCTCCAATCGGGAATATTTATTAGTTAAGGGGATGTCTGGGAATATGTGGCGGCCGTAAAAATCTCCCTGCCCTACATCATAGTGTAGTTATATTTTCTTGTCCTTTGGGATCATTGATTCCATTGTTGAAATTTGAAAATATTTGAGGGTCACTGATGAGTCCTAATTGGCCGAAACTAGGTAGTCTGTACACTCCATATTTTCCCGTTCTGTGGTGTATTCCTTGCTTCCAAAGGATAACCATTTCTAGAACATATTTGGTGAAAAGAAGACTTGGTAGCGCAAATAATGAGTGTTCATAAACTCGTGCGAATGCAAAGCAGTATGTCCTTTTTCACGCGCCTGCATGAATCACTGCATGAATCATGGCGCGATACAGGAGTCTGGTTTTTAGTCCGTTCGTCCGCGACATAGGCCTAGCCTGCGTTGGAATTCTTGTGTTCCTCGCAAACTGGTCACTAACTTTGCATTCAAAGCATCGCTTGCAATACCAATTAGACAGTTTGTAATCATAAATAATTGAAGCGAATCTGAGCTGTTGGTAAATGTCGCAAATTACCTACATGTACGGCTCATTATGAAAACTCGCCTATTCAAATATATTGAAAATTTTACCCCCACCAAAAGCGGAAAATTTTCAGATAAAAATTCTGACATTTTTTTCATATTTATGCTTAAGATTGAGAAATAAACTACTAAACTGTAATTATGTAAGATGAAAGAATATTTGATTACAATTTAACAATGACTACCATATGTCGTCGTTTACAAAAACAACGCCAAACAAACGAAAAAATAATAGTAAGCCGAAAATGAGACTTTTGCCTAGTTGTTTTTTTTTCTCCGCGAAACGCTGGTCAATTCATTTTCAATGAAAGCAATCGGTCAAATTTTCGCCGAGAATCTCCGCGATTTTTCTCCGCGAAATTTCTCACTCATTTTATTTTTTCTCGCGGATTCGCGGTGAAAATAGCCGATTTCGCGTTAGTCGGTTTCTCCGTGAAACCGAAAATAATGGGTGATTACCGTTGGCCTGTCTGTGCCTCTTTTAATCAGATTGTAAATAGTTCTAATGACTCATCCAGTGATATTAAAGCTACATTCTAAATTTAGCCACCCACTTAACTGGGGTAATGGCCAAATGGACCGACTAGATATTATGTATAAACCTACCCAGGAAAAGTGTGGTAATGTAAACTGACCGGCTCAATGTGACATAAGCAGTGCTTTTCGTTATTGATGTTTCCATTACGGTCTTGTTATTTAATGTTTGTGTTAAATTGGCCATTTTTTTGGAAAGTAACTGCCCTTTTGGCTTTCCGCTATTGGTGTTTCCGTTGGGGTCTATTGCTTCATGTTTGTGTGTCCTTCCCTTTTGTGTCAATGATGGGAGCTGAGGGTTAATTGTATCGATTCCTGATCATTTCCTCCACTTCCATCTTGAACTCCCCAATTAAGAATGCGTCTGGGTAGAAATTAACATTCACGACAGAAAAGTACTAATTGGTACGTTTTACAGACCACAAAACTCTTCTAACGAGACATTTCAGGCCATTGAAGACTCTATAAGGCTAGCTACAGACACTAATGCTCACGATATACTTATCACAGGAGATTTTAACATTGACATGTCTGACAATAGAAGCAGCAGAAAAATCACATGGCTTAAACCAGATAATAACCGATTACACGCATTTCACAGAAACATCACACTCTACCATCGATCTCATCATAACAAACGACAGCAACGGAATATTAATAAGTGGGACAGGTGAACCATTTCTTGACCAAAACATTCGTTATCATTGTCCAATATTTTGTGTGTTAAATTTCGATAAACAAAAAATGCATACATTCAAAAGACATATTTGGTTATTTAATCAAGGTCATTATCAATCACTCTCTGAATAACTAAGGAATACAACTTTGGAAGTAATGAAAGATGTAAACATCAACAAGTATGCTCTAAACTTAACTGATTACCTCGCGGAAACCTCTTCAAAACACATTCGAAACAAAACAATTAACGTCAGACCTTCGGATCCTAACTGGTTAAGCACAAATGTTAAAAGACTCATAAGGAAAAGAAAACTTTCCTACAATAAATTTAAGAACACAAAATCTAACACTGACTTTGAAGCATACAAACGCATTCGAAACCATGTTAATAATGTAATAAGAGACTCTAAACAGAAAACAAACAAACAATTGGCCGAAAACCTTAACAACGGATAATTAGGTCCCAAGGATTGGCGGAAAACACTAAAACACGTCATAAAGCCGTCTGAATCAAGCAACATCCCTCCTTTAAATTGCAATGGTAACATATTCTCTGATGATAAGGACAAAGCAGAAGCGTTTAATGATTTCTTCTCTTCACAAAACATCATAGATGAAACAAATGCAAAGCTTCCCGAAACCAATCCTAAAAACGACCAAACTGAAACACTTCATTCTATCCAACTCTCACCGTCTGAAATTGAAACATGTCTGAAGTCTCTCCAGACGGGCAAAGCTGCAGGACCTGATGCTATCAACAATGGACTCCTCAAGGAACTTTCCAATTCTCTTTCTCATCCCCTATGCGACCTCTTTAACTATTCACTTTCAACCGGTCAATTCCCTGAGTCATGGAAACAGGCTAACGTCACTCCGTTACACAAGAAAAACGACCCCTCCGACTCTTCGAACTATCGCCCTATCTCTCTCCTAAGTGTACTAGGCAAAGTTATCGAGAAACTTATTCATAAGTATGTCTTTAACTTCTTCCGTGATAATGAAAGTATCACTTGTCTTCAATCTGGTTTTGTCCCAGGAGATTCTGCTGTGAACCAACTAACTGACATCTACAATACCTTCTGTAAAGCTCTCGACGGAGGCAAAGAAGTGCGTGCCATATTTTGCGACATAAGCAAAGCCTTTGATCGAGTATGGCACAAAGGATTGCTTTACAAGTTCAACAGAGTAGGCATAACGGGCTCTCTCCTGTCATGGTTTACGAATTACATAAGTAGTCGCTCGCAAAGAGTCGTTCTTCCAGGAGCCAGCTCAAACTGGAAACCAATAAAAGCAGGTGTGCCTCAAGGCTCCATTCTCGGTCCCCTCCTGTTCCTAGTATACATTAACGACACCGTTAACGATATCCACTGTACAATTCGGTTGTTTGTAGACGACACAAGTCTTTATATTATTGTCGATAATCCGATCGAAGCGGCTCAATTTTTAAATGCCGATCTTGAATAGATACACCAAATGGGCCAAAAAGTGGCTAGTCAGCTTTAATCCAGCAAAGTCCGAAGCCCTCCTGCTTTCTCGCAAAGTCAATTAAACTTACAACCCCGCCCCAATCACCATGAACAATCAAGCCATAATTGAAGTCCACACACACAAACATCTACGTCTTATATTCTCTAGTGACTGCATGTGGCATGACCCCCTGGATGAAGTTAGATCCAAGGCATGAAAAAGAATCAATATCATGCGTAAACTAAAATTCTTACTCGACAGAAAATCTTTTCAAACTATTTATTTTTCATTCATAAGACCCCTCTTAGAGTATGCCGATGTCGTCTGGGACAATTGCACGCAGTATGAGGCAAACGAACTGGAGAACATTCAGACCGAGGCAGCCCGTATAGTAACCGGTGCAACCAGGCTTGTATCACTAAATAATCTCTATGCTGAAACGGGATGGGAAACGTTGGCCCCCAGAAGACATAAGCACAAAATCACAACGTTTTATAAAATGTATCATAGTATATCTCCAGTATATTTGTCATCACTCTTACCACATACGATCGGAGAAAACGTCTCATACAATCTTCGAAATCCCAACAATCTTCGTACGATTCAAAGCCATTCGCAGCTCTACTATAATTCTTTTCTTCCAAGTGCTGTGAGAACTTGGAATTCCTCACCTGAGGAGACCAGACTTTGCATTTCTACAGCATCACTAAAACAGCATCTAAACCAGGACGTTAACCCTTCACCTAGCTTCTACAATGAAGGGAAGCGCCTCGGTCAAAATATTCTTAGTCGATTGAGGACCAACTGCAGTTCCCCAAACCAACACTTATTCTCAAAGAACATTGTTCCAAATGCATCGTGTACATGTGGTCTTATCGAAGATACCAAACATTTTCTTCTTCACTTCTTCTCTATTACAACATCAGGAACGATATGTTACGGTCTGTTATTCAGCTTTGTAAGCCCAGCCTACATGTCCTCCTCTACGGCGATCCAAATCTTAATCATCATGAAAATACGCAAATATTTCTTTCTGTTCATAACTATATTTTGAAAACTAAAAGGTTTCAAGTCAATCGATAAGTTGACATAAGAAACAAACACAAATTAATCTTAGCCGATGTGGTCTGTCTAGAGTTCTAGTAAATTCTACGTGGTCAAGTATAGCATATGCAAAGATACATGTACCTTTGTTAAGTATGGTCAACAGCGCACTAGATACCAGAAGGAACTGGATGTTAGTTGGTCCCCGTGGAGCAACCCCCCCCCACCACATACAGTTCTAGTTTTGTAGTCTCATGTTACTGCATGACCTCTTGTAAATTCTAGATATTCGTATATAACCAACAGTGCTGCAAATGTGTGATGGTTCCCAACGGGCGTTCGTGATGGATCGGCGATGATCCGACGTTGTGACGGCGAAATATCGTTGATGCAGCGACGTAATGTCCAATCTCGACCCACTTGGGAACCACTATCACTTTTGAACAGCATAATTAATACTTTTGCAATCGACAATTGCTTTGATTTATCTCTGCTGTACCATTGACAAGTATCTAGGGATACAGATTCGTATAAGTCCTTGACTTTCTTCTGAAACCCTTTTGTATTATGTCATTTATTTACACTTTGTATTTGTATGCTTGCTATACGAATAAAATATGTTTAAACCTAACAAACAAACATGCAAAAAAAAAAAAAAAACATCTCACCTTCATGTAAGATGTCTATTTTGCTCTTCCCTTCAGATAACATACATGCATTCTTGTTTCCACCAACCATGATCATGTACCTACTGTCTTTATAAAAGTACAATAATAATAACCTAGAAAACTTAGTCCTCATTTTCTGATGTCTCGTGTTCATTTTAATTGGTTATCATTACGAAAACACGCCTATACAAATACATTGTAACCTTTATCGCCAAAAAATGAAAATTTTAAGATGAAAAATTGTGATATTTTTCTTATTTCTGCTCTTAAATATAGATTGTGGGTACTCGTTAGAACCGCCTCATTGAGGCGGTTCTAACGAGTAGCCACAATCTATATTTTAAAGCAGAATTAAGAAAAATAAGGTTTACCCCTGAGAACCCCAGTTTTACTATATAAAAGTGGGGTTCAAGGGGGTAAAAATGATATAGGCGTGTTTTCGTGATAATAGAGGATCTTAAATGGGTGCTCATGTATTATTGAATTTATTAAACGAGTTGAGGAAACGGATAAAATACGAGGCTTGGCCGAGCATTTTATACCTTTCCTCAACGAGTTTAATAAATTTAATAATACATGAGCACGAATGCAAGGTTGTGTTTATCATATGACATTTAAAACACATTATATTCACGATTGTTTAACAAAAATGTCAATATTCCGCCATAAGTAAACGCGACGTCGTTAAAGACGTTGTACATGTAACGTTATGGGGCTTATCTAACTAATTTGCATATTTAATCCACCAGTGGATTATCGAATTTATTACACGACGTTATTACATTCTCAGACGCGACGTCATGGGATAAATAACCTTTTTCTACGATTCTGCTCCTCGGTAAAAACTGAAACAACCGGCGCAAGTCGGACAACATATTTTATAAGCCTGGTGCTAGTCGGACAGTCAGTCGAATGTGACTGGCGAAATTCAAGTGGGCATGGTTTACATAATCCAAACAGTTAGACGCTCGCAGCTATCAGATGATAAAGAATACATGTCTTTAAAATATTCCATGTTGGTGTCCTTTGTTTCGAGTATATTGGCCTGGATTCGTCGTGTTGCGGGCGACAGTGGCAGCAAAATTACTGATTGAGCCCTACAAGATGGTTCTACACAAAAATGCATCACTATCAGAGCTAATGAGAATAATACGAATAGAATACACCCATTTCTTTCCCCGGTGCCGAAAACTGCATTCTAACTGAAAACTCCGATCTCTAAGTTTTGTTTACATCAATATAATTTGACCCCCTTGAACCCCACTTTTATATAGTAAAACTGGGGTTTACAAGGGTAAACCTTATTTTTCCAATTTCTGCTCTAAAACATAGATTGTGGGTACTCGTGTTCTAACCTGTACCCACAATCTATTGTTCTTACGTGTACCCACAATCTATATTTTGAGCAGAAATAAGAAAAATATCACAATTTTTCATCTTAACATTTTCGATTTTTGGCGGTAAAATTTAGAGTGTATTTGTATAGGCATGTTTTCGTTATGTCTGGCGCTGGTGAGTTTTAAACCTTTTCCTGCTGAATATTCATATATGCCACACCCACTACCGATTATCAACCAATCAGATTACCTGTAGCAAATTATTACAACAAATTCACAATCTGAATGACAAACAATGTAGATCCTGATCAGATGGCTTCTTCAGAAGCCATCTGATCTGGATCTACATTGTTTCAAAGAAAAGGCATATCCGGGCTCAGCAGAACAAGGGTTAAGTGATCTGAAGGCGCTTCCGATTAGGCGACACTGTAGTTACCGGAGAAGTCCTATTCCCTATAAGAAGCAAATATTTAGCGACGTGTTAAAAGTACAAAATCATACTCAATCACCAACGAATCATAGTTATGGCTACCAAGAAGTGCGAAAAACCTTGAGGACATGCTGTAATTCTCCTAAAATCGTTTTGTTGCACGACCCAGCAAGGAGTCAAAAAGGTGCACCAAGAGCCCACAAAGGTAGTGTGTCTTTATTAAACCCTGGAGTCTATAGCGAGTGTATCTTTCCAATTAGATTCTTGACATTGTACACATATCAGCTCATCTAATTCTGTTCTCTCTGGTGGCCCCTTTTGCACAGGTACTGTTATTCAGTAAAGTAAAATTCCGCTAATAAGACCACCTAAAATTAAGACTAATTCTGGTTTAAGAAGCTTGTTTAGAAGGATTCAGTAATTCCTTCTTTGTGTTTTCTGAAAACAGTGTCTTCTGGTCAGGGACCACCTTAGGGACTGTCCATAAGTAATCTTAAATACCACCTTTGAACAGTCCCAAATGTGGTCTTAATATAGAAACTTCACCGTGTTTGTAAATAAATCTTAATGGCCCCCTCCCATCCCATCCCATCGGGGCTTGAAGAAATAGATGGGCTGCATGATGCTGCCACGCAGAGCTGAAATCCGACCGCGAACGAGTACTGGTTAACTGCTAAGAGGATCTAAGCCTGCCAATCCAAAGCGGTGCGAGTCGGACCGTCCATGCTTATAAACCGTATTGGTTTCATTGGGGGACAGGGCTTGAGATGTCATTTCATCTCAATGTCGGGAAAAGTCCCACAAAATTAGAAGCAACTTCTCCAAACTGACCTTTACAGTGTTGACAGGGACGTTAAATCTCAAATCAAACACACAAACAAATAAATCTTATATCGTCAGTAGCCATTGCAGACGAAAAGAATACACAATAATATATACTTAGCCTGCCTTTAAAACAAATTTTGACAAGCTATCAAATTCTAACAGCTTATCCAACAGAATGCGAAATGACACTTTAATACTCAAAAATACGGATTTACACCAACATTTGATTTACTAAGTGTACTTGTTGAGTTTTTAGTTATAAACGACAGTTACTCTTACTGGAAAACAAACATAGAAACAGAATATGCTTTAAGTAACAGTTTCATACATTGTATATTTTACCGCCGAAAAAAAAAAAAACAAAAAAAAAAAACAAAAAAAAAACGAAAATTTTAAAATGAAATATTGTGATATTTTTTTATTTCTGTACAAAATATAGTAATCTATATTTTACAGCGAAAATAAGAAAAATAAGGTTTAGACTCAATGATGGCTTTGGCTTAAAGCTATTTATTAGTTGGCCAGAGCTGGAACTATTATGTCTATTCCTTGGTCCAACGGGGTTCAACTGTTGGTTTTCTTTTGCTCCAGTGTTCCTTTGGCGTTGTAGCGGATGGCTCATCCGCATGTCAACTTGGTTTAATTGCGATTTCTTTGTTAACCGAGTTGATTCACTGATGAGTTAGAAAGCCTTCACGAGGACCAAACACATACTTGGTTGAACAACAGTGAAAGTGAGGGTCCCGTAGACTAACTTAAACCCACCATTAATTTTTACTGACCGTTCAAAGTCGGTGCTTTTGCTGTGGTTCCGTCATGTTTTGTGTCGGTGGTTCTGATTCTTTTCCTGATCATATATGTTGTTACGTTGATGATTCTGATTCTTTCCCCTTTTAGGTTGTTCAGTTCCTTCAAGTTTAATGTTTGTCATGTTGATGGTTCTGATACTTCCCCCATTATCAGGAGAACAACCTACGTCAGAGCAGTGACGTCATAACCATTCATAGGTTTGCCGGAGTTTACTACACAAAAGGCAATTGTCACAACAAGTAGGCGCAGTCTTAGGACATAAAAGAATCAAACATACTGAAATCTGTCCCAGAATTGTGGCCTTTTGTTTAAATAATTCGACACAAGCTGATTTGGCAATGATGTCGGAACTATCATTGTTTACAGCGCCGAATCAAATCTTGTGGCGAAGCTATCGAAGCCTTTTCAATGTTTCTAGGTGGAATTAGCTTACTGGTGGGACGCAAATATTGTTCGTTACCAGCTGAAGTATGTTTTCTGAAGACTCGTAATGTACATATCTAGTTTGAAGCATTTTATTTACCCTATTTACTCCACTATGGCCGCTTCTGAAATGGGTACATATCTGCTGTGACGTAGGTTGTCACCCCTGGGGGGAACAAGCTACGTCAGAGCAGTGGCGTCATAACAATTCTTAGGTTTGCCGGCGTTTACTACACAAAAGGCATTTGTCACAACAAGTAGGCGCAGTCGGTGCATTAGGTCATAAAAGAATCAAACATACTGAAATCTGTCCCAGAATTGTGGCCTTTTGTTTAAATAATTCGACAACCTGATTTGGCAATGATGTTTGAACTATCATTGTTTACAGCGCCGAATCAAATCTTGTGGCGAAGCTATCGAAGCATTTTCAATGTTTCTAGGTGGAATTAGCTCACTGATGGGATGCAAATATTGTTCGTTACCAGCTGAAGAAGTTCTCTGAAGACTCGTAATGTACAAATCTAGTTTGAAGCATTTTATTTACCCTATTTACACCAATATGGCCGCTTCTGAAATGGGCACGACATCTCTGCTATGACGTAGGTTGTTACCCCTGTTATGTATATTGCTCCTTTTTAGTTAGGTTTGGATATTCCGAGTCACCACCTGTTTGTGAAAGAGCTGCTGACTCGGTTTACCAGTTGTCCGGTTTGTTTACTGTCGTCACTCCATGTTTCGACTTCTTTCCCTAGCGATTTGAGACCTGATTGTATCAGTTTCTGGCCGTTTCTCTTTTTAGCTCGTCTTACGAAAGTAAGGGGGAGCTATTGCCATACCTTCGGGCGTCCGTCGTCGGTGTCAGCGTCGGCGTCCGCATTTGGTTAAAGCTTACCTGCAAGCTCTTATATGTCATGTTTTACAAGTTTATTTTGAAGATATAATTAACAATTGGTATAAAGCAATATTTAACATTATCCTTGTACTTCATTTTACAGGTTTTTTGTTTGCTTAAATTGGACATTTTCCTCTGTATTACCCCCCTTACTTCCCTGTGTTAAAGTTTACCTGCAAGCTGCGTGAGTTCAAATCCCGGGGGACGAATGTTGTTTTTCTTCGTTTCTTTTTCTTTTTAAAAAAATAGCGGGTCTGGGGCTCAAGGTCAAGGTCACTATGGCTATTTTTAGAACAACACTCATGGCTGTAGTGCCTGCATTTATTGATGGATTTTAATATCACTTCACACAGATGTTGGGTATAATGATATCTCGAGTGACTTTGACTTTCAGGGTCCGGGCTTAAGATCAAGGTCACTACTTTCAGGGTCACAGGGTCAAGGTCACTGCCTTCATTTTTTGATGGATTTTAATATAACTTCACACAAATGTTGGGTATAATGATATCTCGAGTGACTTTGACTTTCAGGGTCCGGGGCTTAAGGTCAAGGTCACTACTTTCAGGGTCACAGGGTCAAGGTAACTGTGGCTATTTTTAGAAAAACATTGTCATCGCTCTTACACCTTAATTTCACCTTAATTTATTGATGAATTTAATGTAACTTCACATAAATGTTGGGCATGATGATATCTCTAGCAAGTTCGACTTTCAGGTTCCGGGGCTGAAGGTCAAGGTCACTGTGGCTATTTTTAGGAAGAAAAAAAAAATGTGTGATCACTCTAGTGCCTACATTTATGAATGAACTTTAATATAACTTCACACAAATGTTGGGTATGATGATCTCTCGAGCGGGTTTGACTTTCAAGGTCTGGGGCTGAAGGTCAACGTCACTGTGGCTATTTTTAGAAAAACTTTTTCAGCGCTCTTGCGCCTTTATTTATAAATGGATTTTAATATAACTTCACACAAATGTTGATTATGATGATATCTCTAGTGACTTCGACTTTCAGGTTCCGGGGCTGTTTTAAGAATAACTTTGTGATCGCTCTAGAGCCTACATTTATGGATGGATTTTAATATAACTTCACACAAATGTTGGGTATGATGATATCACGAGCGAGTTCAATTTTCAGGGTCCAGGGCTGAAGGTGAAGGTCCCTGTTGTCATTTTTTAGGAAAACTTTGTCATCACTCTTACGCCTTCATTTATTGATGGATTTTAATATAACTTCACACAAATGTTGGGTATCATGATATCTCGAGTGACTTTGACTTTCAGGATCAGGGCTGAAGGTCAAGGTCACTGTGGCTGTTTTTAGAAAAACTTGGTCATTGCTTTAGTGTCCACATTTATAAATGGATTTAAAGATAACTTCATACAAATGTTAGGTATGATGATATCACGGGTGAGTTCAACTTTCAGGGTCTGGGGTCAATGTCACTGTGGCTATTTTCAGAAAAAAATTAGTGATTGCTCTAGTGCCTACTTTTATGGATGGATTTTAATATAACTTCACACAAATGTTGGCAATGATGATATCTTTAGCGAGTTCGACTTTCAGGGTCTGGGCTGAAGGTCAAGGTCACTGGCTATTTTTAGAAAAACTTTGTCATCGCTCTTGTGCCTTCATTTATTGATGGATTTTAACATAATCTGACAAAAATGTTTGGTATGATGATATCTTGAGTGACTTTGACTTTCCGGGTCTGGGGCTGAAGGTCAAGGTCACTGTGGCTATTTGTTAAAAAATCTTGATCATTGCTCTAGTGTCCACATTTATTGATGGATTTTAAGATAACTTTATACAAATGTTGGGTATGATAATATCTTGAGTCAGTTCAACTTTCAGGGTCTGGGGCTCAAAGTCAAGACCACTATGGCTATTTTTAGAAAAACTTTATCATCACTCTTAAGTACCTACATTTATTGATGGACATAATGTAATTTTACACAAATGCTAGGCTAGGCGTTTTTTAATTTGTCTTGCGCGAGGGCATTTTTATCGTCTGTGATGCCTTGTTATTACTTGGAAGTTTGTAGAATTTTTTTATCAAATATTTTTATTTTTTTACAGTAGAAAGGCTTGAAAAACAGGATGATTAGGGGTACTTTTTGGTTCTCTTTCATTTGCTGCAGTCTGTTGGGCTGTTTTACAGAAGAAAAAAAAAATGATAACTTGCCCTCATCCATCTTAGGTCACAAAAGGCGAGCTATGTTGTCTTCTGACAACTCTTGTTAATATTTACCCAGGTAAACCCGTTTTACTATTTAAAGGTTAGGTTCAAGGGGGTCAAAATTATATTAGCGTGTTTTCGTGATGCTAGGCCAGTATTGGAGATATTCCTAACATCCTTTAAGAACATCTAAAAATAACAAAGTTTGCAAACGCTATGTTATCTAGCCTTCTGGGGCGGCTGATTCATTAACGGATTTATGTTCGTTTGTTATGATTCTACCCGTGGAAAATTACTATGAGTATTTATTTCATTTTACGCACGCACTTGGCTGACTTTTAAAAAGTGCAAATAGATACACATAAAAGGGTACTTCAAAACTTGCTTTGAACAATACGAAGAATATAATGGTCTGACGAAAACAAATTCTTTGACATGTACCGGTAATCTGGGCATATTTGTTTGTTTGAATTAGGTGTAATAAACATAAAAAGGTACTTCAAAACTTGCTTTGAACAATACGAAGAATATAATGGTCAGACGAAAGCAAATTCTTTGACATGTGCCTTCTGGGGCGGCTGATTCATTAATGGATTTATGTTCATTTGTTATGATTCTACCCGTGGAAAATTACTATGAGTATTCATTTCATTTTACGCACGCACTTGGCTGACTTTTAAAAAGTGCAAATAGATACACATAAAAGGGTACTTCAAAACTTGCTTTGAACAATACGAAGAATATAATGGTCTGACGAAAACAAATTTTTTGACATGTACCGGTAATCTGGGCATATTTGTTTGTTTGAATTAGGTATATTGCCCCCGTAAACACTATTTTGGTCATTTTGGAGAGGTTGCTTCCAATTTTATGGGACTTTTATCCGACGTTGAGATAAAATGAAATCTCAACCCCTGCTGCCCAATGAAACCAGTAATGTTTATATGCACTGGACGATCCAGCTCACGCCATCTTGCCTTGGCAGGCTTTGGTGGGTCAGGCCTCAGATTCTATGACGGCTCCAACGTAAAGGCTTATTGAAAATTAGAGAGATAATGTTGGTTGGTGCCTGATGCTCTGTCGGAGCTCATCGGAGTCTAACTGTTGGTTTTCTTTAGCTCCAGCATTTCAGTGGTTTCTTGCTGTCAAGTCCTCACCGTTGTCTCACCTCTGTGGTTCTTTGATTTTTGTGTTCACGGAGATGTTGCACTGATGAGTTAGGAGGCCTTCATGCGGACTGAACAAATTATTTGTCTAAATCGCGACGGAAGTAAGGGCGAGGATTGTGGCCACGTAAAATTGATTTAAGCCCCCAGTGGAACTCTTCCACTGACCGTTCCAAGGCGGCTCTTCTGTGGCGATTTATTTATGTTGTTGTTTGTTACTTACTGTGTGTATCACTTGTGTCTTTTGGTTTTGGATGGCCATATGGCCATTTTGTGGGAAAGTAACTGTCCTTATGGCTTTCCTTTGTTTAGGTTTCCATTATGGTCTAGTCGCTTAATGTTTGTATTTCTTTCCCTCTGGTGTCTTTTATGGGTGGAGTAAATTAGTTGTATCAATTCCTGATCTTTGTTTTACTTCTCATTTGTCCTTCTCAGCGGTTTACGAGTACTCATGTGCGGTCAGTTTCAGTTCTGCATGGAAGCACCATGCAGCCCAATATATTTCTCCAAGCCCCGATGAGTGGGGTCCTATACGAGGATTTATATCGCGTTCATTGCCTCATCGATTAAAATCATTTATAAGTTCGCGTTATAAGGTTAGAAAACGAAGTGCTGCTAGTTATGCTGACTCTGCTCTTTTGAACGTCCCTCATATACAGAATAAGTTACGTGTCTGACCTGTTTTCATTTTTTGTTGCGTATTCAATTTTGAATTGTTTGTCTGACATTGAGAGTCTGGCAAGAGGAGCGTAAACACCATACAAGGGTTGGTATTGTTTTCTTTTACATAGGAATGGAAACGACATGAAATGTATTTCTTAGTCAGCGATTTTCGCTATTTTTAGAGAGACTGCTTATTATTTTCTCAAGTTCTCTATAGAGGGAAGATCACAAAACGGAAAACTATACAACAGCATCAAAGTCAGTTGAAACAGTGTCGTGTACAGTGATTTTGATTTGATTTGAGGTTTAACGTCCCCGTCAACACTGTAAAGTTCATTTTGGAGACGTTGCTTCCAATTTCGTGGGACTTTTACCCGACATTGAGATGAAATGACATCTCAAACCCTGTCGCAACGTCTCCAAAATGACCTTTACAGTGTTGACGGGGACGTTAAACATCAAATAAAAAAAACAAAGCATAGATTGTACGAGGGTCGACATCAAAGCAACAGATAATGTGCATATTTCGTGATAAATGAAGGACAGTTTTCCTTATTTCTCCATATAAACCTATGTTTTGGGTAGTCATTAGAACCACCTCGTCGAAACCAGCTTTACAACAAGGATTTGTTTCTGCATTCGCATCCCCCTCCCTGCCTTTTTTCAAAAGCGCTGCCATTCGCACCCCTGTTTTAAAAAGGCAGCGTATGGACCGGCCTTACTGTTCAGATTTGCTGTGCAGTTTCGGAATGCCGGGGCCTCTAAAAAGCCTTCAGAGGATATCATACGATGAACCAATTTATACTCTTTTAACGCAGTGGGTGCATGAAATGCTATTTAATATTTCCTGCGCCCTTTCTTACCTTAAAGTCTATCCTTATAACAATATATTTCACTTCGACAGGCGTTCAAACGACGTAATGAGAGAGTTTTGAATATATGATCGCTTTTCATGGACAAAAACGGAGGGGTTATTTTTTTATATATATAGATTTTTCCTCATAAACCTAAGACGTCTTCACGTTACCTTTAACTAGGTATTCAAGAATTTCATAAGAAGTTTGTTTTGGCTCCAGCAGACAAGGCCGCTAACAATGTGGTTGTTGTTTGACGGTTCCATTATGTCAACACTCTTCAGCAAAAACTTTGTGGTACTAAGGCCTATGGCTGTATAGAGGGCTGAAGTTGATGACCACATTTGTCATTTCGACACCACGTTTGTACTATCTGTTACAGAAGGCCAAGACAAACTTCCTACTTTATATCGGTTACCTTAACCCTACAAAGCATGGTTTATTGCAAATTCAAGCTCTTGTTCCACCACTGAACTTTTCAGCGTTCCTAAATTAGATATCCTTAAGATATTTCTCTCCCTTTGGTGTCTCGGATGGAAGCTGTGGGTTAATTGTACCGAATCCTGATCATTACCTTCATTTCTATTATCCAAATTATTAACTTCATGTTCTACTGTCATCAAAAGATATGTTATTAAATATTGCGACAATGTCTTTGAAAGATCAGGTAGAAATCCGTTTTGGTCTATAAAAGTTCTAATGAAGTTTTAAATAAATCCAGACGTTTTCGTGCTTCAAGTCTGTCTACTTAAGATTTTCCATCCTTTACTCTACACTTCCTCATAACCTTATAAAAGAAAAACATAATAATTTAATTGAAAGGACATTTCATGGGGAAGATGCCCTCTATCTTGTATGTAATGTTAGAAATACTATTTTCACTTCTGAAGAGCATAACATTTATACTTTATGGTCATGTCAGAAAGTGTGTGAAGCTCTCCCCTTTCTACTTGACAATATTTACATAAGATTTGGTACTAAGTTATTTAGACAAATTGTTGGTATTCCAATGGGTACGAAGTGGCAGACTGCATGCATGGTAGTTAACCCGATCACGGTTGACAACTTTGTTTCCCTCTTTAATTGCACGCCGGTGGGTCAGATCTCAGATTCTATAAAGGCTTACTGAGAACTAGTCGGGCCCATCGGAGTCTAACTGTTGGTTTTCTTTTGCTCCAGCATTTCATTGCTTTCTTGCTTCGAGTCCTCACCGTTGTTTCAGCTGTGTTGTTGTTTGATTTTTGTGTTCTCGGAAATGTTGCACTGATGAGTTAGGAGGCATTCATGCGCACTGAATATACTATTTGTCTAAATCGCGACGGAAGTAAGGGCGAGGATTGCAGCTGCGTAAAATCGATTTAAGTCCCCCAGTGGAATTCGTTTCACTGACCGTTTCAAGGCGGTTCTTCAGTCGCGGTTTATTTTTGTTTTGGTTTGTCTTTGAGTAAAGTGTGTTTCGCTTGTATTATTTTGTTTTTGGATAGCCAGTTGATCATTTTGTGGGAAAGTAAATGTCCTTTTTGGCTTTGCGCTATTGATGTTTCCAACAGGGTCTAGTTCCTTCATGTTTGTGTTCTTTCCCTGGTGTCACTGCTGGGAGCTGTGGGTTAATTGTATCGATTCCTGATCATTGCCCTCACTTCTATTTTGGTGGACAAAAGAAGAGGGTGACTCTTATCAATACATAAGCATGAATTTGTGAATGTTTTTTTTTTATGTCAGTTTCCTAAGCTGTAACAAATGAACCACAGGGGTGGGGGTGGGGGTGCAGTCGATTCTTTAATTCGTTGAGCAAACAAATATTTCATTGTAGAGATTTGATCTAATCATGCTAATTGCTGAACAAGACATTGTCGAAAGTGAACAATTTATAGTTCCGCCTGTGATTTTTGGGATTCAAGTCAAAACCGGGCAATGATTACAATGGAGCAAGCCCGGGTCTGTAGACCTCAACAGGCTGGTGGGGCTATGGGTAGTTGGCGGGACTGAGAGCCCCAAGAGGAATGCCTTTGTTAGTGATTGTGGCAGCATAGCGTATTTTATTATGTTGATAGTTTGTTTGATTTGAGGTTTAACGTCCCCGTCAACACTGTAAAGATTATTTTTGAGACGTTGCATCCAATTTTGTGGGACTTTAACCGCGACATTGAGATTAAATGATGTCTCAAGCCCTGCTGCCCAATGAAACCAATAGGGTTTTTAAGCATTGACGGTCTCACTCGCACCGCTTTGCCTGGGCACGCTTACATCCTCAGTACTCGTGTGCGGTCGGTTTCAGCTCTGCGTGGAAGCATCATGCAGGCCATCTTTTTCTTCAAGCCACGATGTGCGGGGCCGATAATTTTGATAGTGATTCATTTCACTTGAAATATGTTTAGTGTCATCTCATTAGAATGCCTCGCGGAGGCGATTCTGGTGAGATGACATAAAATAGAAGTAGGGGCAAAGATCATGAATCGATACAATTAACCCACAGCTACCATCAGAGACACCAAAGGGAAAGAAACACAAACATGAAACAGCAGACCCCAATGGGAACATCAACAGCGGAAAGCCAAAAGGACAGTTATTTTCCCACAAAACGGTCAATAGGCTATCCAAAATAAAATAATATAAGCGACAAAAACACCCAAAACCGCGACGGAAGAACCGCATTGGAACGATCAGCGGAAACGAATTCTACTTGGAGGACTTAAATCGATTTTACGTGGCCACAATCCTCGCCGCCCTTACTTCCGTCGCGATTTAGACAAATAATTTGTTCAGTCCGCATGAAGGCCTTCTATCTCATCAGTGCAACATCTCCGTGAACACAAAAAATCAAATGACCACAGAGATGAAACAACGGTGAGGACTCGACAGAAAAAAAACCCACTGAAATGCCGGAGAAAAAACAACAACAACAACAAAAAAAAAACAAACAGTTAGACTCCGATAGACCCAACCAGAGACAGCATCAGGCACCAACCAACGTTACATTGAATTAGATCTCTCTAATTCTTAGTAAGCCTTTACGCTGGAACCGTCATAGAATCTGAGGCATGACACACCGGCGTGCAGCTAAAGAGGGAAGCAAAGTTGTCAACCGTGATTGGGTTAACTACCATGCATGCAGTCTGTCGTATAACATTTAAGTTGTACCCAATCTTTTTATATCGAAGAATGATTTTTCGATATTGGGTGCTGAAGTCTTTGCGGTTATATATTTTTCTGAATTTATATACTAAGTCACCATAAAATTCGGGTTCCGAAAGACCTTGTTGCAGAAGAGATTTAAGTCCAATATTGAATTTTGAAATTAAATCAGAATGACGTCTATAAAATTTTGAAAAGGCCCTGCGTGGTTTATGGTACCGATAACCCTGATTAAGAAGTTTAGCCGTTAACAATTTATTACGAGTGTTGAAGTCAATTACATGACTACACACTCTGGCATATCGAATTAATTCCGAAATATAAACGCCATATGATGGCGCAGGAGGAACATTACCATCCAAAAAAAGGTAAATTTACAATCTCAAAATGAAAATCCTACTCAAATTGCACGACCCGCAGAAAAAGCGACCGACTGAAGTCGGTTGATTTTCAAAGAGTGCCCTAAAATCACCGTGTCATTCTGTCAGTCTGTCTGTCCGTTCGCAACCCGTTATGGAGCCTCTATGGGATGGGTAAAACCAAAATTTGCTCATGGGGTCCAGGTCACATGACCAAAATGGCCGCCAAGCCAGATATGGTAAAAACCCTTCAAAAATAGTCTTCTCCAGAACCACTGGGCAGATTTCCACGAAACTTAAAAAATAGCATCTGGGACGTAGGCCCATCATAAAGTGCTAAAATGGTGACCCTTGGTTGACTTTGACATTCTTTGTGCCTAGGTCAAACTTTGACACATATGCTTTTGTATTGGAAAAGTAAGAATGCATTTTATCCTGTAAACGATTCAGAATACAGTACTAAAGTATAAGATATATTTTTGCTCCTTACGATAAGGCGCATTTATTTGGGGAACCGTTTTAGGTCCAGGTCACATGACCAAAATGGCCGCCATACCCATATATGGCAACACTCATAAAGCTAAAAGCATCTGGCGGGTCGTGCACTTCAGCTGAAGCACTGGTCTATACTCATAAAAGGCTATTTAAAAAAATGTTATCAGCTCTAACCATTTTGGCAGCTGCATTAGATTGATCCTTGCATTGCCCAAGTTAGCGCGTCTGAACCCCAAAGCCATTCCAACCGCAACCTCCACCCCACCCCAACTTCCCTGGCCAGGAAACTGTTTCTTGGCATAAAAAGGATGTCCTAAAGATTTATACAATATATTGTGAAAAAATAAGTACGGAATTTCGATAAAATAACATCAATTAACTTAGCTTTGTGATTAACCGTCATCAATCAAGAGTCATAAACCAGTGCTTCAGCTGAAGTGCACGACCCGCCGGATGCTTTCAGCTTTATGAGTGTTACCATATATGGGTATGGCGGCCATTTTGGTCAAGTGACCTTGACCTAAACGGTTCCCCCAATAAATGCGCCTTATCGTTAGGAGCAAAAATATATCTTATACTTTAGTGCTGTATTCTGAATCGTTTGCAGGATAAAATGCATTCTCACATTTTCCAATACAAAAGCATATGTGTCAAAGTTTAACCTAGGCACAAAGAAGGTCAAGGTCAACCCAGGGTCACCATTTTAGCAATTTTAGATGGGCCTACGTCCCAGATGCCATTTATCAAGTTTCGTAGAAATCTGCCCAGTGGTTCTGGAGAAGACTATTTTTGAAGGGTTTTTACCATATCTGGCTTGGCGGACATTTTGGTCATGTGACCTGGACCCCATGAGCAAATTTTGGTTTTCCCCATCCCATAGAAGCTCCATATGAAATTTGACTTCAATCAGCCCAACGGTTTCCGAGGAGAAGCAGTTCGAAAATTTTCACATTTTTTGCCTCTGCGAGGCTATACTAAATGGCATGTAATATTTCTCAAGTTCATTGGTTAGATCTCATTGATATCTATCAGTATGCCAAAAATTGTTTAAATATTCCAAGCGGTTAAGTCACTATCACCAATTTTCACACAAACGGGTACTACGGACGGACAGACAGACAGACCATATATGGCTTGGCGGCCATTTTGGTCATGTGAGCTGGACCTGGTTAGCCCAATCCCATAGAGGCTCCATATGAAATTTGACTTCAATCGGCCCAACGGTTTCCGAGGAGAAGCAGTTCGAAAATTTCCACTTTTTTCGCCTCGTCGAGGCTATACTAAATCGAATGTATTTTTTCGCAAGTTCATTGGTTAGATCTCATTGATATTTATCAGTATGCCAAAAATTGTTTAAATATTCCAAGCGGATAAGTCACTGTCACCAATTTTCACAAACGGGTTACGGATTTTTCGCCTCGGCGAGGCAATACTAAATGGAATGTAATATTTCGCAAGTTCATTGGTTAGATCTCATTGATATCTATCAGTATGCCAAAAATTGTTTAATATTCCAAGCGGTTATGTCACTATCACCAATTTTCACAAACGGGTTACGGACGGACAAACAGACCGACCATATATGGCTTGGCGGTCATTTTTGTCATGTGACCTGGACCCCATTAGCAAATTTTGGTTTCCCCCGTCCCATAGAGGCTCCATATGAAATTTGACTTTAATCCGCCCAACGGTTTCCGAGGAGAAGCAGTTCGAAAATTTTCACATTTTTCGGCTCGGCGAGGCTATACTAGATGGAATGTAACATTTCGCAAATTCATAGGTTAGATCCCATTGATATCTATCAGTATGCCAATAATTGTTTAAATATTCCAAGCGGTTAAGTCACTATCACCAATTTTCACACACGGGTTACGGACGGACAGACAGACAGACCATATATGGCTTGGAGGCCATTTTGGTCATGTGACCTGGACCCAATGAGCAAAGTTTGGTTTCCCCCATCCCATAGAGGCTTCATATGAAATTTGACTTCAATCGGCCCAACGGTTTCCGAGGAGAAGCAGTTCGAAAATTTTCACATTTTTTGCCTCGGCGAGGCTATACTAAATGGAACGTAATATTTCGCAAGTTCATTGGTTAGATCTCATTGATATCTATCAGTATGCCAAAAATTGTTGAAATATTCCAAGCGGTTAAGTCACTATCACCAATTTTCACAAACGGGTTACGGATTTTTCGCCTCGGCGAGGCTCTACTAAATGGAATGTAATTTTTCGCAAGTTCATTGGTTAGATCGCATTGATATCTATCAGTATGCCAAAACTTGTTTAAATATTCCAAGCGGTTAAGTCACTATCACCAATTTTCACAAACGGGTTAAAGGACGGACAGACAGACAGACCATATATGGCTTGGCGGCGATTTTGGTCATGTGACCTGGACCCCATTAGCAAACTTTGGTTTCCCCTATCCCATAGAGGCTCCATATGAAATTTAACTTCAATCGGCCCAACGGTTTCCGAGGAGAAGCAGTTCGAAAATTTTCACATTTTTCGCCTCGGCGAGGCTATACTAAATGGAATGTAATATTTCGCAAGTTCATTGGTTAGACCTCATTGATATCTATCAGTATGCCAAAAATTGTTTAAATATTCCAAGCGGTTAAGTCACTATCACCAATTTTCACAAACGGGTTACGGACGGACAGACAGACTGACAGAATGACCGAATGACACGGTGATTTTAGGGCACTTAGAAAATTAACCGACTTCAGTCGGTCGCTTTTTCTGCGGGTCGTGCAATTTCAGGCAAACTTCTATAGAATATTCTGAGAAATCAGAAAAAAATATTGGTTTAGACTCATATTCTAGACAGGTTTTTATTTATTTGGACCCCATTTTGATTTATATCAGTCTTTGAATCGACTGCCTATTCGAAATTCGCAAAATTGCAGTATGTTTCCTCTGGCTTTCTTTGCCGGATCATTACAGGGTCACTGATGAGGCTTTATTAGCCGAAACTACGTAGTATGACCCATCTTCTTTCTTATGAATGTTTTCATTGCTCTTAAAGGAACTCATTTTTGATTTTTATTCTATTCAAAATCGTTAGATAATGAGCATCACAATATTCATATACTTTGTTTACCGGTAAAACTACGCTGTTTACTCTATGAGGAACCATATATTATTGTTTTGCGCATTGATTGAAGAAACTGGGAAAATATAAGTTTCTTCTGAATAAATTCTTAGAACTCCGTTTTCTGGATTTGAATCGAATTCTACTTTTTCTATCCACAGAAAGCAGATCGCTGTATCAATGCATCAAGCGTAAAGTATGTGTATCGCTTATATTATTTTGTTTTGGATAGCCAATTTGGCCATTTTGTGGGAAAGTAAATGTATTGTTTTTTCCATTAGGATCTGTTGTTTCATGTTTGTGCTTCTTTCCCTTTGGTGTCTCTGATGGGAGCTGTCGATTCCTGAGCACTGCCTTCTCTTCTATTTTACGATGTTTCTTGTTTAAAAGCGAAGTAAAATGCATATTATAATGAAGAAAAGCGAATGCGCAAGGATCAGATCGATTCGGTAAAACCTATGTAGATGTTTACTGCGCGACCAACGGATTTTGCCAAGGGGGACAACTATAACCGACACTGAGAAAACATGGCGGATTGAAATTGAGTTGGAAGGGGACCAAGTGTTGCCCCTGTCCGCCCGTCTACCGGCGAGAGACATTTGCGATTAAGTTTTTCATCATGCCACGCTACATTGTAGGTTTTGTCATGCATCGACTCACTTCAATGGATTGAAGCCGACTGTTTCATATAGAGCTATTGTATTTTAATCCTATAAAATGAAATGCAGCTAAACCCATATCCTGCTGAACACGACAACTCTTACTTTTGCAGTGTAGATCAAGACGAGGATCTACGTTGTTTGTCATGCAGTTTGTGAACGTAACTAATAAGTATATCAAGTATTTTTTTTCTGCATAGTGTGTCCTTGTTTTTATACAGTAAAACATCCACGAATTGTTACGAATTGTTGGCAGCCACAGTTATCCCCACCCCTCAAATCATTCCACTATAGAACACTTGCCGAAATATTAAATTTGAATGGATATACAAAATTAATCATTCCACTATATATTTAACCGCTGCTGAGCCACCTATCTCCTTCAGCCAACGAGCAATTGTCAGGAATCGATACAATTAACCCACACCTCCCATCAGTAACAGCAATGGGAAAGAAACACAAACATGAAATAACCAGACACGAATGGAAACATCAATTGCGGAAGCCAAAAGGACAGTTACCTCCCACAAAATGGCCGATTGGCTATCCAAACAACAAAAAGATATAAGGGATACACACACTCAAAGACAAAACAGAAGTGGAGGCAATGATCAGAAATCGATACAATCAACCCACAACTCCCATCAGAGATACCAGAGGGAATGAAACACAAACATGAAACAATAGACACTAATGGAAACATCAATAGCGGAAAGCCAAAAGGATAGTTACTTTCCCACAAAATGGCAAATAGGCTATCCAAAATAAAATAATATAAGCGACACAAACACCCAAAGAAAAACCATAACAAAAATAAACCGCGACAGAAGAACCGCCTTGGAACGGTCAGCGGAAACGAATTCCACAGGGGGGCTTTAATTGATTTTACGTGGCTACAATCCTCGCCCTTACAAACCAAAGACAAACCATAACAAACATAAACCGCGACAGAAGAACCACCTTGGAACGGTCAGCGGAAACGAATTCCACTGGGAGCTTAAATCGATTTTATGTGGCCACAATCCTCGCCCTTACTTCCGTCGCGATTTAGACAAATAATCTGTTCAGTCCGCATGAAGGCATCCTAACTCATCAGTACAACATCTCCATGAACACAAATAATCAAACAACCAGAGATGAAACAACGGTGAGGACTCGACAGCAAGAAACCACTAAAATGCTGGAGCAAAAGAAAACCAACAGTTAGACTCCGATGGGCCCAGCCAGAGACAGAGCATCAAGCACTAACCAACATTACCTTGAATTAGATCTTTCTAATTCTCCAAAATATAAATATAAATTGTGGCACCGCCTTGGAACGGCCAGTGAATAGAATTTCACTGGGGGGGGGGGGGGGGGGAGGGGGGGGGGGGGGGAGGACGTGGGGCTTAAATCGATTCCACGCGGCCGCAAACCTCGCCCTTACTTCCGTCGCGATTCAGACAAATAATTTTTTCAGTTCGCAGCGCTACACCCATGAAAACACAAAAACCAAACAACCACAAAGATTAAACAACGGCGAGGACTCGACAGCAAGAAACAACTGAAATGCTGGAGCAAAAGAAAACCAAACATTCATATCCCGTCGGACCCGACCAGATACAGAGCACCAGGCACCAACCAACATTACATAAAACCAAATAATAATTCTAATTCTCAATAAGCCTTCACACCGGAATCGTCACAGAATCTGAGGCCTTACCCACCGGCGTGCAATTAAAGAGAAAAGCAAAGCCATCAAACGTGATTGCGATTTTACGAAATTTGGTACTGAAGTTATTGCAAGTATATATTTGGAATATATTATAATTGAGCCCCGCCAAGCGAATTTGTGTCTTCGAGCATTCCGTCATGACAAATTTTAACTGCGCATGCCCAGTCATTCAGATGGGCCACGGAAATGGCTTTCTGTCTGAAGATTCCTCTTGATTCACTGCTTGTATGTGCGAGCAGCGAAGGTTCTAGCGAGACTGCGCGGATGCGCAGGCTCGCCTGAACCTTCGCTGCTCGCATAGGCGATAAGTACCAAAATCGCGTGACGGGGCCCATATATGAAAGTTGAAATAGACTTAGTTTCTTTTCCTTCGTTTTTCTATTTTGTAAAATTACTAAAATATAAGGAAATGGAAAGACAAATAACTGATGGAGAGGTGAGCATACACATCTGACAACACTCCATCATTTTTTTCTTCCTTAATCTCTGTTTAGCTGCCTTCAGTTATCACGTTTTTACGTCTCTTAATCAGGTCATACACCCTCTAAGACATTTCCCTCTGCCAAACAGCCACCCCCTTTAAGGGAAAAAGAACACCTTCAGGGGAGGCAACTCCTGCAAAAGTATTTTGTCTCCCATGTCAATAGGGGTCAACTCTTAAAGGAAAGAATTTGCTCCCGAGAAGAAAACTCTTTCCTTCATGAGTAGACCCCTTTTTCAGTGGGACAGGGCTTATAGAAACACGAACAGGAAGTCCCGAAAGTGGTCTCCCTTTGAAAAATGGCAGAAAAATCTGGCAGGTGTTCCTATTTCCCTTAAGCAACCAGTTTCAGAGTTTTCTCTGGATGGCTGTTTAACAAAGGTTCGGTAACACTGTAGTTTTAGGATTTGTGAACCCTAATTGTAACAGGATATACGGGGGACTACAATTATACGAGACACTGCCGGGGTCGACAACATTCTTTCGTGAAGATTGATCATGGAATGTTTTCTAAGGTCAATCTCACCCTTCCGCCGATTCAAGAAAGGCAGTTGTCAGTTTCTGGCGAAAGAATGTGCACTGTACTGGTTAACCGCTTTCGTATAGATAGGTAAACTGACCGGTTCAAAATGATCTAAATAGTGTTGACTGGGCCGTTAAAAACAAAAAAATACCAGACTAGTATCATTTAGCGATATTCATTAGATATGATATTGAGATAGTTCAAGGGCCAAGGATGACAATTTTTTCTACTTATTAATATACCCTTTGAACCGTTTGTGCGCATCGTAAATGCCTTTGAGATACGTAACATTAAAGTATAATTACTGCCTTTGAGATGTTATCAAATTAATAACATTTGATACGGTTATATCAGTCACGGCATAAGAAAGCCTGTTTTGTCATTTGCAACAAAAACAACAACAAAAAAAAAAAAAAACACACAAATGTACAGATCAGCCTGTGCATCGGCTCATATTTGGATAAGTTTCATTGGGCTTTCGAATCCGCTGCCGGTTTTGACACATGTAACAATTCTGGTTAATGAATACTCGTGTCAATGTAAACCCCAACTGACATAGAGGAACGTGAGGTTTACTAAGATATACATTATTTCCAATATACATTAAAAATCGAGAATTTTCACGTGCTTGTCGTGCACTGGTTGTAAAGGAAGCCACCTATGTCGTCGTTTAGTTTAACGTCATATCACATACAGTAAAAAGGCCATGTTACTGTCATCAAAATATGGAAGACGCCAAAAAAATCCTCTCTCAAAAGTGAAAGGCATGCAAGAAAAAAAACTTACATGGGTGCTAGTAGTAGACAGGAGAATCCGTCCCTCGGGATCACTGATTGGCATCACTCGTCAAGCCTCTAGATGCCGGACGGTGACCTTCGGGACGGATTTTTCTATCCACCATTTACACTCATGTAAGATTCTTTTATTCTTTTCAAAGCCTTGCATGCACAAGTCAGCGGACACAGTCAGAAAAGGCCCCTTATAGCAATTTCCGTTTACTGCCCTCCAAATGCGCCCGCTGAGGTCACTATTACGGTTAGACAAAAGACTTCTAACATAATGCTAACATATTGGGCCAGTTGTTCAAAGCATCGTTAGCTTAACAAGCTCGTTAGTGGTCAAATTTCTAAAATGATAGCATTTTTGCTAAAAAAAATGTGAGCAGCTTTTGCAAATGCAAAAGCTGCTCACATTTTTTCAGCAAAAATATCAGCATATTTGCCATATTAAATGCTCAAAGATTTAACGATACGTGAACTAACGGCGTCGTTAGTTTTGAACAACAGGTCCATTGTCTGCGAGCAGAAAAGGCTCTGGTAAGACTGTGCCTATGTTCAGGCTCGCCTCAGCCTATGCGGGTCGCCTGTGCAATAGGTTCTGATTTTCATCCCGCTAATAACCCCGTGTTTATTTAAATTTGATATTGCTAATATATTGACTGTCTTTGAGAAGCCAAAACAGTTTATTGTTACTCTATATGGCGATGTCAAGTCAAAGTAATTCCCGCCCATTAGGATAAGACATTCATGTAGATGTTTTTTATTGTTTTTTTTTTTTTTTTTTTTTTTTACTTTTACTTCAAACTGGCTTTTTTGATGGAAATTCGTAATATATTTTCTTATTTGGACTTTAAATATACATGTACATCGTAGGTACTTCCTAATTGTCACAGGTTTCTTAACATCATTCATTATCTAAGCAACTATATATATGAATATCTTTCCAGGTGCCAGTATGAGTAAATACGAAAACTACAGTGAGGTCGCGAAATCTTATGACAAGGACAGACGCGCGTTTGGAGCCGACATAATAGCCGGTATACTACAGGTGCATGGCGGGAAGCAATTGAAGGTTTGTACAGGCATTGTTGTTAATGTTATTTCGCAGGAATCTGCATTAGTAAACGCCTGACCTGCAGGTACATGTACATGTTATAGTACATTTTTTCCGCTGACAAAGGCGGTGGTTCCTTTGTTTATTCATACACGCTAACTGACACTTTGCTGCACAGGGTGCGTGCGAACGTGTGTCAGGTTCCTAGTTGGCTTCTTTTCAGGTCTTTAGCTGGGTTGAGGTGGTTGTATTTTATTTCCTCAGTTCAGTAGAATTCCTTAAATTAAGACCACCTTTTGGACTGTTCAAATGTGGTCTTAATTCAAAAATGGACTTAAGACCACTTTTGAAAATCAATAAACTGGGCTCTTACTAGTTTAGGACACTGGGTGGGAGAAAATAATTAAAGAAAAACTGAAAGTGTTCAATACGTTTTAAAAGAAGAATTAGTCTAAAGGGGAATGAGAACACCTTCAGGGGAGGCAACTCCTGCATAAATATTTTGTCTCCCATGCCAATAGGGGTCAACTCTTAAAGGAAAGAATTTGCTCCTGAGGAGCAAATTCTTCCCTTTAAGAGTTGACCCTTTTTTCATTGGGACAGGGCTTACACAAAAGCGAACAGGAAGTCCCGAAAGTTGTCTCCCATTGAAAAATGGCGGAAAATATACCAGGTGTTCCCATTCCCCTTAATTTAGCTAGTCTCGGCGATATTTCACCGTACGTTTTATTATTTCCATTCAAGTGTACAGTAACGTTCGCTCTGTAATTTTAAAAAGCATGCAGAGGGCATCTTACAGGTCTGAGTCAGCTCGCTGAGAAGTCTGGGTAAAGTAAACTCTTGAATACCCAAATTTATGCAAGGATAAGTACAGTTTACAAAAATACTTAATTTTGCTCAGAACATACGAGGGGCGTCCATTTAATGTTGTCATTAGGGTTCTACAGGGTGCTTTATTATTCCCGTTCACATTTCGTTTACTTCAACTCTTCGAAGTATTCTCTCTTGACTAAAACACACTTTTCAAAGTAGAAGTGGAGGCAATGATCAGGAATCGATACAATTAACCCACAGCTCCCATCAGAGACACCAAAGGGAAAGAAACACAACATGAAACAACAGACACTAATGGAAACATCAAAACATCAACAGCGGAAAGCCAAAAGGACAGTTATTCCCCCACAAAATGGCCAATAGGCTATCCAAAATAAAATAATATAAGCGACACAAACACCCAAAGACAAACCATAACAAAAATAAACCGCGACAGAAGAACCGCCTTGGAACGGTCATCGGAAACGAATTCCAGTTGTGTGTGTGTGTGTGTGTGTGGGGGGGGGGGGGGGCTTAAATCGATTTTACGTGGCCACAATCCTCGCCCTTACTTCTGTCACGATTAAGACAAATAATTTGTTCAGTCCGCATGAAGGCCTCCTAACTCATCAGTGCAACATCTCCATGAACACAAAAATCAAACAACCACAGAGATGAAACAACAGTGAGGACATGACAGCAAGAACCCACTGAAATACTGAAGCCAAAGAAAACCAGCAGTTAGACTCTGATTGGCCCGACCAGAGACAGAGCATCAGGTACCAACCAACATAAGTCTTTCCGTTGGAATCGTCATAGAATCTGAGGCCTGACCCACCAGCGTGCAATTAAAGAGGGAAGCAAACTTGTCAACCGTAATGGGTTAACTACCATGCAACCATGCATGCAGTCTGTCGTATAACATATATGTTGTACCCAATCTTTTTATATCGAAGAATGATTTTACGAAATTGGGTGCTGAAGTCATTGCGGTTATATATTTTTCTGAATGTATATACTAAGTCACCATGAAATTCGGGTTCCGATAGACCTTGTTGCAGAAGAGATTTAATTCCAATATTGAATTCTGAAATTGAATCAGAATGACGTCTATTCAAGTCTCGAAATCCATTCAGTAAAGGCAAAGAAGTAGGCCGTTTTAGGTATACCCAGAAGACACTGGTAAATTACATTACCAAATGCACTTCGGGATTCATAACGACTACCAGAAAGGGTTTTCTTTAGTAAAGGAAAAACGAAAAAGAAGCATGGACTAAGGTCTGGCGAATAAGGTGGATAAGAGAGCTGAACTACCTTTTCATCTTTCATGAAGTCTTGGACAATAACACACAGCATGTGCGTTGTCATGGATAAGACACAGAACTCTGAAACCGGTTGGACGTCTACGTTTTTCAAAGTGTGCCTATTCTTTTGACAACACACCATTCTTATATAAAAATTTTCCTGTGATTGTCTTGCCATTTGGTAAGGGAATGTGAACAATGGGTCCATCGCAATTGAAAAATACAGCACCCAAATCTTTTCCCGCGTTTTTATTTCTTTTGGCAATGACCGGCCTTGCTTGGTCTTTTAGCAGCCACTGCGGCTCAAAATAATCACCTGTAAACAGCTCCGAAATTATACGTTTATCAAAATATTTGTAATACATGTATTTCGAAAGATGTTTTGCTATTTTTACAAGTATGGTCTTTTGTTCTTTGGTCAAGAGATGCGGGACACATCGTGTGCAAACTTTTCTAAGTTTCAGCGAAGAATCAGCCTGCTTTACCATTACTGTCGCACACACGTGCGACTTAGTGAACGTCTTATAGTGAAAATGGTATCTTTTCTGATCTGCCCCCGCCCATCGGGGCTTGAAGAAATAAATGGGCTGCATGATGCTTCCACGCAGAGCTGAAACCTACCCGCACATGAGTACTGATAAACCACTTAGAGGATCTAAGTCTGCCCTGGAAAAGCGGTGCGATTCGGTCCGCCCATGCATATAAACCCTATTGGTTTCATTGGGCGGCAGGGCTTGAGATGTCATTTCATCTCAATGTCGGGTATAAGTCCCACACAATTGGAAGCAACGTCTCCAAAATGACCTATACAGTGTTGACGACGACGTTAAGCATCAAATCAAACAAACAAACAAAGTATCTTTTCTGATGAAAATTTGCGATATTGTCTTATTTATACTCCTAACATAGGTTGTTTGTGCTCGATAGAACCACCTCATTATTTTCAAACGGCTCTCTACATATTTTAACATGTCTGTTAATGGCCCATTAGGATTTGTAGGGAAACATACTTTAACAACATATTGAGTTTAAGAAAAATGCATAGTGCAGAAGCTTGGAAGGCTCAGCGGGGTGTGTCCTTCACTTGTCAACGCTGTAATCCGCGATCGATACCTTTTATGGACATATGGCAGGACAATGATCGGTAGTTTTCTGCTGATATCCCGGTTACTTCCATTACGAATGACCACAAAATGCAAACATTCGCACCTTCGAGAATGCAGTTTTAAGTTCTGTTAGCATGTTTAAACAATTTAAGGAAACTGTCAACAATATGTACCATAGCCCGACCATTTATGTGTTTTGCGTATTTTCATCAAGTATTCAAATAATGAAATTTTTAGTTTTTACGATGTCACCAGTCATAATTTTCCGAAAATCATAAACTGGCAATAAATCGAAAATTTCGTTCAACCCATTCAGTATCAGAAACCCCTAAAGGGGTACCTTGGCAAAGAGTGCAGGCCCAGATAACACGCCGCAGAACACGGCGTCTGATCAGGGCCTACACTGTTTGCAAAAAAGTTGAGCCATTTCCCGAATCAATTTCGAAGAAAACACAACGTGATACCCCTACATTTTGAAATCGAGTCCTGCTATAAATAAGGAGGAAGATTCCATTTGGTACAAAACGGGATAAATATACGAGTGTAGTTTATGTTCACATAATATCATGCTAGATTGAACTTAAATAGAGGAGCTCTGCGGAACTGACATATTGATATTACCTACCTTCAGCATCTGTCATTAATAATATATTACATTATGATTTGTCAATTTTAACGCATTTTTTAAATAAATATTCATTGACAATTTAACATCCCAGACTTATACAAAATTTTTATTGTGCAATGTTACTAAAAACCTAAAATTTCATGAAATATAAAATTTTGACAGTTAGTTGTGAACATGCCTTACTCGGTAAAGCGCGCGCGTGATTTGTTTACTTACAACTGACTGACAAACTATGATTTATTACTCAATAAATCACAAACTAGAGCTGATCTATTTCGACTCCAACACGCAAACATCGGCAATAATGTTGTTGTTTCCTTCAAATTATAAAAACCTTTCGCCATTCTTAGTAGAAATACCGCTAAATTTATTGACTGTAACACATGCATTTATGTCCTTTTGTGACGTTTTCGGTGCGAGAAATCCACGTTACACCGTCTAAGGAATCTAAGAGTGACGTCATCAAACGTCGGCTTTTAATGACGTCACTCTTCACGCTCTTTCTATTGGTGATTTGTTTAATAATAAAACACAGTTCTATTACATTGTCTATATAGGCTCGCTGTGTTAGAATATCAACTTAATATAAGCATGACTTTCAATAGCCATGTAATTTTCAAACATCACGTGAGCGAGTCCGTGGAATAAAGAACGCCTAAACCCCACTTTATATAGAGAAAACTGGGGTGTAGAGGTTAAACAATTTATTCCTTATTTCTTCTCCAAGACATAGGTTGTGGGTACTCGTTAGAAACGCATCAATGAGGCGGTTCTAACGAGCACCCAAAACCCATGTTTGGAGTGTAAATAAGAAAAATAGCACAATTTCTTATATTGGTTTTTCTTCGGCGGTATAATGTACAATGTATTAGTATAGGCGTGTTTTTGTAATGGTCAGTAACGATTCCTCTCAATACCATACTTCTCTGACCATAAACGGCCTCTAACTGCAGTGTTTATCACACGAATCGCTCAATTAATCCTGGTCTTCTTATCACGTCCTAGAGTGCTGTTCCGCACTTTCATCAACATGTTTGGTTTAAATATATTCATTCAGAATTAACAAATTACCATACATGCGAGGGATGTTCGAAAAGAATTGCTTATTGTCCTCTAGTTCGATATCCACGTGGGGCACGGTCAAAACCAATACATACTTATTCAGTATCCACACAGTGGTGTATAAAAGACTAAGTGTAAGACATAAAATTTGTCATTTGAATACACGCAGTCATTGACCACTGCAGTAAAAATGGTTGGTAGAAGCGTCGACTAAAAAGGTGAAATACGGGCTTAGGAGGCCTTCATGCGAAATGAACAAATTATTTGTCTAAATCGCGACGGAAGTAAGGGCGCCACGTAAAATCGATTTAAGCCCTCCAGTGGAATTCGTTTCCGCTGACCGTTCCAATGCGGTTCTTCTGTCGGGGTTTATTTTTGTTATAATTTGTCTTTGGGTGTTTGTGTCGCTTATATTATTTTATTTTGGATACCCTATTGTCCATTTTGTGGAAAAGTAACTGTCCTTTTGGCTTCCCGCTATTGATGTTTCCATTAGTGTCTGTTGTTTCATGTTTGTGTTTCTTTCCCTTTGGTGTCTCTGATGGGAGCTGTGGGTTAATTGTATCGATTCCTGATCATTGCCTCCACTTCTATTTTACATCAAAGCTTACGCAAAACTTGGTTGTTTTCGAAGAAGCTGATGACTGAAATTGCTACTGCTTTTGGACTTTTCTTGTGTGTCATATGACACAGTTTGGCGGTGGAAAAAGAAATTTGACTCTGGTGTAGAGTCCATCAAAATGCACCGAAATCAGGTATGCCAAAATCTGCATCTCGTAAAGAAATTGTTTCCAAAATAAAGGAAATCATTGAAGGAGATTCCAGATTTACAGTTCGTGATATTGCATGAAAGGTAGGCATATCACTATCAACGGTTCACCTTATTTTGAAGAAGCATTTGAAAGTCAGAAAGATTTCTGCTAGATGGGTGCCACATCTGTTGACTGACGAGTAAAAGAGGCAACGGGATAAAGTCGCCACAAAGCTGCTTCAAATGTTTCCAAAATATGACAAAAAGCAGTTTGCCAATGTCGTCACAGGTGATGAAACCTATGTCCATTATTTTGAACCCGTCACAGAAAGGTTAGCAATAAGATCTGGGGAAATAAACACAGCCAACCCGCAATAATTGCCAAACGTTCTTTGAATACAAAGAAGGTTTTGTATGCAATCTTCTTCTCTGGTGAAGGAGTCGCAATAAAAGTGCCGGTGAAAAGGGCAAAAAGCATCACCGGAAAGTACCACAAAGACGTAGTACTGAAGAAACTGAAAAAGCATTATCGGAAACGACGCCCTAACACTGGTTTTAAGCATGTCCGTCTTCTACATGACAACGCAACCGCTAATACCTCCGCAATAGTTGCGGCGTTTTTGAAGAAAGAAAAAGTAACTGTTTTGTCTAACCCCCCCCCCCCCCCCCCCCCCCCCCCCCCCGTATTCCCCAGACCTTGCCCCATGTGATTTCTTTTTGTTTCCGAAATTGAAATCATTCCTTGTTAGGGCGGAAATACCAGTCCTGACAGGCACTTGGATCTGCCATTCATTAGTATCTTATTACTGTGCCCAAATCAGCGTACCGTGATGACTTCAAGAAGTGGATACATCGGCTGAAACTTTGCATTTCTTGCCACGGGGAGTACTTCGAGGGCATGAAATGAGCACTTTTGGACTAACTTGAAATTTTAAGTGTCCAGATAGAAATAAGCAATTCTTTTCGAACATCCCTCGTACATATGCAGGTACATAATATGAGAGTATTTGAACGGAAGCAAAAATGCTTATACAATCCATTTCCGCGACATGTTGATAATTCAAAAACGTGTCTGTAAGGCTTTTAGTAACGTTAGGTTTAAATACATATCTTCAAAAGTTTTATTTTTCATATTCCGTTTTATTTTATTTTGGATAGCCTATTGGCCATTTTGTGGGAAAGTAACTGTCCTTTTGGCTTTCCGCTATTGGTGTTTCCATTAGGGTCTGCTGTTTCATGTTTGTGCGTCTTTCCATTTGGTGTCTCTGATGGGAGCTGTGGGTTGATTGTATCGATTCCTGATCATTGCCTCCACTTCTATTTTACTAACATTTACCAACAATTAAACTTAAGGAGGAATTCATATTGTTTATGGTCCTAAGTAGAGACCAGGGAGGCTATTCCTGCAACTCATCGAAAAAAGCTTTTACATGCTACCAGTATTAGCCTTTTGCCCCCCGCCTATAGGGGCTTGAAGAAATATATGGGCTGCATGATGCTTCCACGCAGAGCTGAATCCGTCCCGCACACTAGTACTGGTAAACCGCTTAGAGGATATAAGCCTGTCCAGGAACCGCGGTGCGAGGCTGACCGTCCATGCTAATAAACCCTATTGGTTTCATTGGTCGACAGGGCTTGAGATGTCATTTCGTCTCAATGTCGGGTAAAAGTCCCACAAAATTGGAAGCAATGTCTCCAAAATGATCTTTACAGTGTTGACGGGGACGTTAAACCTCAAATCAACCAACCAACCAGTATAAGCTTTTACAAAAGTTTGAGTCTTCGCTTAGCACACATTAATTTGTGTAGTCAAAGGATTGGAAAGTCAAATGACAAAGCTGTTCATGAATAAACGTAATCTTTTATAACAGCCAAAGATTCCAAAAAATGACTACAGTTCCATATATAAGCAAAACTACAATCTTTTACCATGACAACCACTCGTACAACGAAATGAAAAATCAGTAGAACAGATGCATCTGCCTTCTTTTAGTGAAAACAGCTATATACCCTCAGTAAAATCTCTGTCCCATGTTTTCAGGAAATTCATTTGTTGGATGCAGGCTGTGGGACTGGTAACTATGCTAAGGCATTGATAGATTTCGGCGTCGGAAAAGTGACGTTGTTAGATGGTAACAAGGAAATGCTGAACGTTGCCAAGGCTAAACTGACGGACAAAACTGTTGATCAAGCCGTGGAATCAAAGCTGCCGCGCATGCCATTTGCAGATGGATGTTTCGATGCAGTTTTATTTAGCCTGGTAAGCAATGTTTCAGGAGATTAAAAGAAAGGGATACTATTTGACGGATTTGAACTCTGGTTTTGCTGACTTTGGCATCAGGCTAACATATCCGTAAGATAAAGTGAATTGTTTCATGGCTCTCAGTCACAACACACTTTGTATCAACAGTTCTGTGAAATTGGTCTTATTTGTCTTTCGGTGAATTGTGGTAGCTGTATTCTATCGCGGCCTCTTCCTGGGTAAAAAATTTAAGTTTGATATCCGCTACACAGATACTATATTGTTGGTGCTCGTTTGAAGTCCTAGTCGATACCGCTATCTATGATTTTGGACAAATATAAAAAATAACTTGATCCCATATGTCTCGTTAAAGCAGATTTTCCAAAGGCAGTCATATTACGAACGGTCTGGGGGCAAATGCTTTCCAGTTATTTCATACACAGTCCGGTATAGAAAAGCAAAAGGCAGCACTTGTAATCGGTGCACTGACTAGTCTGATTGTCTCTGAGTGAAAGCTGGAAAAATGGTTCTGAACTTTTGCGTAAACTGTCATGAATTGAAAAATACTTTCTTGTCCTTGTGGGGCCTCTACTTATAAAATTACACACGAAATCATTAATTTTCGCGCGGTTTAATTTTATTGGTTGGAGATAACCATGTGCATAATAGCAGTATTGTTAATTTCAGGGGCTAGCTCTTCAAAGCTAACAATGCCGTTAGTTAACAAACCGTAAAACAGTTGATCATTACACAATATGGCAAATATACTAATATTTTTCCTGAAATATGTGAGCAGCTTTTGCTGATGCAAAAGCCGCTCTCATTTTTTCAGCAAAAATAACACTATATTAGATAATGTACTTGCTAAAACCGTAAACAATTTGACCACTTACGAGCTCGTTTAGCTGGCGATGCTTTGAACAACTGATCAATGGTCGATTGACAATCAGTCAATCCAAACATGGGGGAAGAAGTCTCAAGGTGTATCTATTTGCCTCAGAGGAGTCAGAGGTTGTACTAAAATTAAGCCAGCGCACGACAAAACCTACCATAATCATGTGCGCCCTTTGAAGACTCAGATTAGTCTGCACAGCCATATAGTCTAACTAGAGACTTCTCTTGCTGCATGGAGAAGCATTGGGACCTTAGCAGTCCCTAGAGCGCACAACGAAGACTGTGCGGATTCGCAGGCTGATCCGAGTCTTCGTTGGGCGCACATGTCTTATTGTAGGTTTTGTCATGCGCTGGCTCAAATGTATATGCTTGTATTACAAGGATTCGTCTTCTTTTCAAGGTTTGTCTCTAGACTCATACATACCTATCGGCTTTGGTTAATAGCGTAGATCAAGCTCTGACGCCACACCACAGGGTCTACATTGTTTGCTTAAAGTACCTGTATTGAAAACTTAGTAAAACTTGCAACAATTCTTACGCATGTCTGAATATTTTGACATCGCACTAAAATCCGTTGTTTTCAAGAACGGTAATTTCAGTAAAATTGCTTCTAACGGTCCGTAATAAGATTATGGGAGGGGGAACATTTTGCACTATTTGAGAATCGCTCATGACAGGATACATGTAAACCAAGTCTCCCAGTAAAACACTTTTACTGACCTTCCAAGACGGTTCTTCTGTTGAGGTTTATTATTGTTATAGTTCGTCTTTGCATGTATGTATTGCTAATATGTTTTTTTTTTTTTTTTTTTTTTTTTTGGATAGCCGTTTGGCAAGTTTGTTGGAAAGTACGGTCCTTTTGGCTTTCCGCTTGTGACGTTTTCATGATGGTGAACCTATTTAATGTTGCTGTTTCTTTCCTGTTGGTATCGTGTGAGGTAATTGTATCGATTGCTGATCATTTCTGCCAATTCTATTTATCAATCTTCGGTTGTGATATGTTCGTCTAAAGTACTTGTCTCAGTATTTCTGTGGTCGATTAATGTACAATTGTCAGTGGCAAAAATTCAAAGTCCAAGAATTTCATTCTGCTCGTATATTCGTTATGACACCCGTTTATCTTAACTTCCACGAGCTATTCCAGCCATACATTCATCTTCCATGAGCTATACAGTCGTGTTCTGAACTCCAGTCACTAGTCTCACCTTAAAAGTTTCAGGCGTATTCTGTGTGGCATTTGTTTGTGTGATTTTCCTGTTTAATTTTACGTGTCGTCAGTATTTACAGGATTTTTTTATGATTGAATGGGCCGCTGTATCAGTTATGCTGCTAAAGAGCCTAAAGAACAGTTTTAAAATACGTCGTTTTTTTTCGTAGATTATGGCGGAAGACCCGATACTAAAACAGCAGTTGCCTTAATGTTTTCTAGAACTTTCAGAACTATCAGGTCTGATGCAATCTGAAAAGAAAAGGAGATTGTGCCAGCTCATGAGAAAAAGACCATCATCGCATAGTTGATCAGCAAAAGCTCGCCTGAGCCTACATGCCAGAACCTTCAGTGCTCACATTACAGAGGACCCTCGCTCTAACGACAGTATTTGTGCCCTAAAAATCTGTCTGTACAGTGAATTTGCCGCTATAAAGAATCCCAATAAAGAGTAGTGTAATTGGTAATAAAGGACTTTTCCCCTTAATTAATCTGAGAAACAGATGTTGTGGACATTTGTGGGAATAGCCTCGCCGAGGCAATTCTCACAAATATTCAAAGGCTCGCCGAGGCAAATCTCACAAATATCCACAACATTTGTTTCTTGTAGTATTAAATAATTACACTATTTCTTAATATCATCTTGAGGATCGGATTTGTTCCATTGAAAATGTCGTTATAATGAGTTTTGTCGTTATAGCGAATGTCTATATAGAGGGGTTGACTGTTATATGTAGTGGAGATTATGCGATAGGTTTGAAAAGACGCCATGCAGACACGGTTGGCCTTGTCTGGTCACTTACGCGCACTAACCATTTTCATCTGAGTCTGGTCATTAGACAGCAAATTCTAAAGAGTAAGATTACTTTCAGGCTCAGTTACTTGGTTTTTCATTACCATAGATACTGCTACAGAACGTATCTTAAAGGGTTGATATTCTTGGGAAATGTGTGAATGGGTTTAGCTGTTTTCAGGTTTCGCTGTAACAATTTATTCTGTTACCTTGTAAAGGAAATTTACTTGTTCGTGGGAAAGTACGAAAATATATTCTGTGAACTGCTGGTTTATAAATTAACGAGAAACGTATATTATTATGGTTTCCAGACTTCAGTCCTTTCAGCAGAAGGAAACGACTTTATAACCCTTTTATAGAATATATTTACGTTTTGTGCCTGAAATATACTTAAGTGCACGCTTTAAATAACAATATACCAAATATATTTTCGTCTTACAGATTTTGATGGCGAGATATTTGTTCACATTGGTGGTTTACCTGTCAAATGTAGATAAATCGACAGTTAAAAAGCCGAAGCATTTGAGAAGGAAATTTGCTTATGCGATTAAACTTGGACAATTGCTGTTCACTATATATTCATAACAATGTTCCACTTCCAGCTTTGTTCGTAATTATTTGCCTCGCGGGAAACAGATTTGTTTACATTTGACAGCTTACCTGTTGAAGGATTGTTTATATTTCTTAAAGTGGCTGGGGTGCCTATCTTCAAGTTTAGATGGACTCGTTGAAGTTGGAAGGTATTTAACAAAGTTACACGCGGAATGAAATTCATCTTTCTGATGTTTATCAAATTATGAACAAAACTGCATCTCATGCAAAGTATATTGACCCGAAATAGGTTCATACACCTTTGTTAGCAATCCAGTCTCGTTCATGATTTCATAAACATCAGGAGCATGAAGTTTTTTTTATGTTAAAATAGATATCTTCTCGGGATTAAACAATTGCGATATACGCTACATTTGAAACTGAAAAAAACGTGCACACGGTTGTTCTACAGACAAACCTCTACCGATTACTGAACACTCGCATTCCGATTTAAGAGAATCATGTTTCTTTTAACGAATATTGAATGAACGGCATTGTAACCCGTAGATTAACGTAAGGCTTTACTTTTGAAATGTAGTTACTGGGATTTTTATTTCGCCATTCAGAAATGTATATTGGTATTTAAGAAATGAATTTCTTACCGTGACGTATGCTGTTAGAGGGCGGATAAATATTCAAATCTGCCAGGTAATCACAAACGTTAATAGTGACAAGACATGGGTAACGAAAGCTTATTTCGATTCTATCATAAATTTTATTAGTTATTTTGATTCTTGACTTTTGAAATGTAGTTACTGGGATTTTTATTTCGCCATTCAGAAATGTATATTGGTATTTAAGAAATGAATTTCTTACCGTGAGGTATGCTGTTAGAGGGCGGATAAATATTCAAATCTGCCAGATAATCACAAACGTTAATAGTGACAAGACATGGGTAACGAAAGCTCATTTCGATTCTATCATAAATTTTATTAGTTATTTTGATTCTTGACGCGGAACATTGGATCCCTCTCTCCCCATTCGAGCTTCAGTTGCCACCTTAGAGCAATATTTGCCCCAGTCGTTAGGTGAGGGCAAACAGTTCCTTTCAGGCGGCGTATGTGATCCAATGTTCTCCGTCATGAATCAAAATTAACGAATTTGTTACAGAGTACTGCAAAGCTTTTCACTTCATTTGTGCAAAATTATTTTGTAGCAGACGTCGTGAGAAGTACACGTCTACATGTGATGTCATCAAACGCACCCTTCTGATCACGATCTTCAGTGGGAAAATGTTTTATAACAAAAACAATGACATATAAAGAACCGAATAAGTGTCCGCTCCGGGGAACGGGAGGTCTCGGGTTCGATCCCGTGCCGCGACATACCAAAGTCGTTAAAAATGGTACTAGCTGCTCCTCGCTTGGCACTCAGATTTACGGGGAAGAGCTAGGACTGGTCGATCCAGTGTCAGGATAATGTGACTGGGTGTGGTATCATGTAATGTGTCTGGGACATGATACTTCAGTGAGGCAGCACTATAAACGTGAGCATTGAGCTCCCTGTCGCAACCAGACACCGTCGTGATATGACTGAAAAATTGTTGAAAGCGACGTTAAACCCGAATTCACACACACACACACACACACACAGAACCGAATAAATTAAAAACAATTTAATTTCAATATTTTTGCTTACGGGATATATGGAATATAATTTCCCCAAAAACCTACATTTGCAGTATCATTAAAAAGAAATGTATCATGAAAGTGATTACTGAAGCGGACGCACGTTTGTTTTAGAAAAATGCTGCATCCACAGATTAAAAATAATACATTCGATATCATTACCTCTGTGAATAAAGCATTGGCTGGTGCGACTTCTCTAACGACTCGTGGCCCGGTGTTAGCAATATTCTATTTCAAGACACACAGCTTCTGTTTAATAATACTGAAAACATGTTTAAACGCAAGGTGGATAAACTTTCAAATGCCATTCCGTTTTCTCCTGAAAATAATATTTTCAAGTCTCCATAAAGTCACACACATTTTTTATTATTGAGAACGAATACACTGTTATTCGAAATAATCTTGATTTCTAGTTTAGAGATTAGTGCACCTTTCTTTGAATGCAGTAGCCGTAGATCTTTCAGAAATCGCAAATGGCTAGTTAAGATTAAGCACTTATGAGATAATAAAGTTTAGGCTTACAAAATTCTACTCCTTATAGGCTTTACTAGGTATAGTTGATTCATGCTTGTGCTTCTTTCCCTTTGGTGTCTCTGATGGGAGCTGTGGGTTAATTGTATCGATTCCTGATCATTACCCGCACTTCTGTTTTACATTTGAACCTATCCATACTAACACAACCTCTTCATTTGGATACCGTGGTTCTTCTATATGAACCCCGTAATGAGAAAACTTGCTCTCGGGATTTGCGACCATGTAAAACACAAACCAACTTGCTCAGCTCCACAAACTAGCAAAAGTCTTGAAAAAGCATATACAGTAAAATTCCAATATTAAGACGTCCTTTGGGGCTGTTCAAAAGTGATCTTTAAGACACCTTTTCAACAGTCCCATAGGTTGTCTCTCACTAGAGGGCACTAGATGGGGGAAACACATAGAAAATGTAGCTGAAACCGTCTAAAAAGGCTTTTAAGAACAGATAAGTCGTAATTTCAGGTGGTCTTTATAGCAAAATTTCACTGTATTTTATGTCCCTTGAGAAAGGTTGTAGTTACCGAAACTAGTTGGAAAAAAGAATAAGTTGAAGTTTGACATCTTTACCTTTATATCTAATATATAGAAACTACAGGTATTGAACAATAGAAGCAGCGAGCACTATGGTAGTGATAAGTCTGTATGCATGTGCAGGCTAATCTGTACATCTGTTCCTCGCAAGTAGCATAACAGGTTTTTATGATGCGGCTCAAGTACCGAGTCTTGCACCAAATGTCAGTACACAAAAGGTCACAAAGATTCTAAAGCGAACTTCCAAATCCTTCCTAAAGGCTATCTCAATTAAACAACTACCTGTATTCAGGGAACAGTTGTTTAAAACTGACGATTCCGTTAAAATTCATTCATTCAATATGGCAAATATGCTAATATGTTTGTTGAAAAAAAGAAGAAGTATTTTACATTTGCAAAAACTTCTGCAGCAAAATATTATATGTTGTACATGTACTTGCTAGAATAGTCAACATCTGGCCACTGACGAACTCATTAGGCTAATAATGCTTTGAACATATGGGTCTTGATTAACATGTTCCTGTAAAGACAAATAAGCATAATTGAAAGTGCATTAAGTAAGCACCTATCTTAGGCAATCGCTTATAACGTTCCATGCTTATCTTATTTTATCATCCGACGTCGCGTCTGAGAAGGTAATACGCCATGTAAAAAATTCTGTAATCCACTGGTGGATTAAACGTCCCGTAACTTTACACGTACGACGTCCATAACGATGACCCGTTTACTAATGACGGATTATTGACATTTTTGTACAAATTATCGTAAATAAAATCCTTTTAAGATGTCATCTTGCATTCGAGTTCATGTACTATTAAATCTATTAAACTCGTTGAGGAAAATGGATAAATAAAATGCCCGGCAAAGCCTCGCATTTTATCCCTTTTCCTCATCTCGTTTAATGAATTCAATAACACATGAACACTCATGTAAGATTCTCTATTTATCTGTAATTTTCCAGGTGCTTCATCATTTGGAGACAAATGGAAATGGCAAAGAGTTTCCAACGATTGAGAAGACGTTCCAGGAAGCGAAACGAGTTCTGCGCCCAAACGGTCTCATGATCATAGCTGCTAACCTTCCGCCAGCTATTAAAGAGACTGTCTGGTATTACAAGCTGAACAAGGACTTGTCTGAACGGTTCAGTCGGGTCTACCCGTCGCTGCAGCAGTATAAAGACATGTTTGCTAAAACTGGATTTCAAGTCCTAACAAAGCTGTCTTTGCTTGGGACGGAAATATTCCCCAATTACTTTGATACTGAGGGGCCTCTGAAGAAAGAATGGAGAAACGGAGATTCCTTGTTTGGGTATGCTACAGAGGAAGAGATACAAGAAATGGAGAAACAAGTGAAAGAGATGATCAACGACGGAACAATTCGTCGGTTTATCGAAGAACAGGACAGATCTTCTGAAATTGGAATAGTCTCCATAATAGCGTGTGTTTCAAAATGAAACGACACATGAGAAGAGAACCCTTTAGCATTCCGTGATTTATAATCTTAAAATTATAAACAGAAACAAAAAAACGTGCGTTCGATATCGTATATGTCAGTTTCCTTAACCTTTACCACTCTCTAGGCTAATTCAGCAGATGACAAATCTTCGATATTTTTCTTTTTTTTTTTCCCCCAGAAAACAGGACTTGACATCGCATGCAAATTGTCTCTGTGAAAAAGAGAAAAATATTTCAAAATGTCGTCTGCTGCTTAAAAAGTACCCAACATGCAGACATTAAAACCTCCACTACGTGTCTGCGCACATGGGAAGGCTGACCTGAGCCTTTGCTGGTCGCCTATTTGATTACCGTTGTATCCATTACCCATGAACTGGTTCCAAACTTATCTGAGTATGAAACCCCCTTATTGCCTTTTGTTGGAATATCTTGGTTGCTTTCGCAGAAACAAAAGCAGAACCGGCGTTACGAATGCCAACATACACATGAATATAAAAAAGGAAACACGAAGACTATATTTCAAGCAGTTGTTTTGACTGTTTCCAATACATGTCTATACCAAATAAATATATAAATAAATACCAAATAAATAAATAAATAAAATTATCACAATCATGTGTTTGTTAGCTTTTCAATAGATCATGTTAAATATTTTTTCACACCTTTATCCTTAATTTTTTTATCTGGTGAGGGTGGCGGTTGGATGAGGCAAAGGTGGCTTGTATCTTGAGTCCTGGGGCGCCCAACTTATATTGGGTTGCAGTTGGGCAATGCTTGCTGCCCTACAGCACGTATGGGTAGAGGGGCAGCGTTGTTATTTCTTCTGTTTCTATACTTCCATTCAGTTTTGTCTTTCTCCCCTATTACTCACTTCAATCTCCTTTACTATCTCTTCTGTCTCTTTTCTCCTTTGTCTGGGAGACGACACAAAATGACCCTAAAGGATGGACGTATCGTATCCATACATCACGTGAACAAGTCCGTCAAAAGAACACCCGCTAAACCCCAATTTGTATAGACTAAACTGGGGTATACATTATTTTTAGCTCACCTGAGCCGAAGGCTCACAAAGTGAGCTTATAGTGTAGGCTGGCATCCGGCGTCCGTCCGTCGTACGTCGTACACACCCTTGAACTTTCATTTCTCAGTTACTAGCTGGCCAATCTCGATCAAGTTTTATGTGCAGCATCACTGGGTTGGGGGATTGACTGCAGTATGTATTGGACAGTTTTGAACAGAACGGCGGTTGCCATGGAAACAATCACGCTCCATAGACATATAATGATGAACGACGTCTCAAACTTTTCTCCGCCATCTGTTCTGTTCTGTTGTGACGTAGAGTTCCCCCGTTGACTTGTCGGGGCACCCCGTATTTCAATACGGGTAAATATATGAGCTCTTAATATATATTTGTGCTGGTGAAGGTTATATATACAGTTTGTGCAGTTCAAATATTTATGTACACACTCGCCATGCGGCGTTAACACTGTGATATCTGTTTAAGTTTTGCAACTCTCTTTCGATGAATCTGCTCTATGAATTCTCTGGAGTACAGTTCTGTAAGAAGAATATCGTCGTTACTGGTCACATAAACTGAAGCATCCAATGTGCGCTGAGTAAACACTTCTGGGTCTGTTAGGTTCACGTCTTTTGCGTCTCTTAAGGCTGAATTCTCCTGTAGTTTTTCTTTATAGGCTTCCCTTTCAGGACCAAAAACTGAGCATTCTGCTATGAAGTGTTGCCGAGTTTCTGGAGCAGCTAAACACAGTTTACATGTAGCATCAACTGTGTACTGATTAAATGCAGCCCTATTACCTTGCAAAATATAAGATCCCGTTAAAAGTTTGCATTTTAATTGCGCCCTCCTATTGTCGGCAATACAATTTCTAACAGTACACCATATTGGATGAGCTTTCCCTACTTTAAGTGAAAGTGGGTTGACATACTTTAAGGATGAATTCATCCTTATATCGTCCTGCCAAATGGACTCTATATGAGAGTTGATAGCATTAGTGAGGGCCTGTTTCCATTGAAACTTGGACATATGTGTCTCAAAAAGGCAAAAAATTGAGGGGAGATCATATGTTTTTAATATGGATTTAATGAAATTGAACCAACTATTCTCTTGATCATCTTTCATGACGAGCTGTCTTTCAGCAATTTCATGTTCAATAGATTTCTTATTACCCGCAATGTTCGTAAACAGACTCAAAGCGTTTTTGCATCTCTGTCAGCTCTGATCCGATCTTTGTCAAGCTTGCAGATAACCAGGAGAGGCATACAATATACGTCGTGTTCGAATTTTCGCCTCATAGGACCAACGGCTTTGGAGTTACCTGCCCCTGAACATAAAAATAAGCGAAAAATGGTGTCTCCACTTTTTCTCAGCTGTTCATAATATCTCAGATGAGTCCGAATCTGGCTTGAATCCGACAACCAGTTTCGCAGTTACGTTCCCTTAAGCGTGAAATATTTTACCATAGGCTTAAAATGGAAAAAAAAAAAAAAAAAAATACGTCTCCAACTTTGCGCAGCCATTTCTAATCTGATCTTTATCAACCTTGCAGATAACCAGGGGAGGCATAAGTCTACGTCGAGTTTGAATTTGGGTCTCGCAGGATCAACGGCTTTGGAGTTACCTGCACATGAGCATAAATATAAGCGAAAAATGTTGTCTCCATTTTTCCCCATTTGATTTCGATCTAATCTTTTTGAAACTTTTAGTAAACAAGGACAAGCATAATATCTCAGATGAGTTCGAATTTCGCTTGAAACTGACAACCGGTTCGCAGTTGCGTTCCCTTGAGCGTGAGAAAATTTACCATATGCATACAATGGAGAAAAAAACGTCTCCAACTTTGCGCAGCCATTTTTGATCTGATCTTTATCAAACTTGCAGATAACCAGAAGAGGCATATAGTCTACGTCGAGTTCGAATTTCGGCCTCAGAGGTGTTACCTGTCCTTGAGCATAAAATTAAGCGAAAAATGGTGTCTCCACTTTTTCTCATCTTTTTTTCGATCTGATCTTTTTGAAACTTTTAGTAAACAAGGACAAGCATAATATCGCAGATGAGTTCGAATTTTGCTTAAATCTGACAACCGGTGTCGCAGTTACATTCCCTTGAGCTCGAAACTTTTTACCATAGGCTTACAATGGAAAAATAACGTCTCCAACTTTTCACCGCCATTTCTGGTCCAATCTCCATCATGCTTGTAGTTAACCAGAAGAGGCATACAGTCTGCGTCGAGTGCGAATTTGGACTCACGGGACTAACGGCTTTGGAGTTACCTGCCCTTGAGTATAAATATAAGCAGAAAATGGTGTTTCTTTTTTGCTAAATGTTTTTGATCTGATCTTTTCGAAACTTTTAGTAAACAAGGACAAGCATAATATCTCAGATAAGCACGAATTTTGCTTGAAACTGACAACCGGTTCGCAGATGCGTTCTCTTGAGCGTGAGAAAATTTACCATATGCATACAATGGAGAAAAAAAACGTCTCCAACTTTGCGCAGCCAACAACCGGTTTCGCAGTTACATTCCCTTGAGCCCGAAAAATTTTACCATAGGCTTACAATGGAAAAACGAGGTCTCCAACTTTTCACCGCCATTTCTGGTCCAATCTTCATAATGCTTGTAGATAACCAGAAGAGGCATACAGTCTATATCAAGTTCGAATTTGTCCCTCAGAGGACAAACGGCTTTGGAGTTACCCACCCTTGAGTATCAATATAAGCGAACAATGATGTCTCCACTTTTCTCAGCTTTTTTCGATTTGATCTTTTTGAAACTATTAGTAAACAAGGACAAGCATAACATCTTAGATGAGTTCGAAATTTGCTTGAATCTGACAACCGGTTTCGCAGTTTCGTTCCCTTGAGCGAGAAAGATTTTAACATAGGATTACAATGGAATAACGATGTCTCCAACTTGTCACAACCATTTCTGATCTGATCTTTATCAAACTGCGGATAACCAGGAGGGGCATAAATCTATGTCTAGTTCGAATTTGTGCCTCCCAGGACAAAGGGCTTTGGAGATACCTGCCCTTGAGCAGGTATAAGCGAAAATGGTGTCTCCACCTTTTCTCACTGTTTTCGTACTGATTGAAACTTTTAGTAACAAGGACAAGTATAATATCTCAGATGAGTTCGTATTTGGCTTGAATCTGACAACCTGAGCTAGTTCTCAGGTGAGCGATCGTTTCCCGATGGGCGACTTGTTTCCTTATTTATGCATCAAGACATGTGCTGTGGGCGCTCATTCGAACCGCACCCACAACATATGTTTCCAGTATAATTAAGAAAAACCCACAATATATGTTTCTAGTATAAATAAGAAAAATTATTTCGGATTTTCATCAGAAACGTAGTTATTATGGAGTTGTGAAAAATGAACTATGTCGCACGAATTGTTACCATAATTTCTATTGTTTGTTTGTTTGGGTTTAGGTTTAACGTCCCCGTCAACACTTTTAGGTCATTTTGGAATTTTACCCGACATTGAGATGAAATGACACCTCATTCCCTGCCGCTCAGTAAAACCAACAGGGAATATACGCATTGACGGGCCTTCCTGGACACGCTTAGACCTACTAAGCGGTTTACCAGTACTCATCGGCGGTCAGCTTCAGTTCTGCGTAGAAGCATCATGCAACCCAATCTATTTCTCCAAGCCCCGATGGGCGGGATCTGTCTGGACACTTAAGGATCAAGAACGAGTTTGAACCAACCATTGTGAATGTTCTATCGTTCTTCGTGTCACTGAAATTTTACTGTATTTTTCGGGTTTTCGTCTTTATGTAAACATTCCAAGCGAAAATTTATCTTCCGTTATGCGCGTTCACCGAAGATCCAACTCAGTCTGAGTACACTGTCAGAGCGTCCCCGCCCATCGAGACTTGGAAAAATAATGATTCCGCGCACAATTGAAACAGATCGAACAACAGTATCGGTAAAACGTATAGAAATACATGTAAATGCACAGGAAAAGCCACAATCAAAGATCACAGCCTTCATGCGGACTGAACAAAATGTTTGTCTCACTTACGACGGAAGTAAGGGTGAGGATTGCGGCCGCGAAAGATCGATTTAAGCCCAACAGTGGAATTCGTTTCACTGACCGCTCCAAGGCGGTTCTTGTGTAGCGGTTTATTTTTGTTATGGTTTGTCTTAGATGTGTGTGTCGCGTGTGTGCGTTTGGTGTGTGTATGTTTTTGGAGGGGGGCGGGATAGCCAGTTGGCCATTTTTGAAAGTTGATTTATTAAATCAAGTTTCTTTGTCATTACATTTCTACTTCCGGTACTGGACCGCGTTGCTCCACTTCCGTTGTTCGTACGCTGCATAAAATAGTCCAAATGAACTCTTGAAAATTAATTTTGCAGGCCGGCCCCGCATGGAACGTCTTTCAAAACATTTCAGATTTCGAGACTTTATACGGATTGAATATAAATTGGCACAGAAAGACGAATTCTGAAAAGAAAACAGTACTCTGGAACTATTTTCCTACGCGCTTTTCGGTGATATTTATGTTTTACCCTTTCATCCCTGAGTTTCTAAACAGGACTCTTCTCGCTTTAAATATATTCTTATAGAAAAGGATTTCTGCTTAGTTCACTGACAGGATGACAAACAGTGTACATGTAGATTCTGGCGAGACGTTCTAGCTACGTGCCGTCTTATCAGGATCTACAAGGTTTGCATAGATACAGTGTATTTCTACCTCGGCGTCTGCACCGGTCTACATGGTTAAAAGGGTTAGCTTATCATTGACCAACTAAACAACCCTTTACTGACCTACAATTTGCCTGCTTTCGAGAGCTCTAATATTACAAAACACGTGTTGTTTAAATCAAGTTCCGTATTTTAGCAAATAGTAAAGAAGCCGATCAGACATTCTGTGGCCTCTAATCTATCTTAACTGTTTCCAAATGTCACAGAATTGAAACAATTGACATTTATGGGTTAATGTTTTTAGGACCCCGTACACGTGGGAATAAACGTATTTTAATTCGCCTTGGGTTAACGCGGTGTCTGACCAGAGTTATAATGTCTAAATCAAATGGTTTAAAAATGATCTTTTTTGTCAAGTTATTTTCCTTTTTACGTCCCGACGCCCCAAGGAACATAGCTCCAAGCGGCTGCTCAACCTATGTGCATCGTCGTATCAATGCGACGTTGATGCGACGTTGCTAAGACATCAGCTGCCCGCTAGGAGATTGATTGATTTATTTGAGGTTTAACGTCCCCATCAGCACTGTAAAGGTCATTTTTGAGACTTGCTCCCAGTTTTGTGGGACTTTTACCCGACATTGAGATGAAATGACTTCTCAAGCCCTGTCGCCCAATGAAACCAATACGGTTTATTAGCTTGGGCGGTCCGCCTCGCACCGCGGTTCCTGGACAGGCTTAGATCCTCTAAGCGGTTTACCAGTACTAGTGTGTGTGTCGGATTCAGCTCTGCGTGGAAGCATCATGCAGCCCATATATTTCTTCAAGCCCCTATGGGCGCGGGTCTCCCGTTAGGAGAACTTCTCTGTAAGATTATTAGCAGATATGTACTGAGCTAATTTAGAAATTTATGGATGGACCTTGAAGAAATTGGCAGGCACTTTTATCTTTCTTTCTTCTGTATTTTCTTCGTGGGGGTAGCTGGGTGAGGCAATGGCGATGTGTATCTTGTGTCACTGGGGAGTCCAGCTGATATTGACTTACAGTTGGGCAACACCTGCTGTCCTTGCAGCAGGTAACGGTAGAATGAGGGAGTGTTGATATTTCTTTTGTTCCTACACTTCCATTCATTTTCCTCTTTCTCCTCTGTCCCTCACTTTCATCTTCTCTACAACGGCCCTGCCCATCGGGGCTTGAAGAAATATATGGGCTGCATGATGCTTCCATGCAGAGCTGAAACCGACCCGCATTCGAGTACTGTTAACTGCTTAGAGGATCTAAGCCTGCCCAGGCAAAGCGGTGCGAGTCGGCCCGTCCATGCTTATGAACCCTATTGGTTTCGTTGGGCGGCAGGGCTTGAGATGTCATTTCATCTCAATGTCGGGTAAAAGTCCAACAAATGGAAGCAACGTCTCCAAATAACCTTTACAGTGTCGAAGGGGACGTTAAACCTCAAGTCAACCAAAAAAAACAAAACAAAAAAAAAAAAAAAACAAATCATCTTCTCTACTGTCTCTTCTAGCTCTTTTCCCACTTTCTATTGGAGAAGACAAAATGATCCACTAGGGTTGACCTGTCGTTAAACTCAAAACAATCGATGAATCATTTTTTCTTTGTCGAATTTTTAACCCATTTGGACCTTGTCAAATCAGAACCAGAATCAGAATTGTTACTTGTGACACGTCAAATGTCATTCATACACCAAGACCTGTGATATGGGAAGTAAGTCTCTAGATTTTTTCAACAAAATATCTATATAACTGCTTGATCAACGACTAACATTGTTATATAATAATTATTCCTCATAAATCAACTTTTCTCAGTACTTTCAGTACTTTGATGTTGGAAAGTTGTTTCGTGTTTGTGTTTCTTTCCCTTTGGTGTCTCTAATGGGAGCGATTGTTTAAATGTATCGATTCCTGAGCGTTGCCTTCACTTCTATTTTACTGATTTTCTAAATAGATTAGACCTGCATCTTCATTTGAATTTAAGCTTTCAGTTAGTTCTTCCATTAATTCTAGAAGTTGAGTGGAATTAAAAATCAACGTTGAGCTTTCGAGAACAGATTATTTTCTTCCATATGTTGTATCTCTGCTTGGTCTCTCAAGTAATTTTCCTGGCACTGATGTCAGTAATATGTCTATAATTTTCCGTTGTTTTTTTTTTTCACTTTTAAAGATGGCTGCTAGGTTTCACTGCTTCCAAATGCCCGGTATTTGACTGTTTTCCATTGATTTCTTAAAGATTAATTCTAGTGTCTCTAACAAGGATTCTATAAATCATTTTACTAATTTTGGGTGAATCTTCAATTCAGTTCAATTCAATTCAAGTTTATTCAGGCACATAAGATCAGACATATAGTAATACAACACATAAAGACAATCAACCACATAAGATAGATATATCTGGGCCCCGTCGTTCAAAGCCTCGTTAGCTTAACTAGCTCGTTAGTGGTCATATTGTTAACTGTTTTAGCAAGTTTAATATCTAAAATTTTGTTATTTTTGCTGATAAAATGTGAGCAGCTTTGGCATATGCAAAAGCTGCTCACATTTTTTCAGCAAAAATTTTAGCATATTTGCCATATTTAATGATCAAAGTTTTAACGATTCGTTAACTAACGACGTCGTTAGTTTTGAACAACTGACCCCTGGTCTGGACCCTAAGCTTTCGATGCCTTGAGTTCATCAATAGCTTTTGCATTATTTTTCTATTTATATCTATATGTATGTTGATTACTGGTTCCAGGAAATTTCTTTCTTAAAAATCTGGTAAAGCTTCAAGGTAATGAAAATTAAATAAATAATAATAATACGGTGTGGCTATTGACAAAGGTTTGTTAAATAGCCAATATACGTTAAAATAGTATTAAAAAAGTTTGTCAATTGTGGTTATGAGTAACAAATGTTTTGAAATGGCAAAAGTTCGTTGGTATCGCAGTCTGTCCCATTTAGATAAAACTGTACTCATTTAAGATTGTTTTCACTGTTCAATCATATGATAAAACTCGAACAGACATGATCACCTTTTGCAAGGCTCTGGATGACAGTGTCAAGTTTATGTATATGAACAAGCATTTTGAGTTCATATTTGGAAATGATTGTACACAAACAGATGCCATGTATCATTGAAACTTATCGTTATGCATGTCCTGTTTGCTCCTTTGCAAGTTAGATCCCAGCCAGATTCAGCAACATGCTCTCTTGAAGATCGATGATGAAGTATTTTCTGCGTTCAATATATCCCTTCCTCTGACTCAAGAAGGGCGGCTGGACACTACTTTAAGGCGCCTGTGAACTTCTGTACAACTTACGCTGATTACATATAAGTTTGCTCAGGAAAAGTGTGGAAATTGGCCGGCATGGCATGTCCTTAACAGTATTGATTAGGTCGTTAAACCAAAGCCTCATTTTTCGACCTCAGTGTTTGGCTGTACATATCGAAATGCACAGAGAAATATTACATTACTACTCCAGCGTCAGCAACGTCAGCTGCCACAATGTGTGTCATATTTTCTACTGTATCTGTAAGTCTGTCCAGAAAAAGTGTGGTCCGGTTAACCGACCATGACATGCACGGCAGGATTCTTACACTGTTGAACATTTTTCAGAACCTTGAAATTGCATTATCTACATGGTCATGTTATCATGAACTTGTTACTGAACCTGATGCACTCTTTCAATGAACTGAAACTGATGCACTACTTCTAGGTGCATGTCACTATTTTGTAGCATGACAATGCGTGGACCTGCGCATGTACACGTGGACTGTCACCTTTCAGAAATAATCAAATTTATTTATTTATTTTTGAAATACCAATTTTAAGACTTCTGTGTTCTTTCCGAAAAACCCTGAAAGGTGCGAAGTCACGCCCGGTCGCGCCCTGCTGGCACTATAGGGACCAACATTGTGGCAGTCGTGAGTGGATTAACTGTCTGTTGTTATCAGAGGTTAATTCGTACCCAATGAATCTTCGAACTTATATATAGCAGGAATCGATTTCAAAATTTAGGGGTGTCCGGTTGTGTTTTCTTCCAATTTTATTTGGAAAATTGCTGAACTTTTTGCAGACAGTGTAGGCCCGCGCCAGCTGATCAGAGTCTTCGCTGGGTGCACATGTAAATTGTAGGAAGTAGTTTAGGTCGTAGTACCAAAGCGTTAATCTATAATCATTAGCCTAAAGACAAAATGACAAATATCAATCTTCAGATAAACAGACATGGACTCCAGAAGAGTGATATCAGGCATCCGCGGATAGTAAGCATTACATGGTAAGCAAGCTTCGCCCACCATGCCCATCGACCCGAACGAAGAAAAGGTGTTAATGCCGAGAAGGGTATGTCCGAGATTTTGGATCAAATTTTGCTTCAAATTTTGGAGAGATCTAATTCAAGGTAATGTTGGTTGGTGCCTGATGCTCTGTCTCTGGTCGGGCCCATAGGAGTCTAGCTATTAGTTTTCTTTTGCTCCAGCATTTCAGTGGTTTCTTGCTGTCGAGTCCTCACCGTTGTCTCACCTCTGTGGTTGTTTTATTATTTGTGTTCACGGAGATGTTGCACTGATGAGTTAGGAGGCCTTCATGCGGACTGAACAAATTATTTGTCTAAATCGCGACGGAAGTAAGGGCGAGGATTGTGGCCAGGTAAAATCGATTTAAGCCCCCCAGTGGAAATATTTCCACTGACCGTTCCAAGGCGGTTCTTCTGTGGCGGTTTATTTATGTTGTTGTTTGTTACTTACTGTATGCATCACTTGTCTTTTTATTTTGGATGGCCATATAGCCATTTTTGGGGAATGTAACTGTCCTTATGGCCTTCCTTTGTTTAGGTTTCCATTATGATCTGGTCGTTTCATGTTTGTGTTTCTTTCCCTTTGGTGTCTTTGTTGGGTGGAGTAAGTTAATTGTATCGATTCCTGATCTTTGTTTTACTTCTACTTTGATCGCGACGGAAGTAAGGGCGAGGATTGTGGCCACGTAAAATCGATTTAAGCCCCCCAGTGGAAATCTTTCCACTGACCGTTCAAAGGCGGTTTTTCTGTGGCGGTTTATTTATGTTGCTGTTTGTTACTTACTGTGTGTATCACTTGTGTCTTTTTATTTTGGATGGCCATATGGCCATTTTGTGGGAAAGTAACTGCCCTTATGGCCTTCCTTTGTTTAGGTTTCCATTATGGTCTGGTCGCTTCATGTTTGTGTTTCTTTCCCTTTTGTGTCTTTGATGGGTGGAGTAAGTTAATTGTATCGATTCCTGATCTTTGTTTTACGTCTACTTTCCTATGGCTTTCCATTGGCAAATATATCAGAAAAAAATCTGGAAATGGCCACATTGTACGGATCAACAAGATCATGGTGCCTCCCATAGAACACTTTAGTGTTGATACCCGTTTTTTTTTTTTTTTTTTTGATACCCCTGGCATAACAACCTGGTAGTGAGCACCTTCCCACGTTCCATAAAGTCCTGATACTTGGAACAGGCTCTAGCATAACGGATTAACTGTGAAACGTAAACCCCATATGCTGGTGCAGACGGGATATTACTGCTCAGGAAGGGAAAGTTAACAATGGGAAAATTGAAGTCATCTCGTTTATCGTACAGCCTAGTAGTAAGCTTCCCGTTATCAATATAGAGATAACAATCCAAGTATGAGGAAGATGTTGCAGTCTCTGCTGTTTCCTTAATTTCAAGTTCACGTAGATAGATGAATTCCAAGTACTCTGCGAATTTAGCATTTTTCAGAGACAGTAAATCATCTATACATCTGTAGGTGAAATTGAATTGTTGTGCAAGGCGTTTCTTGCCTGCTTTGAGGAGACCTTGTACAAACTCCGCCTCATACGAGTACAAGAACAAGTCGGCAAGCAACGGTGCACAATTAGTACCGATTGGTATGCCAATTGTTTGCTGAAATAATAGGCCACTGGACTCCACGAAAATATTGTCAATTAGATAGATAGGAAATGATGTGCCCCGGCTGATTTTTATGATCAAAAGCAAAAACTTCGGTTGAATAGTTTACTTAGTGTTTCTTTTATTACTCAGTTAGCTGAATCAAAAGGTTATGTACCGTTAAGGCTTGGTCGAAGAACATACAATTGTAAACTGAACTCAGATTACTTACTTTACTGATTTCGACCGTTCCAAGGTGTTTTTTCTGTTGTGGGTTATTATTGTTATAGTTCGTCTATGCATGCATGGATTGCTAATATATATTTTTTTTATTTTGGATAGCCGTTTGGCCATTTTGTGGGAAAGTAACTGTCCTTTTGACTTTCCGCTTATTACGTTTTCATTGTGTTGAAATTGGCTTATGTTGGTGATTGTTTCCCTTTTGTTTCTTAGATGGGAGATGTGAGGGAATTGTATCGATTCCTGGTCATTTTACTCTGCTAAACATATCTATACGGAAGATTCTGTTCAACACAGGCAGGGTTGAATATGTGTTTATTGAATGACAAGATAGATTCCTTTATTTTAGCTCTTTAAAACATCATACTATGATATGATCAATATGAACTGACCACCCCCTTCAATAAAACCGAGTTCAAGGAAGAAAGGCGCCATTCATGGATAGTAGTGTCGTCTCGTCGGGGAGAGTGATCAAGTTACCATTCGGCTTGAATCCTTTTAAAGCTTTAGGACCTGATGAGCTTTATTCTGGAGTCCTTAGGGAATAAGCAAACGAGCTTGGACCAATATTTGTACAACTGTTTCAACAATCTCTTGTTACGTGTGATATCGCTTTGTTCTGGAGTCCTAAGGGAATAAGCAAACGAGCTATAGGACCAATATTTGTACAACTGTTTCAACCATTTCTTGATACGTGTGATATCCCCAAAGAATAGTTTCCGGCAAACATTTGTCCACCCTTTGATAAAATGGAGATAGGGATGTTGCTCGAAATCATCGCCCTGTATCCCTGACATATGAGCACCGTTATTAATGTTTGGGTAAAATTCTTGGACAAAGGAAGACAGGTGGACAAATTTATCCGTACTTCGAGGTTTTTGACACACTCACCCATGAACTACTTATGCGGACCCTTCTTGCGGACTGAACAAATTATTTGTCTGAATCGCGAGGGATTGTGGCCACGTAAAATAGATTTAAGCCCTCCCAGTGGAATTCGTTTCGCTGACCGTTCCATGGCGGTTCTTCTGTCGCGGTTTATTTTTGTTATGGTTTGTCTTTGAGTGTGTGCATCGCTTATATTATTTTGTTTTGGATAGCCAATTTGCTATTTTGTAGGAAAGTAACTGTTCTTTTGGCTTTCCGCTGTTGACTTTTCTATTAGGGTCTAGCTGTTTCAAGTTTGTGTTTCTTTCTCTTTGGAGTCTCTGATGGGAGCTATGAGTTAATTGTATCGATTCATAATCATTGCCTTCACTTCTATTTTTAAAAGCAAATTAATTTGGTCGTGGCATTAGAGGAAGACTCTCAAATGGATAATTTCCTTTCTTTGTATTCGAAAACAGCGATTTTTTGTCAATGGAATGGAGATTCTTCGGAGTGGGCTCCAGGTTTGTCTGATGTCCCACAAGGGACTTTACTTCATGGTCCATTGTTATTTTCCTTGTACATTAATGACGTTTCCACTGACAGTGTCTCAGAAATAAAGCTGTTCAAAGATGATTGTGTTTGCTACCGGCAGATGACTCAGTTAAACTTCAGAATGATACAGATAGACTAGGATGTTGGGAAAGAATATACATCACGAAAACACACCTATATAATTTTGACCCCCTTGAACCCCACTTTTATATAGTAAAACTGGGGTTCCGGGGTATACCTTAATTTTCTTATTTCAGCTCTAAAATATAGATGAGGCGGTTCTAACGAGTGCCCACAATCTATATTTTGAGCAGAAATAAGAAAAATATCACAAGTTTTCATCATAAATTTTTTCTTTTTTCGGCGATAAAGGTGGCAATGTATTTGTATAGGCGTGTTTGCGTAATGGTGTGTGAGATTTCAGCTCGTTAAAATGCAATTTGAAGCAGGTACGTAACTAAGACGAAAACCAATAAAATCGAGGCTCCATACTCCTTACAGGAAACGGTCCTCGAAACTTACTATTCTTATTCTGTGTGATAGTGTACGATTCGTTAAGTTTTATATCCCATCAAGTATCTAACTCCTGTGACAGCTATGACCTCACAACCAGCATAAAAATGCCAGAGATGGTCTATTAACCACAACCTGGCAATCCTTACAAAGAACCCACCGTCACTGTGAAAAGTAAAATATTGCATGTGGTAGACAAGATCACCTGCCTTGGGAGCACACTGTCAAGGGTCGTGCACATTGATGTTGAAGTCAATGCATTGCTTGCCAAAGCTAGTGCAGCATTTGACCATTTACGTGGTAGTGTTTGGGGTCGGAGTCAGGCGTGAGTTTACCGAGTTGTGTCTACAGAGTCGACAGCAGATTTTCTAGATAAAACACGCTCGCGACAACTCTTACCCAGCCGAATGGCGGCCTGATATGTCATTGACATGTAGGCAAAAAATCAGCCGAATCTAGAATGGACCATTTTTGTGCCATATTTTCCCAAGAAGGGTATCACAAAACGGCGACGTCAAGACATCGGGTGTTGCTGTTAATGAGGCGATTGCGCCGTCGGATTAACATCTCATGTTCTTTGTCTTAATTTAGAGGCTCAAGAACCGTCTTTGTTTTTTCACCATATTAAATCTCAGATCAGTATGTGGAGGGCCCAAAGTCACAGGAAGTTCGAAAGCTTTCCTTCCTTTTTTTTTTTCTGACGAAATATAGTCCCAACGGCGGAAGGAGATTGCGAATAAAATCATAGCAACAGCCTTATTGACGCCCTACCAATCCTAGAAGAAACTTTAATGGCAAGAATGACACAAGTATTGATACTTGCATAATAAACCCCTATTCTAAATGTCTCTATGCTGTCCTTGTCAGTCATTGTGCAGCCCTTGCCAGTCCATGTCTGTCCTTGTTATATAGTCCTTGTCTGTCCTTGTCGGTCCCAGCAGTAAATAAGATTGTATTGTGTTTGGTGACAATCCTGTGGTTGGATTTTAGACCAATAAATTATTTGTATTTGTATTTGTATAGTTTCTGACTTTGTGTAGTTTATATTTTACTTTTGGTCCTTTGAGATCAGCGTGAATATTCTGAGAAATCAGAAATAAATTATTGGTTTAGACTCATATTCTAGATAGGTTTTTTAATTTTTGGACCCCAATTTGATTTATATCAGTCTTTTTTCTTATGAATGTTTTCATTTCTCTTAAAGAAACTCATTTTTTATTTCTATTTGTATCGACTGCCTTTTCGAAATTTGCAAAATTGCAGTATGTTTCCTCTGGCTGTCTTTGCCGGATCATTACAGGGTCACTGATGAGGCTTTATTAGCCGAAACTACGTAGTATGGCCCATCTTCTTTCTTATGAATGTTTTCATTGCTCTTAAAGGAACTCATTTTTGATTTTTATTTACTCCATTTTGATGTGCCCCCGCCCATCGGGCTTGGTTAAATTGATTCGGCTGAATGATGGCTGACTTACTTCGCTTTTATTAGTTTTATTAGCTACAAGTGGAGCGTGGTAGCTCAGTGGTTAGTGCACTTGCCATTGATACTAGAGGCCCCCGGTTCGATTCCCGGCAGCGGTAATAAAATTGCGGTGTCCGAACTGCACTGATGAATGCCACAAGTGCACGGTCCTTCGGATAGAAGCGTTAACTGGAGGCCCCTGTGCAGGGAGAACCATCTCCTGAGCAGGTTAAAGATCCCTACCGTAAATTTTACATGATTACTGTGTAGGCTTTCCTCCTGCAAACCTGGAGTGTACGTAATGTATACCTGCGAGTAATGCTCAAATGTGACTGATCGCAGTATCAGTAGAAAGAAAAAAGAAAGAGAAAGTTTTTTTTTTCACACCACACTTGTGCACGCCATAACTAGGTAACCGCATTGGATATATAAATGAAACTTCATAGCAATGTCTGTTTGGTGAGGATGGAGTGTCGCGTGCAAAAATGATTTCTCTCCCTTTCATACTTCCGTGTGATTATTTTTCACACTATCGACATATTTATGTAACAATATATTCTAGAAAGGGATATCCTTACACCACAGAACTGGAAAATTTGGAGTGTACATGTTTTCTGGGCCAGACTAGCTAGTTTCGGTCAATTAGGCCTCATCAGTGACCCTCAAATATTTTCAGAATTCAACAATGGAATCAATGATCCCAAAGGACAAGAAAATATAAACTACATTATGATGTAGGGCAGGGAGACTTTTACGGCCACCACACATTCCCAGATACCAGCTGTAGTGACGTCAAATATGTTACAGAAAGGGATATCATTTGGAAGCAAGGAATACACCACAAAACTGGAAAATATGGAGTGTACATGTTTTCTGGGCCAGACTAGCTAGTTTCGGCCAATTAGGCCTCATCAGTGACCCTAAGATATTTTCAAAATTCAACAATGGAATCAATGATCCCAAAGGACAGGAAGATACAAACTACACTATGTTTGTAGGGCAGGGAGACTTTTTAAGGCCGCCACACATTCCCAGACACCAGCTGTAGTGATGTCAAATATGTTTTGGAAGCAAGAATACTCCCCAGAACTGAAAAATATGGAGTGTACATGTTTTCTGGGCCAGACTAGCTAGTTTGGGCAATTATGCCTCATCAGTGACCCTCAAATCCTGCAAAACATTATCAAACAGCGTTTAATAGTTCGTTCCGGTATTTCGATATCGTTCCGGTATTTTGGTTTAGTTTTGGTAAATCGACATTGCGGTTGAACTGACTGACTGAAACAGGTTTTTGTTTGAGGTAGCCGGGCGCTATAAGCTTATAGGGGCTACCCCTAGAACATGTCCAGGGTTAGTTTTCCCACTTTCTAAAAGGCTTTCGCATGGAGTGATACATCGGGGCCGATGCATCACTCTCGCCTCAGAACGTGGTCAGTTCAGATCTGCAAATCGTGTTCTATAGTCAATGCCAGTCAGAATGTCTGACCGTGGTGGCCTTTAAAAAGGCCAGAGTTCCGACAAAGTCCGTTGGTCCATTGCGACGTTAAACACCAGAACTTTACTACTACTGCAAAAGGCAGGCTAACATTGGCATCTCCGGCGTGGGCAGTGGTATAGAGTGTGGGTATAGCGAGATTTTATAGCGACATTTATAGCGAGATTTTATAGCGAGATTTTTGGGTAAGTTTCTCGCCATAATTTCTCGCTATAGATTCTCACCATGGTTTCTCGCTATACCTACACCGCTTGATTTTAGCTTGACTAGGCTAGTAGGGTGTAGGTCGCTATATATAGAGTTGGACTAAAGTTTTGAAATGAGGCGCTGAAAGTTTTCAGTTTTGAGGGGATTAAAGCGCTTTCTATGAAGTCAAAAAAGTCTTAGTACTCATAAAACAAAAAATAGATCTTGTGATACAAGATCTATTGTGTTTCCTGAGAAAAGAATGCTACTATTAGGCCTCAATATATTTGTCAAAGCACTTGACGCTTGGCAGTCAGGTTTCTGTTGCTAAAGAAATACAATCTTGAGATAGAACTTTTTATTTCTAATAGAAACTTGCTACGAGATAGCCTCAATATATGATTAGTCGTAGCCGCCGCCGGTCAGAGAAGTCGGTTTTCTAAGCCAAATGTTAAATGTGTAGACGTGGACGTGTGGAATTTCCAAATTGTGGATCCACATTTTCCACATCACATCCACATTGCTCCACATTGAGCATTTTTAGCTTAATCGTATAAGCCAAAAAGGGTTGGTTGCAAAATTGCCGAATGTGTTGATGTGGACATGTGGAATCTCCACATTGTGGATTCACATTCTCCACATCACATCCACATTTGCTCCAAATTACCTTCAAAATTTCAACGTGGAGATGTGGAGGTCACGCAATTTCATTGTGGAGGTTACATAATTTTGATGTGCATATGTGAATATTACACAATTTCAATGTGGAGATGTGGAGGTTACACATTTGTGATGTGGAGATGTTGAAGTTAAGAGACCAATAATATGGTACTTACGCGAACATAATGTCATCTTGTGGCACCACTGTACCCCTTGAGAGATTATCAAAAACATTTCCAACAACAAGCACCATAGACTAAATTATTTCCAAAAGGCGCTATAATCCACTTAAAAATGAAGATTGGAGCAAAAAGTGCCGTTGAGAGTGTACACAAGGTTTTCCTAAGATATGACATATTGGCCTAGTTTTTGACCCAACATGACCCACTTTCCATTTTAGTCTAAAGTTCATAAAGATATACATTCTGACATAGTTTCGTGAAGATTGGAGCAAAAAAGTGCCCTTTAGAGTGTACACAAGGTTTTTCTAAGATTTGCACTAGTGACCTAGTTTTTCACCCAATATGACCCACTTTCCACTTTAGTCTGAAGTTATGAAAGATAAACATCCTGACAAAGTTTCATGAAGATTGGATCAAAAATGCGTCTTCTAGAGTGAACACAAGGTTTTCCTAAGATTTGGCCTAGTGACCTAGTTTTTTATCCAACATGACCCAGTTTCCACTTTAGTCAAAAGTTCATAAAGATATACATTCTGACAAAGTTTTATGAACATTGGATCAAAACTGTTCCTTCTAGAGTGTACACAAGCTTTTTCTAAGATTTGCCCCAGTGTTCTAGTTTTTGACCCAACACGACCCACTTTCCACTTTAGTCTGGTGTTATTACAGATAAACATTCTGACAAAGTTTCATGAAGATTGGATCAAAAATGCATCTTCCATAGTGAACATAATGTTTTTCTAAGATTTGGATTAGTGACCTAGTTTTTGACCCAACATGACCCAGTTCCCACTTCGTCTAAAGTTCATAAAGATATATATTCTGACAAAGTTTCATGGAGATAGGATAAAAATGTTCTTTCTAGAGTGTACACAAGGTTTTTCTAAGATTTGACCTAGTAACCTAGTTTTTTTTACCCAACGTAACCCAGTTTCCACTTTAGTCTAAAGTGCATATTGATAAACATTCTGGCAAAGTTTTATGAAGATTGGATCAAAAATGTGCCTTCTAGAGTGTACACAAGATTTTTCTAAGATTTGACCTAGTGACCTTGTTTTTAACCCAACGTGACCCAGTTTCCAAATAAGTTTAAAGTTTATAAAGATATAATTTCTGACAAAGTTTCATGAAGATTGGATAAAAAATGTGCCTTCTAGAGTGTACACAAGGTTTTTTTCCTAAGATTTGACCTAGTGACCTGGCTTTTGACCCAACATGACCCAGTTTCCAAATCAGTCTAAAGTCTATAAAGATAAGCATTGTGACAAAGTTTCATGAAGCTTGGATAAAAAATGCGCCTTCTAGAGTGTACACAAGATTTTTCTAAGAACTGACCTAGTGACCTAGCTAGTCTTTGATTCAACATGACCCAGTTTCCATTATAGCCTTAAGTTCGTAAAGATAAATATTCTGACAAAGTTTCATGAAGATAGGATCAAAAATGCTCCTTCTAGAGTGTACACAAGGTTTTTCTAAGGTTTGACCTACCGACCTAGTTTTTTGGCCCAATATGACTCAGTTTCAAACTTGGCCTAGATTTCATAGAGATAAATACTCTGACAGAGTTTCATGAAGATCCAATTAGAAATGAATGAGTTATGTTGGTCACAAGCATTTTACTATAGTTAGCAATGGGAACCTATGGAGAATGCTGTCATAAATCTAAAAGGGGTCATAACTCCATCAAAAATGATCGGACCTGGCCCGTTTTCGAACGCGTCCCAGATTTTTGTGATCACTACAATATATATCAGTTTCAGAAAGATCAGGCCAAAATGAATGCACTAGAGAGGGCACAAGCTTTTGGTAAATGGTTGCAATGGCAACCAGACTTTGCAATTGATTCTCACAAAACATACTATGTCATTGTTCCCCCATTCAGTGTACACCACATATGAAGTTTGATTGAAATCAGCCTGCAGGTTGCCGAGATATTGCAGTTTGAAAGTGTGGACGACGACGGACGACGGACAGAATTCCGAATACGTTCCTTCAATCCGAATCCATAAGGCTATACCCAGTGGCAGTTTCAGAATTATAGCTCAAAAAGCCTAGGAGTTGTGTGACAATCGAAAAAAGAACCCCCAGAAACCTAGTTTTTTATCACTGCATGCACCCGGGACATTTTTTGTTTTGCACATCTGTATATTACTCTTCATTACCTTCGATTTTATATATGATATGCAACTGGACTATGTTTAAACAAAATGAATTTTGAACCCTGGGGCAGTTTTATAAGTGACCCCCCCCACCCTCCACAACAAAACATCTGCTACACGGCCTGTACCCATAAAAATACCCCCCCCCCCCCACACACACACACACACAAACAAAAAAAATCCACAATTTTGGAAAGTTCCCAAAAAGTAGTCAGCTTTAGAAGTGACACCCAACCTCCTCAACAAATTTCTAAAAAAATATGAAACGAAATATCTGCTAATTGGCCTGAACCCATAATAAAAATACCATTAAAAAAATACGAAAATGTAAAATTTTGACCCTACCAACCTACCACCCTCCCCCCAAACCCCCCAATAAACAGTCCAACCCTATGCAGCAGACACAATTTGGAGTACCCCCCCCCCCCCCACACACACACACCACCACCACCAGGAGTACGAGTTGACCAAAATATGTACGAGTTGACTTGGGGGCACGAGTTGACTTGGGGGTACGAGTTGACCAAAGAACCGGTCCAGTTTGGTGGTGCGCATGCACGCGAATTGTACGCGTCCCTATTTTCAGGGACAGATTTTGGATTTTTTTTTAATAATTAGGTTTTTTTTTTTTTGCTAAATTCTAAATTTAGGGCACCACACAACTGAGGTAATGGCCAAGTATGACCGACTCAGTATATGTAGATAGATAGATAGATACGAGTTGACCAAAAACAGGTACGACTTGATTAAGGTACGAGTTGGCCAGTTAAAGAATAAGAATTGTTACTGGTGACACGTCAAATGACATTCATACACCAGGACCTATGATATGGGAAGTTAGTCCCTAGCTCTAACCAAAGAGGTAAACGTAGTTACACAGACATCAGCACCTTCAGCTGTCGAAATAATCGAATCGGGAAGGGCATTCCAATCTTTAAAGTAGAAGTAAAACAAAGATCAGGAATTGATACAATTAACTTACTCCACCCATAAAAGACACCAAAGGGAAAAAAATACAAACATTAAGCGACCAGACCATAATGGAAACCTAAACAAAGGAAGGCCATAAGGACAGTTACTTTCCCACAAAATGGCCATATGGCCATCCAAAACCAAAAGACACAAGTGATACACACAGTAAGTAACAAACAACAACATAAATAAATCGCCACAGAAGAGCCGCCTTGGAACGGTCAGTGGAAGATTTCCACTGGGGGGCTTAAAACGATTCTTTATAAATGTCAGTTCTTGCAGTAAGGGTCTGAAACGCCATTGAATGGTGATATCTACAGTGCCTAGCCGAGGGGACAAGGTCATCTGTTGGAATGCTAGAAGCACCCTTTAGACCTTTGTATATAAGGATGAGCCTACTGTCTTTCCTCCTTTTCTTGAGAGACTCCCATTTTAATTTTCCAAGTATTCCAGTCATGCTCCCGGTTTTAAAGCAGAAATTGACTGTTACAAATCTAGCAGCTCTATTCTGAACTTTTTCAATTTCTTCGTTAAGGACCGCTCCACTGGGGTCCCAGATACAACTGCCATATTCCAAGATTGAGCGAAAAAGACCTTTATATACTGCCTCTTTTACATCCTGAGGGCACTGATGAAGGTTACGCCTCAGGAAACCAAGTGTTCTATTTGCCTTAGTACACATGTTGCTAATATGAGTATTCCACTTCAAGTTGTATGTGTGTGATTGTCACACCAAGGTATTTAATGGAGTCCACATTCTCGAGGACCGTTCCCTCTAAGGTGTAAGAAGCCTCAACTTTATTAGAATTCTTCCTAGTTATCTGCATAATGTTGCATTTAACTGGCTGAAATCTCATGCCCCATTTAGCAAACACAGTCGTCTGCGAACAGTCTTATTTCTGAGTCAATGTCAGTGGAAATATCATTGATGTACAGGGAGAACAACAGTGGACCAAGAACAGTCCCTTGTAGGACTCCAGACAGAACTGGAGCCCACTTTGAAGATTCGCCATTAACAACAACACGCTGTTTTCTGTAGCAAAGAAAGGAATTTATCCATTTGAGAGTCTTCCCCCCCCCCACACACAATTCCGTAACCAAATAACTTAGATTTAAGAATTTCTATCTATCTATCTATCTTCTTATACTGAGTCAGTCATATCTGGCCATTACCTCAGTTGATTGGGTGCCTAAATTTAGAATTTAGCTGAAAAAAAAAAGAAAAAAAAAAGAGAGAGGCACTGGATGCGTCCTTAAAACTATTTACAATCTGCATAACAGAGGTATCCTAAAACGCATACCTCTGAGTCCCAATCTTACACTGTGCGGGCTTTGAACTCTTCTGCGGACTTTGCATTCACCGCAGAGGAGGGAAGACTATTCCATTGGGGAATAGTTCTAGGAAAGAACGAGTTCTTCAGGGCATCACTATAGGACTGGTATCTATGATATTGTGAGTCGTTTACTTTTGATGCCCTTGTTTGAGTCGACACTGTTACAGGGGTCAAGTACCTATCTTTATCAATAGACACTGAATCAGAGTGTATCTTGTAGAAGAAGGTTAAAGAGGACTGCTCACGACGGGCCTCCAAGGACGGCCACTCTAGCTCATTAAGCATGTCACCGACGCTACTTCTATTTCGCCATCGCCTACAGGTCCATCGAGCAGCTGTCCTCTGCACCTTCTCCACCTGCTGAGTCTGAGTTGTAACATAGGGATGCCAAATGGGTGATGCATATTCAAGTTGAGGGCGAACCAATGTTTTATATGCAACATCCTTTGTCTGCCTATGTGCAAAAGCCAAGTTCCGTCTAAGGAATCCTAAAGTCCTAGTTGCTTCAGAATCAGAATCAGAATTGTTACTGGTGACACGTCAAATGACATTCATACACCAGGACCTGTGATATGGGAAGTTAGTCCCTAGCTCTAACCAAAGATGTAAACTTAGCTACACAATCCTCAGCACCTTCAGCCGTCAAAATAATAGAATCGGGAAGGGCATTCCAATCTCTAACGGTTCGGGGGAAAAACGATTCTTTATAAATATCCGTTCTTGCAGTAAGGGTCTGAAACGTCATTGAATGGTGTTTTCTACAGTGCCTAGCCGGGGGAACAAGGTCATCTGTTGGAATGCTGGCAGCACCCTTTAGACCTTTGTATAAGAGTATTAGCCTACTGTCTCTTCTCCTTTTCTTGAGAGACTCCCATCTTAATTTTCCTAGAATTCCAGTCATGCTCCCAGTTTCAAAGCAATAATTTCCAGTTACAAATCTAGCAGCTCTATTCTGAACTTTTTCAATTTCTTCATTAAGGACCACTCCGCTTGGGTCCCAGATGCAACTACCATATTCCAAGATTGGGCGAACAAGTCCCCTGTATGCTGTCTCTTTCACATCCTGAGGACACTGATGCAGATTTCGCCTCAGGAAACCAAGTGTTCTATTCGCCTTTGTACACATATTGCTAATGTGTGTATTCCATCTCAAATCGTGAGTGATTGTCACACCAAGGTATTTAATGGAATTCACATTTTCGAGGACCGTTCCCTCTAAAGTGTAAGAAGCCTCAACTTTATTAGATCTCTTCCTTGTTATCTGCATAATATTGCATTTAACTGGTTGAAATCTCATGCCCCATTTTCTGGCCCAACATCCTAATCTATCTATGTCAGCCTGAAGTTTCAGTGAGTCATCTGTATCTCTAATTTCCCGGTAACAAACACAGTCATCTGCGAACAGTCTTATTTCTGAGTCAATGTCAGTGGAAATATCATTGATGTACAGGGAGAACAATAGAGGACCAAGAACAGTCCCTTGTGGGACTCCAGACAAAACTGGCGCCCATACTGAAGATTCACCATTTACAACAACACGCTGTTTTCTGTAGCAAAGGAAGGAATCTATCCATTTAAGAGTCTTCCCACCAATTCCATAACCAAATAATTTGGATTTAAGTAGTTCATGAGGAGGGGTGTCAAAAGCCTTCTCAAAGTCCAGAATAAATGTGTCCACCTGCCCCCTTTGTCCAGGTTTTTTGCCCAATCATTAATAACCGTGCTCAACTGAGTTTCGCAACTATGCCTTTTCCTAAATGCATGTTGTCTGTCTGACAAAAGTTTATGTTCATCCAAGTGGGCCATGATGTTTGAACAGACTATGTGTTCAAGCAATTTACATAGAACACAGGTCAGTGACACCGGGCGATAATTACGAGCGAGAGCCCTGTCCCCTTTTTTGAAAAGTGGACAGATGTTCGCTAGGAGCCATTCTTTGGGAATTTTTTCACCCGTATCGAGAGATTGTTGGAAAAGATGAGCAAAAACTGGACCTAACTCGTTTGCTAGTTCCTTCAGGACTCTAGGATGAAGCTCATCAGGCCCTAAAGCTTTAGAAGGGTTCAAGCCTTTAAGTAACTTGATCACTCCCGCAGAGGATACAACAATATTTTCCATGAAAGGGGCCGATCTTTCAGTCAATGGAACCTCGTTGAACTCAGTTTTATTAAATGCATCATTGAATTGACCAACCAATTCCTCTGCCCTTTCAGAGTCCGATTCAGCGACCCCGTTCCCTCCTCTTTTATTAAGGGGTGGGATACCTTGCCTATCTTTCTTCTGGCTATTGATATATCTGTTGAAGTCTCTGGGATTCGCCTTTACATCACCTACCAAGTTATTTACATATGGTAGGGTGACAATCTGGACCAAAAAAATGGGAACCCATACCCCCCCCCCCGTTCATCAGGATCCGTAGTATCTGAAACTGCCGGCATAAATTGGCATAAATGATGGCGAGCTGAGAAATCCAAGATGGCGTCCAAGATGGCCGCCATAGCTGTAAATTCCAGTTTTTCGTAAAATATGAATATAACTACCACAAATCATCTTACAACCTTATATTAATTTATTTTTCTGGTGTAGAAAGAAGATTTGTGCTAGAATAAAGATCAACTTTTTAGATTTGACTTGAAAACCGGTGAAAAAAAAGATATTTTATTGTTTTTGTGTCTAGTTTCATAGGTGGTACATAAAAGCAATTCTGATGTTTCAAAATTTAAACAGTTTTTACATATCTATTGTTTTATTTAACTAAGACACAATTCAAAAATACATTTAACACTATTCTAAAATATATTTATGGTTGGTTATGACTTTTTTACCATCAATTTAGCCCCAGGATTACCCCACCCACTCAGTTTACCAGTAAAATTCATTCACATAAATGCTCACAAACAAGGGATTTGTAGGCATGTGCTTCATTTTAGACAATTAAGAAGTAGAGGACATTCACAATAATGCTTAGTTCTGTTTTCATATTGTCTAGAAAACATGCCCATATGTTTTTGACCCCCTTGAGCCTCACTTTTTTTTATAGAAAAACTAGGGTTTTCAGGGGTAAGCATTATTTTTCTAATTTATGCTTAAGGACATAGCTTGTGGGTGTTTGACAGCATCGCCACGTTAAGAGGGTTCTAACGAGTCCCTGCAATCTATGTTTTGAACAGAAATAAGAACAAGCTGGGGAAACAGACCAAAACAATGTAAAAATGTACATACGTTACATAAATATACAACAAGAAAAATGCCTAATGGCATAATGGACGGGGTTTTTTCCAGTACGGTTAGGATGGTGGTGGCATGGGTGGGGTAGGTTGGGGTGTGCTGGTGTGGGGTAGGGTGGGGTGGGGTGGGATGGGTTAGGAGTCGGGTGGGACGGGGTGGAATTTGTGGTGAGGTAGGGTGTGGGGTGGGATGGGGTGTGGTGGGGTTGTGGGGTGGGGTGGGCTTGGGTGGGTGGGATGGGGTAAGGTCGGGTAAGGTGGGGAGTGGTGGGATGGGGTGGGGTTGGGGTGGATTGGGGTTGTTTTGGGATGGGGGTGGGGTGGGGTTGTGGGGTAGGGTATGCTAGGGTAGGGTGGGTAGTGTATGTATGTAAAACTAAGTATGCATGTATGTACAGAAGAAATGCAATATCCTAACCCAGTAACAACTTTTTGTGGAGAGGGGAGGGGGGGGGGGGGTATGATTTGTTTATGTGTTTTAAGAAGAAAAAAAAAAAAGTTTTTTTTTTTCTATTTTTAGCTCTGGTGGACACTGATTTTAGCGATTTTGAAAAAGGGTCACCTAATGAACATTTCTGTATGTATGTAAAACTATGTATGCATGTATGTACAGAACAAATGCAATATCCTAACCCAGGAACACCTTTTTGTGGAGGGGGGGGGGGTTGATTTGTTTGTGTTTTACGAAGAAAAAAAAAAGAAGTTTTCTTCTATGTTTAGCTCTAGTGGCCACTGATATTAGCAATTTCGAAAAAGGGTCAACTAATGAACATTTCTGTAAAATAATTTTGAAATCGGGCCATTATCCCAGGAGAAGATGTCGTTTAAAGAAATTGTTGACGGACGACGGACATCAACTCACCTTGAGCACTTCGTGCTCAGGTGAGCTAAAAAAAGAACGAAAAAAAAAAAAAGAAAATTCCATGCCTGTGCATGCATGTATGTATTATTACTAGCAACTATCAGAGGAGGAAGATAATAATTGTTCATATGTGTTTATGGAGAAGAAAAGAAAAATACAGAAAAAAAATGTCTCCACCGGGGTTTGAACTCACGCCCCTCAGATTCATAGTCAACAATAGGATTCGTAGTTTACCAGTACTCGTGTGCAGTCAGATTCAGCTCTTCATGGAAGCACCATGCAGCCCAATCTATTTCCCCATGCCCCGATGGGCAGGGGCGACTTACAAATGTTAGTTTGCTTGTTTGTATTGGGGTTTAACAGCCCACTATTTAGGTCATTTTTGAGCTTCTCAGTTTACTTATCCACACTTTTCCTGGGCAGGCTTTTCCTGGGATAACCCTTTTATAGAACATATTTGACTTCACTACAGCTGGTGTGTGGGAATATGTGGCGGCGGTAAAACGTCTCCCTGCCCTACATCATAGTGTAGATTATATTTTCTTGTCCTTTGGGATCATTGATTCCATTGTGGAATTTCGAAAATATTTGAGGGTCACTGATGAGGCCTAATTGGCCGAAACTAGCTAGTCTGGCCCAGAAAACATGTACACTTCATATATTTCAGTTCTGTGGTGTATTCTTTGCTTCCAAAGGATAACCCTTTTATAGAACATATTTGACTTCACTACAGCTGGTGTGTGGGAATGTGTGGCGGCGGTAAAACGTCTCCCTGCCCTACATCTTAGTGTAGATTATATTTTCTTGTCCTTTGGGATCATTGATTCCATTGTGGAATTTCGAAAATATTTGAGGGTCACTGATGAGGCCTAATTGGCCGAAACTAGCTAGTCTGGCCCAGAAAACATGTACACTTCATATATTTCAGTTCTGTGGTGTATTCTTTGCTTCCAAAGGATAACCCTTTTATAGAACATATTATACGTAAGTGATTAACCAGTACAGTGCAGATTCTTTCGCCAGAAACTGACAACTGCCCTTCTTGAATCAGCGGAAGAGAGAGAATGACCGTAGAAAAGATTTCATGATCAATCTCCACGAAAGAATGTTGCTGACCCTGGCAGGTATCGAACCCGCGTCCTCCTGATCACCATTTAGGCGCTTACAAATGTAAGACCTATTCAAACATGCTTTACTACTTGCAAGCTTGAGTGCATGGTTGTACTTTCTATGAGCAAATGCAGTCATCACTACACTGATCAGGCAATTTACAACCATATTAGTTAAACGAGGGAGGCTGCTTGTGTCTGTGTTATGAGCTGTGGAATGAACAACCCAGTTGCAGGATCAACCATATGCCCTGGGTCTATAGGGCTAGGCAAATTAACCTTAGATTTTATAGCTCCCCATCAAATCTGTAGCTGATATGTACACCTGTACAAATGGAGCAAAAAAACTATTAGTTGGTGGTATATGACTAGGGATAACTCTGGATTTTTGGAGCACCATTGTTGTCTAATGTGTTTGTCTGAACAACAAACCTACAGAAAAATTGCTGCTGCCTTAACTGGCTCTGAGACATTTGACTCAGTACCAAGATCTGAAATCTCTTGAAGCTTGAAGTCTGATTTAGGCATTTTTCTTGCCTATACTATGTAAAGAAGAGCAGGTATCACATTCTGTAAGGCAATACAGACAGCATAATTGCCCTTTCATCTGGCTCTAGCTTCCTGAAAACAGTGTGAACTGGAATACCTGGTGCAGGCAGCATGAATACCCTTCCTGCCTGTCTTGAAGAATGTGTTATCAGCATTAATCTGGCTAAAGTGAAGCAAAGTAGAACGAAAACATGGGTATATGGACTGACCAGAACAGCTGTGTTAACTCCCAGAGAACCTGCAAAGTGCAGGTGCAAAATCATTCTACTATCGACTTCTTCATAGTTGTAATCGAGTTATTGTTGAGCAGCAACAACCTCACTGGATACTTTCAGAGATTTGTTCTCAAAATAGAAGTAAAGCAATGATCAAGAATCGATACATTTAATTTACACCTCCCATCAATGACTCTGAAGAGAAAGAAACACAAACATGAAGTAACTAGAACTTAATGGAAACAACAACAGGAAAACCAAAAGGACAGTTACTGTCCCACAAAATGGCAAACTGGCTATCCAGTTATATTATAGGAATCACCCACATGAAGTTATGAACAATTAAGCCCTTAAAAGATTGTTTTTATCACGGCCCATTACTGCTAAGTATGCCATGCATAGTTGACACCATACCAATACACAGGCTTATAATAGGTCTATGAACAAGATGCTGGATTTACATCACAATGACAGTTTAAAATTTATTGAACCGTTTTTCCTGATATTTGGACAATTTTGTTTGTTTGTTGTTTTATTTGAAGTTTAACACCCCCATCAACACTGTATAGGTCATTTTGGTGACGTTGCTTCCAATTTTGTGGGACTTGTACCCGACATTGAGATGATATGACATCTCAAGCACTGTTGCCCACTGAAACCAATACAGCTTATAAGCATGGACGGTCCGACTCGCACCGCTTTGCCTGGACAGGTTTAGATCCTCTAAGGGGTTTACCAATACCCATGCGTGGAAGCATCATGCAGCCCGATGGGCGGGGGGGGGGGGGGCAGAAGACATTTGGACAATATAGCTACTGGAGATGATGTTCCTCAAGAGATGGATAAGTTTGATAAGTTGCCATAAAATGGGTCAAAAGCCATTTGAGTCATTCATGCAGGAAAGGCATATACCCATAGCTTGTTAGGCAGTCCAAAGAACAATCTTATGAGCGTTTGCCTGGATCAAAACTCCAGACTATGAATGATATCAGGTCAATGGCACAGGTGTCTGGGGAAACCAGTCTGAGGAACTGACTGCCACCGGTGAAGAGATATATGCTTTCTATACATCAATTCATTCATTCAAGGTCTTGCCTTTCAAAAATGCCCATGATCACGCAAGTTTGTTTACAGATGAAGAATGTATGATGTCTACCAATAAGTCGGATTGCCTTAAAAACTAGAGAGACTTGCTGGTTGTATAGTATTTGACGGGATGTCTGTACTTAAAATGTTGCAGCATCCATCATGTCTCAAACTGACGTATCAACAGATGGCTGCTATGTTTTGGTCTTACAGTCTTCTTACCGTTATTTGGGTAGCTACCATTCACGTCAGTTTTGACAGGAATGAGGCAAACAGTCTCAAATCACAGACCCAACAAAAGTGTGGAAAGAATGTTTCTTAACACGCACCTGTGTCTACGAGGAAAAATTTGCCTAGCCCAGTAGACCTAGGGTATACAGAGTAAACCGCTTAGATATTCTGAGCATCCCCAGGGAATGTGTTGCGAGTTGGACCATCCTTGCATATAAAACTTTTTGGTTTAAATGTGTGGCGGGGCTTTGGATGTCATTTCATCTCCATGTCGGGGAAAGTCCCACAAAAAATTGAAAGCAATGTCTCCAAAATGCAAAATGACTGATACAGTGTTGACGTGGGACATTGTACCTCAAATCAAACAAAATACATGTATAACCTAATTGTATAGCATATCCTCTTTATAATACGTTTTCATAACACAATTTTTGATATACCACTTTATAACCCCCAAAACCTAGCCAGTTACACAGCAAAAATGACAATAAAAGTCATTTAAGATCAATTTGATAAACACTATTTTGTTTGGATGTAGCACTGCTTAATTAAGACGGTTGTTTAATGCTCAGATCCCGAAAACAGTGTTATTAAGAGGTGGTGTATCCTAATGGCTGATAATATAATATATGAAAATAGAACTAAGCATTAGTTTCAATGCCCTCTTCTACTTGTTGTGTAAAATGAAATCCTCGCCTGCAAATATCTTGAGTGAGTATTAGGTGAATGAATTGTACTGGTAAACTGAGTGGGTGGGGTAATCCTGGGGCTAAATTTATGGTAAAAAAGTCATAACAAACCATAAATGTACTTGGAAATAGTGTTAAATGTATTTTAGAATAGTGTCTTAGTTAAAATAAAACAATAGATAAATAAAAATTGTTTAATTTTGAAACATCAACATTGCCTTTATCTACCACCTATGAAACTAGACACAGACACAAAAACGATGAAATGTCTTTTATTTCACCCGTTTATAAGTCAAACCTAAAATGTTGATCAATATTCTAGCACAAATTGTCTTTCTATACCAGAAAAATAAATTAATATAAGTTTGTAAGATGATTTGTGGCAATATTATGTGAATGGATTTTACTGGTAAACTGAGTGGGTGGGGTAATCCTGGGGCTAAATTGATGGTAAAAAAAGTCATAATCAACCATAAATGTATTTTAGAATAGTGTTAAATGTATTTTAGAATAGTGTCTTGATTAAAATAAAACAATAAATATGTAAAAACTGTTTAAATTTTGAAACATCAGAATTGCTTTTATGTACCACGTATGAAACTGGACACAAAAACAATACAATATCATTTTTTTCACCGGTTTTCAAGTCAAACCTAAAAAGTTGATCTATATTCTAGCACAAATCTTCTTTCTACACCAGAAAAATAAATTAAAATAAGTTTGTAAGATGATTTGTGGTATTTATATTCATATTTTACGAAAAACTGGAAGTTACAGCTATGGCGGCCATCTTGGACGCCATCTTGGATTTCTCAGCTCGCCATCATTTATGCCAATTTATGCCGGCAGTTTCAGATACTACTGATGCTAACGAACATTTTGGTATATGACATGTTTTGTTATACGGGGGGGTATGGGTTACTACCAGAAATAGTGGACTTTTTGGCCCATTGTCACCCTACCAATACTGATCATGCTGATTTTTGATGTCATTTTTAATTTCTCGTCTCAAGTTTTCAAATTTTGCTCTGAGTTTACCACTTCCCGACTTTTTTGCCTTAGCATGAATCTTATTTCTCCTCCGAATTTTTCTTCTTATTTCTGGTGTGATCCAAGGAATTGAAGATACAGACCTGCTAGTTTTGGAGGGGATACGATTTTCGGACGAAGCTTGAATGAAAGACTTTATCAAATCAAAGTTCTCCTGGACAGACCGAGCGTCTGAATGACCATTAAAGTATTTCTCTCTTGCAAATTTTAGGGCATCCTTCCTCATAGTTTCATAGTCACCCTTTTGATATAAGTACACCTTTCTACGAGGTTTCTTTATAGGTGGTATGAAGATTTTCAAAAATCCAGAAACAATATCATGATCACTTAGTTTGTCCGGGGATTGAATATCCCCAAACTGTCCTGGCAAAGTTGTAAGAATCAAATCCAAAGTGTTTCTATCTCGAGTAGGGAAGTCAACAACCTGTTCCAAGCCATGATCATTCATGATGTCGACCAACACCTGTCCCTCTGACGGACTCAGCATCGTGCCTTGTTTGCTGAGCCTATCTGGCCAAACAATCTCTCTGAAGTTGAAGTCACCTAAGACATGTACTGCAGGAAGTTTTTTACCCTTATTCTGAGACTTAATGCGATCAAGCTGATCTTTAAATAACTGGAAGTTTTCGACAGTGTCGTTAGGTGGTCGATACCAACTTGCAATAAAGTGGGAAGTTTTGTTTGCAAAAACCTTAACCCAAACAGATTCTGAATCGTTTTCCAGTTCCATGAATGGCATATGAGGGATATCTCTTTGAACGAGCAACATCACCCCGCCACCATGAGTGTTTCTATCTTTTCTGTAGACACTGTATTCGCAAGTTTCAGGGAAAAGCTCCGAAGTCATAATTGAACTGTCAATCTTTGTTTCCTGAATAGCCACAATATGTGGTTGGTGAGTATCAAGGAAAGCTAAAAGTTCAAGTATCTTTCCTCTTAAACCGTTAATGTTAATACTGCAAAGTTTCAAACCTTTTACAAAATTCGGCTTTCTCATGTCAGTAGTCGGAGATATAACTCCTTTCTCCTTTGACAGAGGTTCAAATTTATTTCTTTCTTCCAGTTCTATAGGTTCGCTGAAGAACGAGTCAGAAAAATTAAAAAACTCGCACTTCGGGCATATCCATGAACAACTCGAGTTAACAAGTTTGCCATACTCGGCGTCTGAAAGGAAAGCGCAATCAGTGTGAATCCACATTTCACACTGGTCACACTGAACTGCCTTATGCTCATTTAGAACATCACCACTGCAAAGGCCACAGTCTGCTTTGCAATCTTTGCAATACCAAGTTCCAATTCCGATTTCAAGCTCTAGCAATTGGTTTTCATCCAATTCAGAACACGAGGAGTGAAAATGCTTTTCACAGTCCTCACATTCTACCCATTTCTGAGAGTCTTTGCAATATTTTTTGCACAGCCCACAGCGAAATCTTGGACCGGGGTTAGTTTCAATGTCTCCGGCCAGGATCAATAGAATGACCAAATTTGTTCCACCTGAGGACTTGAAGTTGCGTAAGCCCTCCGAACGTCGTTTGTTTCCTAGCTTCCTAGTTACAGCCAAGTACTGAGAAGTTTTATCGCAGTGTTGCTCTTTTGCAATCCTGCATTCCTTATTTCCATCATCCGGTTGGGTTCTGTTACTTAATTTCCAAAGGGTGAACCAAAGAATCAAGACCATGGGAAGCAGGGAGACCTTCATTTTAATATAAAGGGCAAGTTTGAGTCAACAATACTACAAGATAAAGGGCTCTGCACACTCAACTATCTGACAACACTCGGTTACCAGCAGTCTGCCAGCTGTACGGACAGTCCACACTCGCTGACAAGCTGATAACACAAGGCTCTTCCAAATGAAAGTAACAATTCTGAATCCGAGTTTTTAACAAACAGTGTACTGACAGCTACAAAGGACTATTCAGCACCCTGTTCTAAATTTTATACAGCTCAACACACTCAAATATCTGACAACTCACCGGCTCTTCAGAAATATGAATGTGGCAAGCCTCCAAAGAATAATTCAATTTTTGCGTTTACCCCACCCACTGGTGTGGTAATGGCGGGAAATTATGTCAACAATGTAAATTAATCTACAAATGAAAAAAATAATAATCTACGATAACCAGCAATAATATTTTGCTGGTTTGTTTGTCTCCCAGCGGGCAATAATCGGTTGATTCAACGTTGAGTCAACGTTGAAGGCAAACGTTGAATAAACGTTGATTTTGGGTTGAATATGAAATTTGAATCAACGTTGCACAGTCAACGTTGACTCAAAGTTGACAATCCAACAGTGAATCAACGTTGATATTTCAGTGTTGATTCAACGTTAAGAAATTAATGTTGAATAAACGTTGATATTCGGTTGAATATGAAAGTTGAACCAACGTTGAGCAGTCATCTTTGAACCATAGCTTAATTTTCAACCTTGCATCAACGTTGAAATATCAACCATTAAATCAAACTGATATAACTACAGAAACAGCGTTTAAGAAACCATGATTTATTAAAGAAACGTTATTTATTAAAGAAATTAACATATAAATTTGCAAACTGTAAATATTTCATACGCATGCAAGGGCGCCTACTTTTTCACTTAAATTTTCGTTTAAGATATTACGAGCCACAAACACTGTTGTACTTAAAGTTTGAAGAACTGATCACTGTGTTTTTTTTGTTCGACATTAGCTACCGCCTGTTCTGTAAGCTGTCTATTTAGTCGGACGGTAATTTCTTTTCTTTTCTTTTTTAATTCTGTCGGGGTCAAGGGTGGTCCTATTCATAACACTATCTGAAAAACAAGAAAGGCAATTCTTCAAATTACACCACCGATGTATTTTCTCCTATAGATGCATGTTTAGTTTCTGGAAGGAATTATTGTGTATTGTGTAGAAAATCAGTACACTTTAGAAATGCATTTTATCTTTCTGCTGTTTATGTAATTATAAACGCAGTGGGTCGCATGCAAATTAAATGAACCCCGACGGGGTTCGCGTAAATTTTGACCGCGATCCGCTGTCGTTCAAGTTTTCTGGAAAAGTATGTATGTGTAAGTGCTGTATGCTCTGAAATATCAATACCAGTTCGCATTAGAATCGTTTTCTAAAAGCCACCTCTCCTCGACAGACTGGTGTGAGGATCGATCGAAAATTGAAAAATAAAAAAGCATGAGCATAAAGTTTAAATTCTTAGTTAGTATTTCCTTACTTCAAGTGCTGATTGCGTTAATAATGAAACCATGCTTGTAAACCGAAAGTATGTATGTGTAAGTGCTGTATGCTTTGAAGTATCGATACCACCTCACCGTGAATGCAGGGCATGAGGATCGTTTTCTAAAAAGCCACCTCTCCTCAACAGACTGGTACGAGGATCGATCGAAAATGAAAAAAAAAACATGACCATAGAGAAGTTTACATTCTGAATTAGGGTTTCCTTACTTCATGTGCTAATTACGTAAATAATGAAATCATGCTTGTGAACCGAAAATATGTATGTGTAAGTGCTGTATGCTTTGAAATATCGATACCACCTCACCATGAATGCAAGGCATGAGGATCGTTTTCTAAAAAGCCACCTCTCCTCAACAGACTGGTATGAGGATCGATCGAAAATTGAAAAAAAAAACATGCGCATAGAGAAGTTTAAATTCTGAATTAGCATTGCCTTACCTCATGTGCTAAATCCGTAAATAATGAAATCATGCTTGTAAACCGAAGGTATGTATGTGTAAGTGTTGTATTCTTTGAAGTATCGATACCACCTCACCATGAATGCAAGGCATGAGGATCGTTTTCTGAAAAGCCACCTCTCCTCAACAGACCGGTATGAGGATCGATCGAAGATTGAAAAAAAAACATGAGCATCGAGAAGTTTAAATTCTGAATTATATATTTTTATTGTGTTTAATTCCTTACTTTATGTGCTACTTAAATAGTGAAATCATGAGTGTTGTATGCTTTGCAGTATCGATACCACCTCACCATAACTGCTAGGTATGAGGATCGTTTTCTATATTGTAAGCCACCTCTCCACAACAGACTGGTTTGAGGATCGACCGATAATATAAATATATGTATATATGCAGCAAGAGTTTTAATTATGAATTAGTAATTTAAATCGCACATCAGGATAAGTTCTTATTTATGAACAATTTACACTGGATCCTCAATTTTACACGAAAACATGCGGAAAATAACGTTTAATCTTGAAAATGCCATAACCAAAAATAGGATTGAACTAAAAATCTGAGTTAAGTAACCTTACAATGACCAAACATTTTTTTCGGTTTTACTTATCGTGGTAGACGGGAATCAGTCCAAATGTTCACTCTAATTCACTCTAGACCTATAAATGTCTCTCTGATTACCTACCCTATCCCTCTCTGAAACCTGTTCCTTCATCTTCAAAATTTCATTCATTAAAGAAGTCATTATTTATTAGAGGAGAGAAAACTAAATATGCTTATGAACAAACTAGCTAAATAAGTGTGGCTGCATGCCGATAGTGTTTGTTAATGCCATACGCTTTGCTGCGTCTATGCCACCTGACCATGAATGCTGAATATACTGTTATTGCCATTATGTATGGTACTGCATCGGAATTGGGGGCGATGGTGACAATTTCGTAAACTCCGGATTTGAAACCCAATCAGTAGTTTAACAACTGACATCACGTTAACAAGTCCATGCAATGATTACCCTTTTAAACACTACTTTATATAGAGAAAGGTGAGGCGTACATTATTTTACTTATTTCTGCTCCAAAACATATATGCGCTGGGGTGCAGTGGTAAAGCATCGAGTTTGGGATCGAGAGGTCGATTATTATTATTAATAATAATTGTGGAAACGCGTTAGAACCTGCTCTAACGAGCATCTACAATCTATGTTTGGAGCAGAAATAAGAACAAATCACCAATTATCATATCTGGATACATAAAATATTGTCCTGCATTACATAGGCATGTTGTGGTAATGATTCCGTTGCAGTTTTTGGTTTTGTACTGTTGGTGCACGCACATTTCGATTGTGTATGTGACGTGTCGTCTCATCATTTCTAACTGTTATTTTGGTGGCTTGTGGTGGCTGTGGTCTTTGATTGTGGCTTTTCCTGAGTAACCTTTTCTTACTAAATAAAATTAACGTCTAGCATGTTCCATGCATACGTACCCGTAGCTTGTTGTTGCTTGTTGGAACCGCCTTCTAACGGGTACCCACGACCTATGTTTTGAGAAGAAATAAGAAAAGTAAAATAATAATAATAATTAATAATAATAGTAATACAGGGGTAGGCCTATGCTTCTGTTTATTTCACTATTAAAGTTTTTTTTTCTAGATAAAGTGTTATGATTTTAGTTTTGTTTTATTTGAGGTTTAACGTCCCCGTCAACACTGTATAGGTCATTTTGGAGTCGTTGCTTCCAATTTTGTGGGACTTTTTCCCGACATGGAGATGAAATGACATCTCAAGCCCTATCGCCCAATGAAACCAATGGGGTTTATAAGCACGGAAGTCCAACTCGCACCGCTTTACCTAGGCAGGCTTAGATTCTCCGAGCGGTTTACCAGTACTCATGTGCGGTCGGTTTCAGCTCTGTGTTGAAGCATCATGCAGCCCATTTATTTCTGTCAGCCCCGATTGGCGGGGGCCGCACATGTCTTGTAACAAACGTTTAAATATGCATTTTTATTCTAAACCTGGTTGGATTACATTTGCACATTATAATGCCTATATAGGGTACAATGGATGAGATTTGGGTAAATAGTGTAGACCCAAGTACTACGTACACCCGGGGCATCTTACACTATTTGCATAAAAATACATGTATAATAACAGTAACATATAATCGTCCAAACTAACCATGTACAGGCATAAAACATATGGGCCGGATAAGAGCGCTGACTCTTAATCATTAGATCCCTCACCGCTGTTGTTCGAGCCTGGCTCGGGTCACACGTGAGACGCCAAGTTCTGCAAGGGAAGGTTAGGTATTTTTTTCTCCGGTTACTCCGGTTTTCGCCCACCTCTGATTAACGATCGGCTCGATACCAGTGAAATAATCTTGAAAGGGCCGTATAATCCATCACGTGAACTCGTCCATGAAATTAACACCTCCTAAACCCCACTTTATATAGAGAAAACTGGGGTTTACGGGGGTATATATCATTTTTCTTATTTCTACATTTCTGCTTCAAAACATAGGTTATGGGTACATGTTAGAACCGCCTCAATGAGGCAGTTCTTACGGGCACCCACAACATATGTTTGAAGTAAAAGTAACAAAAATATCACAAATTTTCATCAGAAAAGAAGCCATTTTTGAGATGTGAAAAAATGCACTATGTCGCACGGGTGTTATCGTAAAAAAAGGCATAAAACTTGTGGCATAAGCTGGGAATCATAAACACCAGACGCTCTAACATTACACGCCCATAATGTGGAAAACTGATAAGCACAGTTATGTATACACAAAGGAGTAAAGCCAGAGCATAACAAAATTTTAAGTAGTTGGCTGAAAATCACATATTTTCTAAAAAGGTTCCCAGTGACTTAAACTAAGCATTACATGGCCCAGAAGCTTGATTTTACTGTTAAGTAATAGAAATAGAATCGTGCATTTTACCGGGCATTTTAATTTATATATTTTTCCTTTGACTTGCCAATTATATATTCATCATTGCACTTCGTTTCGTTCGATTTAAAAGTTAACTGGAAAAATGAAAAGTTTCTCTTCATTTAAAAGTTTTTCTTAAAATTTATAAAGAACAAAGCTATTACAAAATCACTTTTAAATGATATTTTGTATTAACTGCAAGTTGAGAAGCCCGTTTCAGTTTCTGGCGGTGTATTTTCATAACTGCGCGTCTGCGTGCATGCGCTTGTAATGCGCACTTGAAAGAGTAACAAATTTATGAATCAAAAGTTTCTTCGTTTCCATTGTATTGTGTGTAATAACACATGCTATTATGAAAATGTATGCAGTAATAATGATAATAATAAATCTTACCTCGCACAATGAATACTTTTTTTCTGTTGTTTTTTTCCCTCTCTGTCTCAAGTTCACGAAAAAACTTACACGCTCTGTGAGCATATGATTTTCCCGGCGCGTCACGACACGACCAAAGGATCAAAAGATATGAAAATAAGATCTAACAAAGCCTGCATTTTTTTTATAAGAACCGTCTCATCAACTAGTATTCGTTTAGACGCAGGATAAGCCGAACACTGGCTATGCCAGCGACGTACGTTAGGATAAAACTCTAAATACCTTTTTCTGTTCGGCGCCGCCATTTTTTTTGTTTCTGCGAGCTTCGTGGGAAAGTTCATTCAAAACTAACAAACTGATCAGATCCATATATTAATATAATTGGTATTTGACAAGCAAACAGCGAAGACCCTGATCGTTTGCCGCACATGCTCGCCTTCTGGATTTTTATCCCAGTGGGCACATGACGTTTAGGTAACGTCGCATCAACGTCGATGCGACGACGTTGATACGACGTTGACCCGACGTGATGTGCTCTTTCATATTTGCGAGTGTTGTTTTAAAGCAGCAGCAACAACAATAATAATGATAATAATAATAATATCGTTGCTGTTGTTGTTGTTTATTATGTTGTAATAACCAAATGTTGGTTGTCAGCCAAATTTCAACGTTGATTAAATAATAAGGACATCAACGTTTAATCAGCAGAGTTTTACCAACTTAAGTTCAACTTTGCGGAATCAGTTGTTTATAAACAACAACCTATCAACTTTGATTCAACGTTATACTGTCAACGTTTAATCAGTGTTGATAAATCACCGTTGAACAGAGGTTGATATAAGGTTGATCAACCAATCAACCTAATTTCAACACAAACTCAACGTTGATTCAACGTTGAGTGCCTGCTGGGCTGATATGAGTTAGACAAGAAACCAGAAACAATAAACAAGAAAAAAAACTTCTCTTTTTCTAGCTCCAAAATTTTTGTGATCCACCAGACCTGTAAGCATTCTAAATTCTCACTCGAAAGTTTTTGAGGGCCTTATTCATAAACAGCTCACCGAGCACTTTGAATATATTTTTGATAAATACTTGGCTGCGTTCAGAAAGGGTTTCGGCTGCCAGACGACACTTTTGAGGCTTGCGGAGGATTGGAAGAGGGACTTGGACAATCAACTTTATGTTGGTGCGGTTCTTATGGACCTGTCCAAGGCCTTCGACTGTCTTCCGCATGGACTCATAGTGGACAAGCTGGGAGCCTATGGCCTCTCTGAAACAGCCTGTATGCTACTGCAGAGCTACTTGTCTAACAGGAAACAAAGAGTCAAGCTAGGTGATAATTATAGTGAATGGTTGGGAATCATCAAAGGAGTTCCCCAGGGTTCAATTTTAGGCCCACTCCTTTTTAATGTTTTTATAAACGACATATTTTATTTTGTCAAAACGTCTAAATTATACAACTATGCAGATGATAACACGTTGTCATATAGTAGTAAATGTCTGCAAACTACAAAAACAGTTCTTGTAGAAGAAAGTAATAGAGTTATTGACTGGTTTGTGACCAATAAAATGCAAGCAAATCCAGATAAATTTCAGGCTATTATGTTAGGCCAGTCAGGTTTTGAGAACTGTAAAACACTAGAGATCTGTGGAAGTGAAGTCAAATGTGAAGAGACTGTAAAATTGCTAGGTGTTACATTTGATTATATGTTAAACTTTGAAGCACACATAGCAAATATTTGCAAGAAGGCAGCTAAACAAATTAATGTCCTTTCCAGGTTATGTAATGTTTTAAACACTGACACAAAGATTTTAATTTACAAAACTTTTATTAAATCAAATTTCAATTACTGTCCTTTGGTATGGCATTTCTGTTCAAAAACGAGCACAAATAAGCTTGAAAAGCTGCAGCTCCGAGCACTAAGACTAGTGTTCGGTGACTTTCAAAGTTCCTATGAAAGTTTGCTAGAGAAAGCAAATATGCCTACCTTACATGTAAATAGAATTAGGACTATGGCTACTGAGGTTTTTAAAATTTTATACAAACAATCACCTGGATATTTACATGATTTACTATCTTTTAAAACCACTAAGTATTCTTTCAGGTATGAAAACCTGGTAGAGATACCGCGAGTCCGCACAAGTCGATACGGTAAGGCTACCTTTCGCTTTGAGGCCGCTCAGGTCTGGAACAGTCTTCCAAATCATCTGAGAACTACTAGTAAGTACGGTGAGTTTGTAAGGCTGATCCAGACCTGGGGAGGAGCCTCATGCAAGTGTTCCTTATGCAAGTATAATTTATAAACTTGCTTGCTTGTTTGTTTGTTTGTTCTGTTTTAGTTATTTTTCCCTGTTTTAAAGCATGTGCTTGAAACCTTTACCCCCCTTGTTCCTTTTGTTTTGATCGTGGTTCCTGGGGTCGATCGGTGGTACATGCTTCATGGGGGGAGACCTCTTCTCATAGCTATGTTGGATTAATGTCTGTCTCTCCCCTGGTGGGTCATGGGCTGCCGGGGCTCTGGCGACCACGACCAGAAATTAAACTGTATTTATGGCTTTGCTTGCCGGCTAATTGGTCTTTCGTTTTTCGAGGCAGGACTCTTGCAAAAACTTTATGTCAAGAACCTGTTACACTACTCCCCTTTCGGTTTCGTCCTTGTTCTCCAGTTAGCTGTCAATGCAAAGGCATATAATTCTACTAAAAATGATCCTAATATTATATTTAGCTATTACCTTTTAGAAAAATATGCATTATAATTGTCTGTGATATGAAGTTATGTGACAATAGCTCTTATGTTTTTATGTTCTATTATCTATGTTGTCTTATTTATTCTACCTGTAATGTGTCTTAATGTAAAATATGTAAAAAGTCTGTGATATGTTGGAACTTTTCTGTGATGTCCTTGTTCATATACTTGTACAGTTTTTTAAATTTGTTTGTCGGTAAAATAGCTTAAGAGCTAATGTTTGAATGTTGTATACTTGAAAACCGACGTTAAATAAATATTCTTATGTCTTATGTCTAGGTCAGACGGATCGCCGAACTTTAGATGTAATCTCTGATATGTTGACCCCAATCAAGATCGTCCGTGATGGTGATACCGAGATATTTGGCGGATTGAACATGCTCCAAAATTTGCTGGTGAAGAGTATAGTCAAACTTAATTTGCTTGTCCGGAGGGTGTCGTGACACCCTCATTGAGTGACATTTGGCCACATTGAACTTCATTTGCCAATCGGCCTCCCACTGTGCAAGTTGATGAGGTGGGGTGTCAAAAAGTCTTCTCAAAGTCCAGAATAAATGGCCAAGTATGACCGACTCAGTATATGAAGATAGATAAATAGGACCTGTTGCTGTCGTCACTCTTAGGCTGTTTCGATGTCTGGACGGTTCTTTTTATGGCATCATGTCCTGCACAATGTCGTGTAGCCCCGGCACCGCATGGTCCATTTCCGGTTGAGTTGATTTCGTACTTTAAACCTACCGCTCACTGACCAATCAATAATCGTCTTACAAACGCGGTTTACACCCGGCAAAGAAAATGGCCGACAACAACCATCCGCATCCCTTTTCTGAAATTTACCCTCCCCTCCAAAGAATTCAAGATGAAACACACGTTAAAAATATGGATCAATATAGAGAAATGTACAAGCATTCAGTGGAGGATCCCGAGGGCTTCTGGGGTGAAATTTCCAAACAATTCCATTGGGAATCACGGCCAAGTGGCAAATTTTTAGATTTCAATTTCGATGTTCGACAGGGTCCAGTATTCATAAAATGGATGGAAGGCGCCAAAACAAATATTTGTTACAATGCACTAGATCGTCATGTGAATAACGGTCTTGGAGATAAAGTAGCATTTTATTGGTAAGTTGGTTGTTCTGCAAAATCCAGTGCAAAATCTACCCAGCATGATAGCTCGGTGGTTAGTACTCTTGCCTCTGATGCTAGAGGTCCCGGGTTCAATCCCCGGCAGTGGCGATAAAATTTCGGTGTCCAAACCGTACCAATGGCATCAGGGATGAATGTAAAGTGCACCGTCCTTCGGATCGGGACATTTTGGAGACATTGCTTCCGATTTTGTAGGACCTGCACCCAAGTGACCCATCTGTCACTGCACCCATCTGGCATCATTTGCAGGGATGATGAATGTCATAAAGTGCACTGTCCTTCGGATCGGGACGGTAACTGGAGGCCCCCTGTTCAGTGAGAACCATCCCCTGTGCAGGTTAAAGATCCCTACCGTAATTACATGATTACTGTATAGGCTTTCATCCTGCAAAACCTGGAGTGTATACAAGATACAAGATACAAGAATCTTTATTTTGAGTCGGTTTTTTACATAACGAGAGAACATTAGCTAGGAGCTATTTACCGACTAGGTTAACAAACAACGTAACTATTTAACACAACAGCCTGTAAGAGAAACACATGATTAAAATAATGTTATATATATAATTATGATAGCTAAACCTTGTTAAACTATAAGATAATCTATATAGGGGGAGTTCTAAAATAAGCACATTAAATGGATAGGCACAGTTAATGATTTATAAGCATAAAGAAATGATAGCTCAGTGGTTAGTGCACTTGCCTCTGATGCTAGAGGTCCCGGGTTCGATCCCCGGCAGCGGCGATAAAATTTCGGTGTCCAAACACGCTCCATTGGCATCAATTGCAGGGATGAATGTCATTAAGTGCACCGTCCTTCGGATCGGGACGTTAACTGGAGGCCCCCTGTGCAGGGAGAACCATCCCCTGTGCAGGTTAAAGATCCCTACCGTAATTACATGATTACTGTGTAGGCTTTCATCCTGCAAAACTGGAGTGTATATAATATACACCTGCGGTAATGGTCAAATGTGACCGACGCAGTATCAGAAGATAGATAGATAATCAAAATACAATAGGGCTACAAAGTAATAAAATAATAGTAATAATAATAATAAAACTAACAAGCACAGCAAGCAAACTGGGATAAATGACATAAAATACTGAAATAGGGGCTGCAGTGGGGCCTGTCTGCCGTCCCACCCCCCTTAATAAAAGGATTAGAAATTTGAGAATGTGATTGCTAATAGAATCACATGAATTGTCAGATTGGGCAATATATATGATTTGACACAGGACCGACAGCATCCCCACACAGGAAGGGTAACTGAACTGGCATGCAATTTAGAACAGCACAATTGAAAAACAGGCAATACAAACATAAAGGAAGCTTGGCATGCACATAGAGAACAAAGTACACGTCATCCCGAAATCACGCCTACTGGGATTTTAAAACAAATTTGACATTAGATATATGCAGTTAAAAAAAAAAAAAAAAAAACTGGTGATACTCAGTAGAACCGCCTCGTTGAGGCGGCTCCAACGAGCACCCGCAGTTTATGCAATAAAAAATTTATTTTTTTCTTTTTTTTTCCTTTTTTGTTGATACTCAATAGAACCGCCTCATTGAGGCGGCTCCAACGAGCACCCACAGTTTATGCCAACCAGTAATAAGGGCAACAGATAGCATATAACACCCCAGCCCCGCGTTCAGAGGCAGGGCTCTGGGGGTTAAAAAAAAAAAAAAAAAAAAAAGCAGGCATGCTTTCGTGATGACAATTTAGGACGAGCACTACAAAACACAACTAGCACATAGTTATAACATACAAGAAGCAGGTTCAACTTAAGACGAGCACTACAAAACACAACTAGCACATAGTTATAACATACAAGAAGCAGGGTTTACAAACACATTGCACATTTACAGCTTGAGCCGGTCCAGGTACGAAGCAACCTACAGGAATCCTTGTAGTTTTCTACAATCCTCAAGTCATTCGGCAGGCCGTTCCATACCTGTGCTGCCTCAAACCTGAAAGAACGCTTACCATAAGCCACTGTACGAACCCTTGGAACTTCTGCTGTATTCTGGTATCTAAAAGAATAATTGGAATTTTTAAAATTAACTAGGTCAGTGATACAAACAGGTGATAAACTATGTAAACATTTAAAAGATTCTCTAGCTATAATTTTGATTCTTGAAAGATGAAGAGTTGTCATATTGGCTTGCTCTAGTAAAGTTTCATAACTGGCATTGAAATCATTAAAAACAATCCTAAGACCCCTGTGTTGGAGTTTTTCTAATCTTTCAGTATTAGTTTTTGAGCAGAAGTGCCATACAAGTGGACAATAATTGAAGTTAGATCTAACAAATGATTTAAAAATTAAGAGCATACTGTCAGCATTAAGAAATTTTCTAAGCCTTAAAAGTACATTTAACTGGTTAGCGGCTTTCTTGCATACGCGTGTAACCTGCCGATCAAAATTTAGCATAAAATCTACATCCACCCCCAGTAATTTTACACTGTTCTCACAAGATATATTTACATTGTCTAAGTTGAATTGTGTTAATTGTTCATGAGTGCTTTTTCCCACAGCAATTGCTTGAAACTTATCAGGATTAGCTTGCATCTGGTTTATACTGAACCAATTTATTAAAATTTTGCTCTCATTTTCTAAAGTACTTTTTAAAACATCCAAATCTGTGTGATTAAAAGAAAGAGTATTATCATCTGCATAATTATAAAGTTTAGATTCTTTGATGAAGTAAAAAATGTCGTTCATAAAAATGTTGAATATTATAGGACCTAGAATGGAACCCTGTGGGACTCCTTTCAAAGTTTCAAGCCAATCGCTGTGGTACTGCCCTATCTTAACCATTTGTTTTCTGTTTGAGAGATAGTTCTTGATGAGGGAGCATGCATCGCCAGACAGCCCATATGCACCCAGCTTGAGGATAATTAGATCATGAGGCAGGCAGTCAAATGCCTTGGACAGGTCCATTAGTATGGCAGCAACATGCTCGTTCTTGTCCAGAGCTATCTTCCAATCCTCAGCTAGGCGCAGAAGAGTCGTCTGACAACCATATCCGGCCCTAAAAGCACCTAAAAAATCATCAAAAATGTTGCTGAAGTAAAAGCTGAGCTGGTCGTTTAAGATTCTCTCAAAGATTTTTGACATAGTGTTTAATATACTGACAGGTCTATAATTTTTCATAGTGAAGGGATCATCTTTTTTGAAAACAGGTGTTACTTGAGCCATTTTCAGTGGTGTAGGGAAATTATTGGTGTTGATCATGGTGTTTATCAAGTTGCAGACAGGTACAGAGATGACCTTTGCTGAACATTTTAAGATTTTAGGTGGGATGTTGTCATTTCCAGTTGCTTTTTTGGGGTTCAGGTTATAAAGATGTTTCTGTATAATGTCTGGGGTAGTCTGTGTGAAGCTAAAAGTGGTGTCTGTGTGTTTGTGGTGCTTGATCTGTATGACACTTGGGTGTTCTTCATTTACTTGTGTATGACTGTCAATTCCAATATTTTTAGCTATGTTTATATAAAAATCATTTAATAGAGTACAAACTTCAGGCTGGTTAGAGACCAAGGTATCATTTTGCATTAGAATAATGTCGCTGGAATTTTTCTGAAGAGATTTTTGTGATAGAAAAGGCTTTATGGTGGGCCAAAAATCCTTAGATTTAGGGCCACCACCACATCTTTCCAAAAAATATACTTTTATAGATTCCCTTTTAATTTTGGTTTTCTGATTTCTAAGTTTCCTGAATACCTCCCAATTTTCCTTATTTCTATATTTAATATATCTGTTGTGTGCTTGCCTTGTTTGGTATATTATTTTCCTGTATTTAGAGTTCATGTAAGGTGGTGGGGCTTTTTTTGGATATTTGTGTTTAATTGGGGCGTGTTCATCTAAAATATCGGTAAAAAGTTTGTTATGGGCCCAGTAAATATCATCTAAATCATCAAAACAGTGAGCTATCTGAAAAGGCACTGTGCTCAATTCCTTGTTAAAAACTTCATCATCAAAATTTTTGTAACTCCTGAAATTTACTCTTTTTTTAGTGGTAGGATTACATTGCTCTCTAATACAGGTAAATATCATACTATGGCAGTCACTTATGCTGCAGTTTAGAACAGTTGAGTTACATAGAAAAGAAGCTGAATTAGTTAAAATTATATCTACAATGGAAGGATTTGCAATATTCTTATAACAGGTAGGTTTTTTCACCATGTTAGTTAAGTTAAAATTGTCCATAATAGACACCATAGTTTTACATTTGGACTGATCAAGCATATTGTAGTTACAGTCTCCAATAATTAGTACATGGTCAAATTTCATGAAGATAGTTTCCAGTAAATTGGACAGTTTGGGTTCAAAATCTCCATCAGGCATGGCAGGTGGTCTGTATATGTACAATATTGCCCATTTTCTTTTACAGAGAACAAACTCAAGGCAAATAGTTTCCAACATATCGCACTCAAGATCATTTCTGCGTTTGATTGGTAACTCAGCACGATACAGACACATCAGACCTCCGCCATGACTGTTGCGATCACGCCTTTGTAATTTGTAACCGTCTACAGTAAAGATGTTGTCATTAAAAGTCTTGTCTATTTTTGTTTCTGAGATACAGAATATATCTGCTAAGTTCTGATCAAATATTGGTCTTAGCTCATGGAATTTATACCTTATACTGTTTATGTTCAAATGGCCAATGATAGGCCTTTTAACATTGGACTTCCTCAAGTTTATTACCTCCTCAAAGATATCAGGAGTCTCTAATTCATGTGAGTCATCTTGTGTTGAGTTGGAATTATCCTGAGGAGTTGTATCAGTAGTATGTAATGTACACCTGCGGTAATGGTCGAATGTGACCGACGCAGTATCAGTAGATAGAAAGATAGACCCAACACTGAGTTGAAATGACATCTCAAGCCCAACCACCCAAAGAAACAATTAGGATTATGAAAGGTCCAACTTGCATGACTTTTCCAGGGCACAGTTAATAATTTGACCACAAACCATGCTTTGAACAACTGGGCTCACTGTATGTAAGGGTAAAGATTCTTTTCAGTAAAAAAAATGGGATTAATGTCTGTTCTCTATTTGCAGTCAAATTTCCATAACTGAATACCTTTGGGACCATGTAAATTTTTTCACAATAAGAGTTGTTTGGACTGCTGAGGTTTACTGTAGAAATCCTAAAAATTCGGACACATTGAGGACTTGCTGTAATTCTCCTAAAATTTTAACAAAATTTTAGGAAAATTACAGCAAGTCCTCAAGGTGTCCTAATTTTTAGGATTTTTGTGGTAAACCTCTGTAATTCTAACAACCCTTATTGCAGTCTGATTTTGGTCTGTACTGTTTGCTTTATTTTTAAGCCTTAAATACTTTGAGTCATTACAATAATAGTTTCATGTCGTAAGGCATGATGAGGTTCTCTATAAAATAAAGGTATGTTGTGTATACTCATTATAATCGCCTCGTCAAGGCGATTCTAATGAGTATACACAAAAAACATTGTACCTCTACAGATCAAATCAGGAAAAGTTTCCTAAAATATCCAAATATATGGCTATCTGGAGGTATTGGATTAATTCTCTTGGGACTCTCGAACAAGTTTTAATTAGCAATGGAGCTATCTGTTTAATGGTTTAGAAGTTTTACTGTATGTGGGTATGTACATGTAAGGGGTTTTAACCCTTATCCTGTTGATTGAATCAGTTTAGTCACACCCATTTCTGACTATCAGCCAATCAAATTACTTGATATACGGCAGTGTATTCCTTTGATTTACAAACTGCGTGACAAACGGTATAGAGGGTTTCTTCAGAAGCTATCTGATCTGGATGTAACCTGTTTGCAAAAGTAGGGGTTGTCCAAATAGCTCGCAAAATTCGGGGTTGTCATTTCAACAAGATAAGGGTTAACCCATTTGGTACCAGAAACCCCAAAATGGGTACCATGGCAAACAGTGCAGGTCCAGATCAGTGCGGCGTCTGATCAGGGCCTACACTGTTTGCAAAAAATAGATTATTTTCCAAATAAATTTTGACAAAAACACAACCTGACACCCCTAAATTTTGAAATGAACTACTGCTATATATAAATAGGAAGATTCCATTTGGTACAAAAAGGGTTAAGACAGTAACTGAATGAGAGATAATTTTATTGCAGGGAGGGCAACTGTCCTGGTGATGATGGAAAGATAACTTACAGTGAGCTGAAAGACAAAGTCTGTCAATTTGCCAATGTTCTAAAAAGTTTAGGTAAGTTACCTTTAGGGGGAATGGGAACACCTTCAGGGGAGACAACTCCTGCAAAATTATTTTTGTCTCCCATGTCACAAGGGGTCAACTCTTAAAGGAAAGAATTTGCTTAGGAGTAGGCCCCATTTTCATTGGGACAGGGCTTATACAAGCTCCTGAAAGTTGACTCCCTTTGAAAAATGGCAGAAAAAATCTGCCAGGTGTTCTCATTCCCCTTAAGGGGAATGGAAATGCTGGATACTAGAATTTTGTGAATGACATATGTAAATGAGACTGACTGGGGAAGTAACTCTTCAAAATTTTAAAGTACTTTGGTTATTCTTAGCAGTATGGGGATGTTCTTAAAAAAGCAATTTCTTTCTATTCCGAGATGATTTGGTGCGGCAAAGTTGTCATGCATCTTCTCCGGGGTGTCTTACTGATATTGGCTGCAAGTTGGGTAAGGTCTGCTATCCTTGTACCAGGTAAGGGTAGAGGGGGAATGTTTTTCTTGCACACCAGACAAGAAAATCCGAGATTTTACCCTGGGATAGAAATTTATTTTCTGACACGTGTGTTCCGACCCAAAATCGAATATAATCGCGTGTTTGATAAATGCACTGATAGATTACAACCTCGTATGTGTCATCGTTAAGGTTGACGTCTTGCACGTTAGGTGACGTCACTAAACATTTCTGTAGTGTCATCACAATATGGCGGACGTTGGTAACCGAAGTGACTGCAGCATTAAAACCTCGCGCTTACAAAATAGAAGGTATGCAAGAAAAAGAATCCAATATGGGTGTGAGGGGTGGATAGAAAATCCGTCCCTCGGATCACTGTCCAGCATCACGCGGCAAGCCTCGTGATGCCGGACAGTGACCCTCAGGACGGATTTTTCCATCCACCCGAACTCTCCAACGGTGCAGTCAAGACTGCCTGTGACATACAGGTAGGTGGAAAGCGGGGTCCTGGAATGCCCAATATGACCTGGAAGCAGCAGACAGAAAGAGATTTTTCAGAGAATGGAAGCTCTCTGCTATCGATCCTCATGATAGACAAGCCTGGAGATCTGGTGTAAGATCTGCCATGCGTGCAGCAAGCCAGCTACCTGGAAGGGGGCCCACTTATGTGAACGTTGCCCCTGTACCTGCACATCAATAAAAAATCCGTTGATGATGATGAATCCGTCAACATTTGTGACCACCCTAGCAGTCACCCAAATGGTCAAGTTTATTTCTCAAGAACTAAAAGAGTTCCATGAAAGATACTTGATACAAACTTGTATCTAGGGATGGCAACTTTAATGCAAGCATCCATATTTGACCTTGACCTACATTTCATGGTTCATTGACTTTGTGCTTCTTCTGAAGCTATCTGATCTGGATCTTCACTTGTCTTGCTCAGCAGGATATGTGATAATTATCCCCACGTTTTTCGAAGAAAAGTGGGGATATTGTTATCGCCTCCGTCTGTCCGGCGATCTCCTCCTAAACCATTGTCCGGATCCAAACAAATTCGATATGTGAGTTGCTTACATTAATGGCTTGCGCGAGATCATTTTTGACCCCGCCCCCTGGGGAGGGGTCAAAAGGTCAAATATCAATAAAATTCAATTACAAAGTTAATTTTGAAGATTTTGATGCCAAACATTGCACATGTACTTAGTTATGAAAAAAGTAAAACATATTGAACAGGATTTTAGCTCTGACCCCTAGGTCATGCCCTGGGGGTCGGACTTGGGGGGGGGGAGGTAGGGGGTCAAAATCAAAGTTTTTCAGAACATAGTCATGTTGCATATCTATGCAAAGGGGATAATGAGTAGAATAAACTACAAGTAAAATTTTGACCCTGGGGTCAGATTGGGGCCCTGGGGAGGGGCCAAAGGGTCAAAATTTAAGTTTTTTGGAACTTAGTTATGTGGCATATCAAATTGAAGGGCATGATTGGTAGAATATAATACAGGTAATAGTCTGACCATGGGGTCAAATTAGGGCCCAGGGTGAGGGGTTTTCGGTACTTGGCCCCTCTGTAGAAAGTGTGGGGATTTGCGATGGCGCGCCATCGACAGTATTCTAGTTTAATTTAATGACAAATGTTTTAACATAACGTTATATTCATTCATTAGCTTTAAATTAAACTGACCTCAGATTTTGTGCAGATTTTATTTGTCTTACAGGCTTACAGAAAGGAGATCGCGTGGCTATTTATATGCCTATGGTAGTTGAAATAGTGGTAGCTATGCTGGCATGTGCAAGAATAGGTCTTATTCATTCCATCGTGGTAAGTGAAAATGAGCTGCTTAAATCAGCCAAGATTCAGATATATCTTAAATGCTTAGATAATGATGAGCAAAAAGGATATTTATTATCCCCACGTTTTTTGAAGAAAAGTGGGGATATTGTTATCGCCTCCGTCCGTCCGTCTGTCCGGGCAGACTAGAGGTACCTAGTGGGGTTAGGATTCTGCCCAATTCAACTTAATGAGGTTTATTCCGTAAGGCACAGTAACTTTTAAGTTAGTGGGGTTAAAAATTTCGTATGTGGGGTTAAAACTCTGTACAGTGGTGCATTATGGGGTTAAAGTCTCCATAGACTTTACATTAGTAACCCCACAAGGTACCTCTACTAAGAACGTCCGTCCGTCTGTCCGGCTATCTCCTCCTATACCGTTCATTGGAATTCAACCAAATTTGGTGTGTGAGTTACTTACATGAATGGCTTCTGCAAGAGCACATTAATTTTTGGACCAGCCCCCAGGGGTCCCTGGAAGAGGTCAAAACGTGGGGATTTGCGATGGCGCGCCATCGACTGCGCGATCTAGTTAAGGGATACTTTACTTTTTATTACGTGTAAGAAACATGTTGTGGGTACTTGTTAGAATCACCTCACTAAGTGGATTCTAACAAGTACCCACATCATATTTGTGTAAATGGAGAAAAAGGAAAAGTTATCCCGAGTTACTGTTGCTTTTCCTTACCTGTAGCTGTAAGATAAAACATATTCTGATGTCTTTTGGTTTTTTGCTTTATTTGAGGTTTAACGCCCCCGTCAACACTGTATTGATCATTTTAGAGACGTTGCTTCTAATTAGGGCTCTGCACTGAAAGTGTTGGTGCCCTATAGTAATCACTCTGTCCGTCCATCTGTCTGTCGTCTGTCCGTCCACAAATTTTCCTACTCCTCTGATAGCGCTGCCGGGGCCCTAGTCAGTTTCACTGACAGCTCTAGTTTTGTGTGACTTTTACCCGACGTTGAGAGGAAATGACATCTCAAGCCCTGTCGCCCAATGAAACCAATAGGGTTTATAAGCATGAACGGTCCGACTCGCACCATATTGTCTGGGCAGGCTTAGATCATCTAAGTGGTTTACCAGTACTAGTGTGCTGTCGGTTTCAGCTCTGCGTGGAAGTATTATTCAGCCAATCCATTTCTTCAAGCCCTGATGGGCGGGGGCAGATATAGGTTTATAATTAAAGTCCTACATGTTCTGGTGAACATTTATAATTACAGTCGATGTGTAAGGATCTTTCTTAGCTCTGTTGCTCTCCAAGAAAATTTTACTTTCATCCCAATAGGGCAAGAAACCTTGAAACATAGTCATGAGCACCAGGTCCCAGAAGCCATCACCTTAAGATGTACATATCAGCCTAGTGTATGTACTGTAAAACTCATAAAAATTTGGAAACCTTGAGAATTTGCTGTAATTCTCCTAAAATTCTAACAAATTTGTTTCCATCACGAAAACAAGCCTATATAATATTGACCCCATTGAACCCCACTTTTAAACCTTATTTTTCTTATTTCTGCTCTAAAAATATAGATTGTGGGTACTTGTTGGAACAGGTTACTCGTTGGGTACTTGTTAAATAACTTGCTTTTTCCATATTTTGAAGCATTTGCTGAAAGAATCGATAGAAGTCGGAATTCAGTTTAATAAATCATTTGTTGCCCTTGTGTCAGGGGAATATGACGATTTGTTTACCCGAGCAGGTAATGTAGCCCCTGGTCAATATTACCTGTCGTGGGTGAACAAATAGCAGGCCTCATATTTTTCAGGCATATGCAGGATTTCAGGCTTTTAGATCTTGATTTTTTCTTGATTTTTCATGATTTCAGGCTTTTTAGAATTTGATTTTTCCTCCTATATTCTGTTTAAAATGACTATTTAACGCTTATCCTGCTGAATAAAATTATTTAGCTACACCTATTTCTGACTATTCACCTATCAAACTACTTGATTCAGAAACTTCAATACAAACAGTGTAGATCCTGATCAGATGGCTTCTTCAGAAGCCATCTGATCTGGACCTACGCTGTTTGCAAAGGTAACGGTTGGTGTGTTCAGCAGGATAAGGGTTAAGTCTTTCAGGCATGGAAAAGCTTGGTCAGTATGAGACCTGAAATAGTCATATTTCCCTCTCACAAGGGCAATAAATGAATAATAATATCCAGATCAGCCTGTGCACTCATCAGGTACGATCATTGTCCTAGTTTTGCTCTGTGTGGTTGTGATGAATAGGATCAGACTATGCCATTGACATAAACCACAACCTCTTTATAACACTATTAATTGGGTCCAAAGTAGAAACCATGTCAAACAAACGTGTTATATCCAAACACAACTGGACCCATCTCAAGACTGTGTTCTCTCCAAAATCGTGTTATAAGTAGGGCTGGCTAATCGGAGGTGAAAAGATAATCGATTATCAGTCCTGTCATTGCGAATGATTAGTATTCGCTAAGGCTTTTGTCATTATTTTACCTGTCTGGCTTTCTGTCTGAGCATGGCTCTTACCATATGTTGCACTTTACCATATGACTGTATATTTGAACAGACAGACCTGAGCAAACAGTGTAGACCCAGATGAGACGCCGCATAATGCGGCATCTCATCAGGGTCTGCACTATTTGCCACTCATCCAGCTATTTTAGGCATAACTTTGAGTAGTAAATTGTACCTATCAAGTAATCGATTAAAAGCAAATCAGAAATGATAATCATTTTTGTGGAATTTATCGGTCGATTAATTGATTATACGATTAATTGTGGCAGCCTTAGTTATAAGGGACAGTGTTATAATGAGGTTGTGGCGTACTTGTATCATTATGTACGAGGAGTAATGAGGATTTAGTTTAGAGTTTGACATGATTACACAATATATTAATGTAGTCATGACATGTTTAATGCTGACACGATTAATCGTATAATCGATTAATCGATCGATAAATTCCACAAAAATGATTATCATTTCTGATTTGCTTTTAATCGATTACTTGATAGGTACAATTTACTACTCAAAGTTATTCCTAAAATAGCTGGATGAGTGGCAAACAGTGCAGACCCTGATGAGAGGCTGCATTATGCAGCATCTCATCTGGGTCTAAACTGTTTGCTCAGGCCTGTCTGTTCAAATATACATATGGTAAAGTGCAACATATGGTAAGAGTCATGCTCAGACAGAAAGTCAGACAGGTAAAATAATGACAAAAACCTTAGCGATTACTAATCGATCATCGATCACAATGACAGGACTGATAATCGATTATATCTTTTCAGCTCGGATTAGCCAGCCCTAGTCATGTTAGTGGGTCAGTTTACCTAACCACACTTTCCCTGGACAGGCTTATATTTAAGTATTTAACCAGTACTATACACATACTTTCACTAGATCCTGACTAGTGTCTTGAATCCACCGAATCTTGTCGGAAAAATATGAAATTTATCCCAGAATTGTACTTCTGCACTATGACACATTAAGGCTTGGGTCAGATTTATTACCAAGTGAAGCTGTGTCATGCTACTAAAACTAATAAAGTAAATTCATTTATTGTTTATTTTACAAAACTTTGGTTACTCAAAGCAAATGGTGTAGGCCAACTCTTTGATGGATGATCTGTGTCTACACTGTGTGCCAGTGTTTCTTGATTGACAGTATGGGACACAAGATTTACATAGGTTATTGACCGTTTTCCTGCTGAATAAATTAATTTATCCACACCCATTACTGACTATCCACCAATCAAATTACTTGATTCAATGTATTCGTTCCATTCACAAACTGCATGACAAACAGTGTAGATTCTGATCAGATGGCTTTTGAAGCCATCTGATCTGGATCTGCACTATTTGCCAAGGTAGGGTTGTTGAAGATTGAAGAAGATTGAAGATTTATTAATATTCATGACCCCAGGAGGGGTATGTGAAGGAATACAAGAAATATCATAAAACAACAAAAATGAGCATGTCAAATGTGACAATCAGATCTTAACTATAGTACCTCTCCCCTACACTCAACAACGCACATAGTGCGGACCAATTAGATCGCTACAGGACCTAGAGAATATGCAAAAAAATTGCAATGGCACGTCATACTATCACTCAACTCACTACAGCTTAACATACATTACAACATTTCTATAAAATGCATGACTAGATTTAATACAATATGACTAGACTTAATGCATACCAACCCCAGTATCCCACCAGCACCGCATCTCCCCACAGTCAAAGACAACTTAGCACAACCCTACCGAGGCCCCCCAGATGCCACTGCGAGCATCGACAGCATCACTCCACAGCCCTTGCTACAAGCCCCACACCCACCACGATTTGCCATGCCCGAAAGGCCCAATTTTGCAGCTTCAACCCCTTTCCCGCTGAACATGACAACCACTACCTTTACAGACAGTGTAGATCCAGATCAGATAGCTTCTGAAGAAGCCATCCGATCAGGACCCACACCGTCTACAGTGCAGTTTGTGAAAATATAAAGCAATTTTGTTCACTTATAGTCAGAAATGGGTGTGGGTTAATAAATTTATTCAGCAGGACAAGGACCAAATAGTTTTTTAAACAGACTAAAGGAACAAGGGAGAATCCATGCACAGCGACTCACTAGCTCCAGAGCTGAAGTGTGTTATCTTACCTATAAAGCTTATTCAGCAGGATAAGGAATTTCTGCCCTGCTGGGTCTGTCCTAAAGAGCCTCTTGCCCACTGGGGCTTGGAGAAATAGATAGGGCTGCATGGTGCTTCCGTGCAGAACTGAAACTGACCAAACTTGAGTACTGGTAAACTGCTTTGAAGGTTTAAGCATGCCCAGGAAAAGTCCTACAAGTTGGACCTTTCTTAATCCTAATGGTTTCTTTGGGTGGTTGGGCTTGAGATGTCATTTCAATTCAGTGTTGGGTCACTTGGGTGCAGGTCCTACAAAATCGGAAGCAATGTCCCCAAAATGACCTAAATAGTGTTGATGGAGACATACATGTATAACTAAACACAAACTATAGGTAAATTACTGTGCACATAGAGAACTGTTGATAACAAAAACATACAACTAAACACAAACTATAGGTAAATTACTGTTTTGTTTATTTGTTTTGAGGTTTAACATCCCCATCAACACTGTAAAGGTCATTTTGGAGACGTTGCTTCCAATTTTGTGGGACTTTTACCCGACATTGAGATGAAATGACATCTCAAGCCCTGTCGCCCAATAAACCAATAGGGTTTATGAGCATGGACGGTCTGCCTCGCACCGCGGTTCCTGGACAGGCTTAGGTCCTCTAAGCGGTTTACCAGTACTAGTGTGCAGGCCGGATTCAGCTCTCCGTGGAAGCATCATGCAGCCCATATATTTCTTCAAGCACCTACTACTGTGCACATAGAGAACTGTTGATAACAAAAATATACAACTTAACACAAACTATAGGTAAAACATACAACTAAACACAAACTATAGGTAAATTACTGTGCACATAGAGAACTGTTGATAACAAAAACTAAATTTTTTTATAAACTGTATTTTGATCTGCACAATCTTATGTTGATACTAAAAACCTTGTAATCTGCAAATTGTATTTTGATCTTAAAACTATCTGATATTAGATTACCCAGGTTAATACGTTTGCTTGAAGATTATTGTACATACATAGATACTGATGAAACAACATAGGTGTTAACCCTTTTTGTACCAAATGGAATCTTCCTCCTTATAAATAGCAGGAGTTCATTTCAAAATTTAGGGATGGCAGGTTGTGTTTTCATGAAGATTTATTTGGAAAAGACTGAACTTTTAGCAAACAGTGAAGGCCCTGATCAGATGCCGCGTTCTGTGGCGTCTGATCAGGGCCTTCACTGTTTGCCAGGGTACCCATTTTGGAGTTTCTGGTACTAAATGGGTTAACCCTTATCTTGCTGTTCAGACAACCTGTACCTTTGCAAACAGTGTAGATCCAGATCAGATGGCATCTGATCAGGATCTACACTGTTTGTCATGCAGATTGTGAATTGAATGAATATCATATATCAAGTAATCTAATTGGCTGATAGCTGGCAATGGGTGTGACTTAATATATTCAGCAGGATATGGGTTAAAGTTGGTACACTGCAACCTCTTTATAACAATGTTGTTTAGGTCTAGAGCAAAAACAGTATTAAACAGCCATATTATATCCAAGGCAAACAAAAATGTATAGATTATGTAGAAAATTGATCATTTTTGGTCATCTTTCTATATAATCTATATATTTTTTATATTGTTGGGATCCATCTTTAAATTGTGTTACATCCAAAACCATGCTAAAGGAGCAGTCTGGATCAGCACTGTTTGCCATTCTGTCTCCACTTTTTGGACTCGTTACTGGATTGCCAAACAAGCTTGATAAAATTTTAGGAGAAATACATTTGATTTGATTTGATTTGAGGTTTAACGTCCCCGTCAACACTGTAAAGGTCATTTTGGAGATGTTGCTTCCAATTTTGTGGGACTTTTACCCGACATTGAGATGAAATGACATCTCAAGCCCTGTCGCCAAATGAAACCAAAAGGGTTTATTAGCATGGACGGTCCGCCTCGCACCGCAGTTCCTGCACAGGCTTAAATCCTCTAAGCGGTTTACCAGTACTAGTGTGCGGGCCGGATTCAGCTCTGCGTGGAAGCATCATGCAGCCCATATATTTCTTCAAGCCCCTATGGGCGGGGTCGAAGGAGAAATACAGCAAGTCCTCAAGGTGTCCGAATTTTTCAGATTTGACGGTAAATAGTGTTGATCAGGATGAAAAACTCAACACAAACAAACATCATCTGCGGCTACTTTCTTTCTTGCACCATCATTAGGACATTGCATACCGTAAAATCCTAAAAATTTGGATACCCTGAGGACTTGTTGTAATTCTCCTAAAATTTAACAAGTTTTTTCCACAATCCAGCAAGGGGTCCAAAAGAGGAGACGGAATGGCAAACGGTGTAGACCCTGATCAAACTGCTCCTTCAGGAGCAGTCTGATCTGGGTCTGCACTGTTTGCATAGGCCTGCCTGTCCCAGTACTTCGGATCATTACAGTAGTGCTTTCTTTCTTATTTCCAAAACTGATATTTTTCTGAAGGTAATTTGCAATCATTTTCTTATTTCTCCTCCAAACCTAGATTGTAGGTGCACATTAGGACCACCTAAATGAAGAGATTCTAACGAGTACCAACAATCTATGATTTAGAGCAGAAATAATGAGGAATAAGTATATGCTTTCTTTTAGACTGGCTCCAGTCGTTTTTGTTTTATATCTATCTCTCTCATTCTTTACATTATTTAATCCTGCAGTGTTCCTCTTTAATCCAATTTCAAGTTAACCTTTCCCTGAACAAAAACGACCCTTTCTTTCTAGCCAAGGGACTGAAGTAAAACAAAATTCTATAAGCCATGCAAGCTTTATGTCCCTTCCAGAAAAGAAGAAAAAGAGAAGAAGTAAAGAAAGGGTCTGGAGCCAGACTAGCTTTCTTTATATAAAGTGGGATTTACAAGGATGTTCATTACCCTGACATGTTAATGTGATGTTAAGGCGAATGGATACGCCTTCAGGGGGGACAACTCCTGCAAAAGTATTTTTGTCTCCCATGTAAATAGGGGTCAACTCTTAAAGGAAAGAATTTGCTCCTCAGGAGCAAATTCTTCCCTTTAAGAGTAGACCCCTTTTTCCGTGGGACTGTCTCCCCTTGAAAAATTGCGGGAAATCTGCCTGGTGTATTCATTCCCCTTAAAATCCATATACTTTTTATTCTTTTCCTGCAGTTTGGTGGTTTTTCAGCAGACTCATTAGCAGACAGAATTTTAGATGCCAAATGTGATGTGGTCATTACTGCAGGTATGAAATGATCTTACACGGAGATTGTGGAATTTTTGCACATGTATTGGTGAATAGTGTCCAGTGTTGGGGAATGAAAAGGCTTGAGCTTGCAAACAGCCTTTGATATTCCAACAAGGGACAATATGTGTTTCTCAGACATTAACCCTTCTCTTGCTGAATATTCAGTTTAGCCACACCCATTTCTGACTTTGAACCAATCAGATTACTTGATGTAATTTATTCCTACAAATTCATAAATTGAATGTCAAACGGTGTAGATCCTGATCAGATGGCTTCTTAAGAAGAAGCTATCTGATCTGGATCTACACTGTTTGCAAAGAAAAGGGTTGTCGTGAACAACAGGATAAGAGTTAATGCATGGGCTGTTAAAACATACCACAGATTCACTTTGCAAGGGTTTCACTAGCAAATAAAAATGACTATTAAAATTATGTGTTAATGTCTTAAAAATTATTAAAGCTAGAGCCTTGAAAGCTGATGAGTGCATTGCAATTGATGAGTAAGATGTCCTGATTAACTTTTGAAGAGATACTGTAGAACACTTGGGCCCCGTCAAGCGATTTTGGTACTTATCACCTATGCGAGCAGCGAAGGTTCAGGCGAGCCTGCGCATCCGCGCAGGCTCGCGAGAACCTTCGCTGCTCGCTCATACAAGCAGTGAATCAAGAGGAACCTTCAGACAGAAAGCCATATCCCTGGCCCCTCTGAATGGCTGGGCATGCACAGTTAAAATTTGTCACGAAGGAATGCTCGAAGACACAAATTCGCTTGGCGGGGCTCACTTCATGAATTATGGCCCTTTGTAAATTTGGGCATTTGTACATTGCATGTTTTGTGATGCATAGTATAACTTTAGAACCATGTATGCTAGGGTTTTGAAATTTCACATACGGATTCCTCATGGAAAAAACAACAACCAAAAAACAGCTGACACATATTTTTTTCTCATCTTTGTCCCTTTCCTGAGTTATGGCCATTTGATAAAAGTCGGATCTTGTCAGCAAAATATCTCAAAACTGTTAAAGCTAGAGCCTTGAAAGTTGATGAATGGATTGGTAATGGTAAGAATATAACCTGAGAAACTTGGGAATAAATTCTGAAAAAAAAAATGGAGGAATTCTTGATCTTCAGATATGGCACATTAAACATTTTTTAAGGGCAAGAATATAGATAGTGGCAAAGTGTTTTATAAACACCCTGAAGTGAACTTTTTAGCTCACCTGTCACGTAGTGACAAGGTGATCACCTGTCACGTAGTGACAAGGTGAGCTTTTGTGATCACTTTTTGTCCGTCGTCCATCCGTGTGTGCGTGCGTCCTTAAACTTGTTCTTCAAACGGCATCTCCTCCTAATCCACTGATCGGATTTTGACCACACTTCACAGGAATGATCCTTAGATGGTCCCCTTTTAAAGTTGTTCAAATGGTTCTGGTCCGTTGCACATCAAGGTCACAGAAGCTAAAAATAGTTTTTTTTAATGAAAACTTAAAAAATCTTCTCCTGAAACCGCAAGGCCCAGGTCTTCAATATTTGGTTTGAAGCTTCATCTAGTGGACCTCTACCAAGATTGTTCAAATTATAGCCCTGGGGCCCAAAATGGCCCCACGCCGGGTGCTACCAGTTTTACACAGACTTATATGGAGAAAACCTTTAAAAATCTTCTTGTCTGAAACCAGAAGGCCCAGGTCTTTGATATTTGGTATGAAGCTTCATCTGGAGGACCACTACCAAGATTGTTCAAAATATAGTCCTGGGGCCAAAAAGGGCCCCGCGCCAGGGCCCACTGGTTTCACATAGGTGTATATAGGGAAAACCTTATAAAAACTTCTTGTCTGAAACCAGAAGGCCCAGGTCTTTGATATTTGGCATGAAGCTTCATCTAGTGGACCTCAACCAAGATTGTTCAAAGTATAGTCCTTGGTCCAAAAATGCCCCCGCGCTGGGGCCTACTGGTTTCACATAGTATATAGGGAAAACCTTTAAAAATCTTCTTGTCTGAAACCAGGAGGCCCAGGTCCTTGATATTTGGCACGAAGCTTCATCTAGTGGACATCTACCAAGATTGTTCAAACTATAGTCCCGGGGCCAAAAATTTCCCCCCTGCCAGGGACCACTGGTTTCACATAGGTGTATATAGGGAAAACCTTTAAAAATCTTCTTGTCTGAAACCAGAAGGCCCAGGTCTTTGATATTTGGCATGAAACTTCATCTAGTGGACCTCAACCAAGATTGTTCAAATTATAGCCCTTGGGCCAAAAATGGCCCCACGCCGGGTGCTACCAGTTTTACACAGACTTATATGGAGAAAACCTTTAAAAATCTTCTTGTCTGAAACCAGAAGGCCCAGGTCTTTGATATTTGGTATGAAGCTTCATCTGGTGGTCCTCTACCAAGATTGTTCAAAATATACTCCTGGGGCCAAAAATGCCCCCGCACCAGGGCCCACTGGTTTCACATAGGTGTATACAGGGAAAACCTTTAAAAATCTTCTTGTCTGAAACCAGAAGGCCCAGGTCTTTGATATTTGGCATGAAGCTTCATCTAGTGGACCTCTGTCAATATTGTTCAAAGTATAGTCCTTGGTCCAAAAATGCCCCTGTGCTGGGACCTACTGGTTTCACATAGGTGTATATAGGGACCACCTTTAAAAAGCTTCATCTAGTGGACATCTACCAAGATTGTTCAAACTATAGTCCCGGGGCCAAAAATGACCCCGTGCCAGGGACCACTGGTTTCACATAGGTGTATATAGGGAAAACCTTCAAAAATCTTCTTGTCTGAAACCAGAAGGCCCAGGTCTTTGACATTTGGCATGAAGCTTCATCTAGTGGACATCTACCAAGATTGTTCAAACTATAGTCCCGGGGCCAAAAATGCCCCTGCGCCGGGGCCCACTGGTTTCACATAGGCGTATATAGGGAAAACCTTTAAAAAGCTTCTTGTCTGAAACCAGAAAGCCCAGGTCTTTGATATTTGGCATGAAGCTTCATCTAGTGGACCTCTGCCAAGATTGTTCCAAATAAAGTCCTGAGGCCAACAATGCCCCCGCGCCGGGGCCAACTGGTATCACATAGGCGTATACAGAAATAACCTTTAAAAATCTTCTTGTCTGATTCCAGCAGGCCCAGGTCTTTGATATTTGGTATGGAGCTTCAGCTAATGGACCCCTAGCCTCTAATGGACCGCAAATAATAGCCTTTGGGCAAAAAGTGTCCCTGCGCCAGGACCCACTAGTTTTACATAGGCTTATATAGGAAAAACCTTTAAAAATTTTCTTGTCTGAAACCAGAAGGCCCAGGTCTTTGATGTTTGGCATGAAGCTTCATCTAGTGGACCTCTACTGAGGTTGTTCAAATTATAGCCCTGGTACCAAAAATGCCCCTACAGCAGAGCCCACTAATTTTACATGGGCTTATATGGGGAAAATCTTTAAAAACTTCTTGTCTGAAACCAGAAGGCCCAGGTCTTTGATATTTGGTATGGAGTTTCAGCTAATGGACCTCTAACAAGATTGTTCAAATAATAGCCTTGGGGCAAAAAGTGTCCCTGTGTCAGGACCAACTAGTTTTACATAGACTTATATAGGAAAAACCTTAAAAAATCTTCTTGTCTGAAACCAGAAGGCCCAGGTCTTTGATGTTTGGCATGAAGCTTCATCTAGTGGACCTCTACTGAGGTTGTTCAAATTATAGCCCTGGCACTAAAACTGCCCCTAAAGCAGAGCCCACTAGTTTTACATGGGCTTATATAGGGAAAACCTTTAAAAATCTTCTTGGCTGAAACCAGAAGGCCAAGGTCTTTGATATTTGGTATGAAGCTTTATTCTCTACCAAGATTGTTCAAATTATAGCCTTGGGGGCCAAAAATGTTTGCGCCGGGACCCACTAGTTTTACATAGGCTACATGCCAGGGCCCACTGGTTTTACATAGGCTTATATAGGGAAGACCTTTAAAAATCCTAGAGACACTGATTCTCAGGTGAGTGATTCAGGGCCCACTGGGCCCTCTTGTTAATATTTATGATTTTTTTGTTTCTTCAGTTATGGCCCTCTGAAAATTGTAACATTTCATCCATGTAAAACTAACAGGGGCAAGCAGTTTTTAAATGCTTTTAAGTATAAAGTTAATGCACTGGTCATTTTTATTGTGTGAATTTGGGTTTAATGTCGCTTTCAACAACTTTTCAGTCATATCAGGACAGTGTTTGGTTGTGACAGGGAGCTCAGTGCTCACTTTTATAGTGCTGCCTCACTGAAGTATGATGTCCCAGACACATTACATGATACCACACCCAGTCACATGATCCTGACACTGGGTCGACCAGTCCTAGCTCTACCCCGTAAATAGGTCCCGTCTCTATATGACCTTAGCTGTTGCGGGAAAGTAAAACTAAAAACACACTCACTCAATCACTGTACATTATCTACAACCATAGCAGCTTCAGATAAGGCACTTTTTAATATCCAAAAAGTACTGATATCTTTCTTATTTTTGCATGAAAACTTATGATGTGGGTACTCATTAGAAGCGCCTCAATGAGGTGCTTCTATTGAGTACCCACAATATACGTTTTCGTGCAGCAATAAGAAAAATAATATTTAGATACCCTCTCTTATCTGGGGCTATGTGTAACAGTAACAACATCAGTGCTTGCTATTTCTTCTGCAGATGGTGTTTGGAGAGGGGCTAAGCTATTGAATCTCAAAGAGATTGTTGATCATGCTCTCATAAAATGTAAATCTCGGTAAGTTGCTTTCTTTATAAAATAGGCGCTAAATTCTTTTCACTTCTGTTTGTATCATCACGAAAACATGCCTATATAATTTTGACCCCCTTGAACCCCACTTTTATGTAGTAAAACTGGGGTTTCCGGGTGAATACCTTATTTTTGTCGCGCCTGCTATTAGCATGGCGCGACTTAGGTGCCCGGTTTTCCGTCCGTTCGTTCGTCCGTTCGTTTCGTCCGTCCGTTCGTCAAGGCGTCAACATTTGTGACCACCCTAGCTTTCACCCTAATGGTCAAGTTTATTTCACAAGAACTGTAATTGCTTCATTAATGATACTTGGTACCAACTTGTGTCAGGGGATGACAACTTACATGCAAGCATCCATATTTGACCTTGACCTACATTTCATGGTTCACTGACTTTGTAAAATATTGCGACCACCCTAGCGTTCATCCTAGTTGTCGAGTTTATTTCTCAAGAACTATTAGAGGTTCATTAATGATACTTCATACAAACTTGTGTCTGGGGATGGCAACTTACATGCACGCATCCATATTTCATCTTGACCTACATTTCATGCTTCACTGACTTTGTAAAATATTGCGACCACCCTAGCGTTCACCCTAATGGTCAAGTTTATTTCTCAAGAACTATAAGAGCTTCTTTAATGATATTTGGTTAAAACTTGAATCTGTGGATGGCAACTTAAATGCAAGCATCCATAAAATATTGCCACCACCCTAGTGTTCACCCTAATGGTTAAGTTCATTTCTCAAGAATTATTTGGACTTCATTAATGATACTTAGTACAAGCCTTTTATGCAAGCATCTATGTTTGATCTTGGCCTAGATGTCATGGTTTGGTGACTTTGCGCCCCCACAGGCGCGACATAGCCTTCGCGGAATTCTTGTCTTATTTCTGCTCTAAAATATATTTTGAGCAGAAATAAGAAAAATATCACAATTTTTCATTATAACATTTTCATTTCTTCAGAGATAAAGGTAACAATGTATTTGTATAGGCATGTTTTCGTTATGTAACAGCTCGCAAATCAAACTGATTCTGAAGCATATTTTATTTTCCAACATTTTTCACTCGTTTTAGTGATTCCAAAAAGCGAAAAACTGTCAAAATTTTAAGACTAATTCTGGGTTTAGCAGGACTTATCATACAGTATCATTTAGCAGGAAAGTTGCCATATTTTTTAATCTCCTTGTTTTGTGCTGAGAGTTAGTTAAATAACCGTGTTATATCCAAACAAAAATGTATAGATTACACAGAAAATTGACCATTTGTGGTTATTTTACTATGTAATTTATACATTTTGGATCCATCCTGAAATCATGTTATATCCAAAACAGTGTTATAGAGAACCATGTTATAATGAGGCTGTGGTGTAGTATACAATTAAGCTTTGTTTTATAGTACTGTATGCATATATTGTACAGCTAAATCTTGGTAATTGAAACACATATAACTCAAAATACATGTTTTTTTTTTCATTCAAAGTGGATTGAAGCCTCCGTGGTGTAGTGGTTACGCTACTGGCCTTGTAAACCAGGGATCGCAGGATCGATCCCGGGCTTCTCCAGACTTTCGGATGAGTCTTTAAACCGAGGCCCTGTCTCCGTATGACCTTAGATGTTGGTGGAACGTAAAACTCAAACAATCACTCACTCATTCAAAGTGGTTTGGAAATGCCAAATACACACAATACACATATGAGCAATGTCTTGATGCATCTTGTTTCATGACATTAGGAACCAACAAAGGTGCAGATCAGCCTGACCATTGCGCAGTCTGATCAGCATGTATGTGTTCCTTACATGGGACAGTATAAAACCTAGTTTCTATAATCTGAAATTTCAGCCCCGCCCATCGGGGCTTGAAGAAATATATGGGCTGCATGATGCTTCCACGCAGAGCTGAATCCGACCCGCACACAAGTACTGGTAAACCGCTTAGAGGGTCTAAGCCTGCCCAGGCAAAGCGATGCGCATGAGTCGGACCGTCCATGCTTATAAACCCTATTGGTTTCATTGGGCAACAGGGCTTTAGATGTCATTTCATCTCAATGTCGGGTAAAAGTCCCACAAAAGTCCAAAATGACCTTTACAGTGTTGACGGGGATGTTAAACCTCAAATCAAACAAATAATCTGAAATTTCAACCTCTTTCTGGCCTGTGGCGCTGTACAGGCAGGTTAGTGTGTTACCGTATTTGCTGTATGTATTTGGACAGTCAGGCCTGAGCAAACAGTGTAGACCCAGATGAGACGCCGCAATTTTCATGGTCCAAAGGTATTTGAGCGATCAATATTATATTTCCAGAAATCATGAAGTGAAGCATGTCATAGTATTGCGTCATTTACTGCCATCAGAAGAAGATGTCCGGTTAGGTAACGGAGATGTTGAGGAACCGCCGGCGAAGAGACCAACTACAAAGATCAAAATCAACTGGAACCTTATCACTGATAAATGGTGGAATGATGTCGTGGATATGGCTTCAACACAATGTGATCCTGTGTGGCTAGATGCTGAAGATCCACTATTTATGCTGTACACAAGGTAGGGAGAGTTACGTCTTTTTCTGCTAAATTTTAAAGATTTATATAGGAACAAATTAATTAAAAAAAGGAAGAAGGAAGATGAAATGTATTATCATTAGTGATTGAATGAGGTACTAGTATATGGAGCATTCCTTTCTCCTTGTATTTTAATGTTTTATAGCAACGACGTTATTGCATGTCATAAACCACAATTATTATACAGTGGTAAGGGTCTGTAATTAGCTCACCTGGATCAAGCCGGGGGTTGGGGGGAAGGTATTGCACCATCACCTGTATTGACATCAGCATCCACGTCCATATTTAAGTTTAAGTTTTGTTAAGAGATGATATTTTTCAAACCATATGAATCATATTATGATAGAATTTTGTCCATATTTGCTATGATGACAGATAGAAATCCACAGTTTATTCCATCATATGCCCCACCTATTTCTGAAATTTAAGACCGTACATTTTCCAAACCATGATTGATTTAGTTCATATTTGGTATGCTGCTAGGCATACCCCCATACAGGCCAAAGGCCACATAGTCAAGTTTGCAAGTTTGTGTTAAATTTTTTTACCTTTATATTGGGGCTCCTTGTAATTTGTAAACAATTTTATTTAAAAAATGTTAATAGCTAATATTTTCCAATTTGGTTAATATTTGGTATAACGATAGTTATATGATTCCAAAGGCTTAATTCGATAATACTCCCAACTCCTGCCAAATACCTCAAAGTCACAGTTTTGGATCCATCTTTAAACTGTGTAATATCCAAACAGTTTTATCATCATCATCATCATCATCATCATCAATGGATTTTTTATTAATGTGCAGGTACAGGGGCAAGGTTCACATAAGTGGGCCCCTTCCAGGTAGCTGGCTTGCTGCATGCATGGCAGTTCGTACACCAGATCTCCAGGCCTGTCTATCATGAGGATCGATAGCAGAGAGCTTCCATTCTCGGCAATCTCTTTCTGTCAGCTGCTTCCAGGTCATCTTGGGCCTTCCAGCTCCCGCTTTCCACCTACCTGTATGTCACAGGCAGTCTTGACTGCACCGTTGGAGCGTTCCACATGCCCATACCAGCGGAGCCTTCTCTCTTTCAGGATGAGGGCCAGGTCCTCAATGCCAAGATGCTCAAGTAATTCACTGGACCTGATGGTGACAGTGTCCTGTGGCTTGACATTGCAGATCTGTCTGATCATTGCCCTGTCATTCCGCTGAAGACTTTGGAGATTTGGCTTTGTCAATGGCCATGTCTCACTGGCATGGAGCATTGCGCTCTGCACAAAGAAGCTGTACACATGGCCACGTGTCTTGAACAAGAGGTGGCAGGAAGAGAGAACTGGTAGCAACTCCTAATTTCTTCCAGGCTGTTTTCACATGTGATGTGGTTGAAACGTCGCAACCACACGCTGCTGAGAGCATATCACCTAGGTAGCAAAAGGAAGCTACAACCTCCAACTTGTTGGATCCGACTTGGACTTCCCACTGTGGTCTGCCATCAAAGGGTTGTGCAGTTCCTTGGCACCGTGTACACCTGTAATCAGGGTCCCCTATCAAGCGCTTGATCCCACTGCATTTCTTGTACACCCAAGGCTTACAGCCATTACAAACGATACTGTTACTGCCCACTCCAGTGTGACATACAGCGCATGGGAACTGGCCTGTACTCTGCATTCACTCTCAGCCCTTTCGCCTCCATTGCATCTTTCCAAGTTAAGAGCCTCCTGACACATTCCTCAAGGGATTCAGCTATGATGACAAGGTCATCAGCATACAGGTCCTCCCAGGGGACTCCAGAGCGGAATTGGCATGACAAGGCTTCAAGCACAATGTTGAAAAGCAGTGGGCTGAGAACAGAACCTTGATGAACACCCACCTTCACTTTGAATTCTTCACTGTACCCATCAACAACACGGACACGGCTCCGAGCATTAGCATACATCCCTTGGACTAGTCGCACAATCCACTCGTCCACTCCAAGTTTTCTTGGTGCCCACCAGATGACTTTCTGAGGCACTCGCTCAAATGCCTTCTCCAGGTCTACAAAAGCCATGTAGAGTCTCCTGTTGGCCACCAGATACTTCTCTTGCAGCTGCTGTACAACAAAAATTGCATCTGTTGTGCCTCTTCCTGGGACGAAGCCAAACTGGGAATCGTCAATTGACACCAACTGCCTAAAGAGGCCATCCACAATCCTCTCCAGGACTTTCATGACCTGTTCTGTCAGCTTGAGACCACGGTAGTTGCCCAGTTCCAATGCATCGCCCTTGCCCTTGTAGAGACAGACAATGAAACTCTGTTCCCAGTCAGAGGGTACCTTTCCATCACGGATGATTGCAGCTGCAAGGTCACAGATCATTGAGGCACCCGCATCACCTGCAGCTCTTTTCATCTCCACCACTATGCCAGAAGGACCTGGTGCTTTGCCAGTCTTCACCTGAGAGATAGCCTTCTTAACCATATCAATAGTGATTGGGATGGGCGGCCCTTCCACTGGTGGTTCATCAGAGGAGTGGTCTGGGTCCCAGTCAAACTCAACATTGAGTAGCCTTTGGTAGTGTGCTAACCAGGCCCTCTGATTTGAGTCTTCACTCATTTACATCTCCCCTGCATCATTCTTTACTGGTTTGTCACCTACAACATCGGCACTCTCTCTTCTCATCTGGTTAGCAAGGTGGTATACTTCTGAGGACTTAGGGTCAATATTCTTGTAGATCTCCTTCTCAACTTCTTGGCGAGCATGGTGCACCACATGTCTGGCTATGCGTTTGGCTGCAAGATATGATGCACGAGTGCCCTTACCAGTCTTCCATGCCTTAAAGGCTTGCCGCTTGGTTGCATGACCTTATTAACATGCTCATTCCACCACCAGATTACGCGACGCCAGTGGTGGGGCCGAGTTGTGCCACACACCTCTTCAGTTGTCTTGAGCAGACCGGTCTTGCTGCTGTTCCATATATCCTCAGTGGTACCATCAGCTACACCTGCTGAGGCACTCACATGCTGGCTGAAAATCTCTTGGAAATGATTTCTTGTCTGAGATTCTTTCAGCTTCCAAACTTTTAGTCTTGGGGGGTGAACTTGGGTTTGGGTTTAGGTGGCACATCAATCCTCATGTCGCATGCAAGAAGCTGATGTTGGAGGGCTACTTCCTCGCCAGGGATCACTTTGATATCTGTGACAAGTTTGCGCATTGTCCTGCCGAAAAGGATGAAATCTATCTGCGTCGCTGCGCTTCCTGACCTGTATGTGATAAGATGACTGTGATGTGTTTCCAAGAAGCAGGTCAAATGCCAGTGCATACTCTAGAATAAATGAACAATGTTATGAAGCGGTTAATGCATATTATATTATGATTTGTAGTGGATCAACAGGAAAGCCAAAAGGAGTGTTACACACAGTGGGAGGCTACATGATGTACATTTCTACAACATTCAAGTACGATTTTGACTACCAGCCGGACGACGTATACTGGTGTACTGCTGATGTAGGCTGGATAACTGGTCACTCCTATGTCACCTATGGGCCACTAGTTAATGGTGCTACTGGCCTTATAGTAAGTCATAGAAATATTGTTTGACCGTATCTCAAATACAGTAAAAATTCCTCTATTAAGACCACTTAAAATTAAGACCCAGTTTGCTTTTAAAAGCCTGTTGAGAACGTTTTAGTTATTCTTTCTTTGTGTTTTCTACACTTGGTGTCTCTTGTTAAGAGACCACATTTGGGACTGTTCAAAAGTGGTCTTCCAGACCACTTTTGAACAGTCCCAAAGGTGGTCTTAATATAGGAATTTTACTATAGTGTGTTTCAGCTTTGAGTTCAGACTATTTAATTTCATTTTTTGAAATAACTTTTAACCTGTTTGCCCAATTTTGCTTGCTCAGGGTACCCAGTTGATGGATTTGTCAGGGCCAGAGAGCAAAACATCTTGGCTTGGATGTCCAGTACATCTATAAAAAATAACTTTCTGTCTCGACAGTACAATACAGTGTACATGTACATGTATTCAGAAATAATATTTCAGTTCATGTGTTAAATGGAAGGGTTGGGTGAGGCAAAGGTGACGTGTGTCTTGCATCACGGGGGCATCCAGCTGATAATGGCTTAAAGTTGGGCAAGGCTGGTATGGGAAGAGGGGGAGCGTTGTTATTTCTTCTGTTTTTACACTTCCATACATTTTTCTCTTTCTCCTGTGGGACACTTAACATCTCGTCTACTATCTCATCACTTTTCTCCCTTTCTCTGGGAGATGACACAAAATGACCCACAAAGGTTGATGTTTCCTTAAGGGGAACGGATACACACACCTTCAGGGAAGGCAACTCTTGCAAATGTATTTTTGTCTCCCCTGTCAATAGGGGTCAACTCTGAAAGGAAAGAATTTGCTCCCCCATAAACCCCAGTTTTCTCTTATATAATGTGGCGTTTAGAGGGATATTCATTACATGGACTTCTTAACGTGATGGATACTTGTTACAATCACTTTGATGTGGTGGTTCTAACAAGTACCCACAATCTATGTTTTTATAGAGAAATAAGAAATATTATCTCTTAATATTTTCACAAAATCCATTTAATATAGATCCAGATGATAGTAACAGTATAATTTTACTTATTTTTTGTAAACATAAGTTGTGGTTACTTGTTAGAATTGCCTCAATGAGGCTATTCTAACAGGTGCCCACAATGTATGTTTTTATGGAGAAATAAGAAAAAAAATGTCTTAATTATTCTTATCAGGATCTTTGTTTATTACATTCTTACAGTTTGAAGGTGTTCCAACCTACCCAGATGCTGGGAGATTCTGGGCTGTCGTAGAAAAATATAAAGTCACTAAGTTTTACACAGCACCAACAGCCATTAGAGCCCTCATGAGGTTTGGAGATGAACATGTCACAAAGTAAGTCATACAGTCACTTGAGTACAGAATTAGAACATGTCACAAAGTAAGTCATACAGTCACTTGAGTACAGAATTAGAACATGTCACAAAGTAAGTCATACAGTCACTTGAGTACAGAATTAGAACATGTCACAAAGTAAGTCATACAGTCACTTGAGTACAGAATTAGAAAATGTCACAAAGTCATACAGTCACATGGGTACAGAATTAGAACATGTCACAAAGTAAGTCATACAGTCACTTGAGTACAGAATTAGAACATGTCACAAAGTACATCAAATAGTACACAATCAGAGCATATCACACAGTAAGTCACACAGTACACAATGAGAACATGTCACAAAGTAAGTCACACAGTGCACAATCAGAACATGTCACAAAGTACGAAACAAATAGTATCAGAGCATGTTACAAAGTGTCACACAGTACACAATCAGAGCATGTCACAAAGTAAGTCACACAGTACACAATCAGAGCATGTCACAAAGTGCGAGACAAATAGTATCAGAGCATGTCACAAAGTGTTACACAGTACACAATCAGAGCATGTCACAAAGTGTTACACAGTACATAATCAGAACATGTCACAAAGTAAGTCACACAGAACACATTCAGAACATGTCACAAAGTATGAGACAAATAGTATCAGAGCATGTCACAAAGTGTCACACAGTACACAATCAGAACATGTCAAAAAGTAAGTCACACAATACATGATCAAAGTATGACATATAATATAAAACCAATACTGTTTCACTCAGAGAAAAATGCTGTAAGCAGTGTAAAGCCAAATTCCTGCTGTTAAAATGCAGTGTAGCTTAGTGATGCCACATTTTTCAACAGAAAATTGTTGAATATACAATAGAAAAATTTCATTTGATGTTAATTAATCAGAAGTCATATTGTCTCATAGTTTCAGATAAGGTGTAGTTAGCTACAAGGATAATAAATAGGGCCATTTGTTCAAAACTAACGACGTTGTTAATTAACATATTATTAAAACTTTGATCATTAAATGTGGAATATACACTAATATTTTGCTGAAAAAATGTGAGCAGCTGCTCACCTTTTTATTAGCAAAAATAGTAAAATTCCTCTATTAAGACAAGCTTTGGGACTGTTCAAAAGTGGTCTTTAAGACCACTTTTGAACAGTCCCAAAGCTGGTCTCTGACCACAAGAAATTGAATGCAGAAAAAGCATAGAAAGAATAACTGCAATCTACTGAATAAGCTTTTCAAAGCAGAATTAGTCTTAATTTTAGGTGGTCTTAATAGCGGAATTTCACTGAACCACTGTATTAAATACTTTACTTACTAGAACAGTTAACATTTTCCCCAATAACAAGCTTGTTAAGCTAACACTGCTCTGAACAACTGTGTCTTGATCATTTTTCTTCATTTATTTGTACAAACATGCTATGGGTACTTAGAAGCCTCTGTGGTGCAGTGGTTACGCTACCTCGTAAACCAGGGATTGCAGGATCGATCCCGAGCTTCTCCAGACTTTCAGATGAGTCTTTAAACCAAGGTCCCGTCTCTGGTGACCATAGCTGTTGTTGAGACGTAAAACTCAAACATTCACTCAATGCTATTGGTACTTGTACTGCAACATACATTGCGATGGCGAAATAAGAAAAATTATCTCCAAATTATCATTGTTTCTCTGTGTTTTGAGCTGTATTGTTACAATATTTTGGATACCGTTGAAATCCTGAAAGTTCGGGCACCTTGAAGTCTTGCTGTAATTCTCCTAAAATGTTAACAAATTTGTTTCACAATCCAGCAAGGAGTCCCAAAAAGTGCAGACAGAATCGCAGTGTAGACCCTGATCATGCTGCTCCTTCAGGAGCGGTCAGACTGGTCAGAGCTTAGGCCTGAGTGTCTAGGATCACTAGGGTAACCATTGTAAGTCCTGATGCAATCAATTATTCCATTTCAGGTATAACCGAGAGTCCCTTAAGGTCTTGGGTACAGTGGGTGAGCCGATTAATCCCGAGGCATGGTTGTGGTATTATAATGTTGTCGGGAACAAAAACTGTGCAGTAGTTGACACATTCTGGCAGACTGAAACTGTGAGTTAAATAGAATTCCTCATTATCAAAGCCCACTCTTTGGCAATAAAATTTAGTCAAACTACAACGGTTCATACACCTGTGGAACCTCGTCCATATGGGCTTGAAGAAATAGATTGTGCTGCATGATGCTTCCACACAGAGCTGAAACTGGCCGCTCATGAGTACTGGTAAACCGCTTAGGGGTCTTATCCTGCCCTGGCAAAGTGGTGCTTGTTGAACCATCCCTACATATTAACCCTTTTGGTTTGTTTGGACAAGGGATTGAGATGTCATTTCAACTCAGTGTCTGGTAAAAGTCTCACAAAATTGGAAGCAACTTCTCCAAAATGACCTAAATAGTGTTGATGGGGACGTAAAACCTCAATTCAAACAAACAAACACCTAATAAACCATGAATATGATCTGGAGACAAAATTGGAATAACTTAACGGTTTATGCTGCCATGTTACCACATCTTACAGTGGTGCTATCTGGTACGCATGTACTCGTATTCAAAATATTTCAACACTGTGGGTCTTTATCTTCTGAAAGCCCTGCAGCAGGGCACTAGTCAGGTCCACTGATAGCACCAGTTAGCTCCGTGCAAAATAACACTGTCTTTCTTTAAAGGTGCATTATTGAGCTATCTGGAAAAAATGCTTCCAAAAAATAAAATACATACAGCCAGTATTTTTCTTTAAAACAATACAAATGCATGCATTTTACGCAAAAATGCGAACAATTATGATCACAGGTAAACGAGTTTGAGAAGGATTCCCTAACTAGGTTTCGAACATTAGTTAGATCTATTTTTAGTTCGTGGCAAAAATAGAATCCCCATATATGACGTTATGCGACGTTCATTTTTGGCCTTGTTTGCTTAGGCCATGCCTGAATCGGAGAAAAAATATGACGCTGAATACCATGCCATAAGTAACGACACTCAGAGACGATACTGTCGCCATGTATGTGTAAAGTGACAGATTTATTTTTAGAACAGAAATTCCGAACACATGTTCAGAGCGAAGGGTAAACAAGTATGAAAACGACCATTTTCACAAAGTTCTGAAGCTGTATTTGGCTCCAAAAGTGTACACATGACAAAGGAGCATGCATTGAAGATAAAAACCAGAAAAAATTTTTTGAGACCCGGTAGCTCAATAATGCACCTTTAATATGATGTGATTTTTATGTCCCCGGTAGTGATAGCGGGACATATTTTCCCCGGTAGCAATAGCGGGGACATAACTGCTTTTTCTCAGTCTGTTTGTTCGTTTGCATTGCTTGTTTATTAATTGGACAAATTTAGCATTGGTCATAACCTTTGAACCATTACAGCTACAGCCTTCATATTAGGTAGGTTCCTTGTGACAAGGGATTCCTACTAATACAAAAAATTTTGACCTGTGACCTACTTTAAAAAGAAAAATAACAATGGTCATAACATTTGAAACGTTTCAGATAAAGCCTTCATAATTGGCGTGTAGTTTCCTTGTGACAGGAGCTTTCCACTCACACAAAAAATTTTGACCTTGACCTGTGACCTACTTGTTTAAGAGAAAACTAACATTGGTCATTTCAGATAGAGCCTTCATATTTGGCATGTAGGTTCCTTGCGACAAGGACTTCCCACTGACCCAAAGAATTGTTAACCGTGACCATGACCTGTGACCTTTAAAGAAAAAAATAATATTGGTTATAACTTTTGAACCATTTTAGATAGAGTTTTCATATTTGGCATGTAGGTTCCTTGTGACAAAGGCTTCCCACTCTTACAAAAAATATTGATCTGTGCCCTTGACCAGTCACCTACTTAAAGAAAAAAATTAACATTGGTCATAACTTTTGAACCGTTTCAGATACAGCCATCATATTTGGCATGTAGGGCTTACGGCTCATACAAAAAAAAAATAAATAAATAAATAAAAAATAAAAATGATTGACCTGTGACTTTGACCTTGACCTGTGACCAACTTTAAAGAAAAATGAATAACATTGGTCATAACTTTTGAACGTTACAGATAAAGCCTTCATATTTGGCATGTTTGTTCCCAAATATGGGAACAAGGGCTAACCACTCATACAAAAAAGTTGACCTTTGACCTTGACCTTGTCCTACTTGTTTAAGAACAAATTAACATTGGTCATAACTTGGTTGAACTTCATATTTGGCTAGTAGGTTCCTTGAGAAAAGGGCTTCCCACTCATACAAAAATCTTGAACTGTGACCTTGTCCTGTGACCTACTTTAAGACAAAATTAACATTGGTCATAACATTGAACTGTTTCAGATACAACCTTCATATTTGGCACGTAGGTTCACTCATCAGCCATGATGCACACTTGAATATTTGACAGCAAGTCCTATTGGCCAATGAAACTTTATACACAGGTCCACCATGATGTACCCTGTTCAGTGCTGTTGATCATTGCCTTTTCTCATGAAGTCTTTCACATATCAGCCATGATGCACACTGACCTACTTTTCAGGATTAGCTGAACAATGTTTAATCTGTGCATTTAGCTCTATGTTTTTTTAATGCCACAAGTATTTGCGACAGTGCCATTCAGCAAATTCCTTAATTTGTCTGTGTTTTTGTTTCAGGGAGGCCATGTACTTACACCATTACCAGGTGCAACACCAACAAAACCAGGCTCATGTGTAAGTATTGACTTAAACTTGCTGTTTGTACTAATCATCAGTCATTTACATAAGCTGGTGACAGGCCAAATCCGTTTCATTGGGCGACCGGGTTTGAGATGTCATTTCATCTCATGGTCGGGTAAAACGTCTCCAAAATGACCTGTACAGTGTTAAGGGGGACGTTAAACCTCAAATCAAACGAACAAACCAAGACAGGCCAAATCCAGCCCAATCATCAGTCAATTACTCAAGCTGATGATAGGCCGAGTGCAGCCCAATCATCAGTCACTTATACAAGCTGATGATAGGCCGAGTGCAGCCCAATCATCAGTCACTTATACAAGCTGATGATAGGCCGAGTGCAGCCCAATCATCAGTCACTAATACAAGCTGATGATAGGCCGAGTGCAGCCCAATCATCAGTCACTTATACTAGCTGATGATAGGCCCAGTGCAGCCCAATCATCAGTCACTTATACAACTGATGATAGGCTGAGTGCAGCCCAATCATCAGTCACTTATACAAGCTGATGATAGGCTGAGTGCAGCCCAATCATCAGTCACTTATACAAGCTGATGATAGGCCGAGTGCAGCCCAATCATCAGTCACTTATACAACTGATGATAGGCTGAGTGCAGCCCAATCATCAGTCACTAATACAAGCTGATGATAGGCTGAGTGCAGCCCAATCATCAGTCACTTATACAACTGATGATAGGCTGAGTGCAGCCCAAGCATCAGTCACTTATACAAGCTGATGATAGGCTGAGTGCAGCCCAATCATCAGTCACTTATACAAGCTGATGATAGGCTGAGTGCAGCCCAATCATCAATCACTTATACAACTGATGATAGGCTGAGTGCAGCCCAATCATCAGTCACTTATACAAGCTGATGATAGGCCGAGTGCAGCCCAATCATCAGTCACTTATACAAGCTGATTATAGGCCAAGTCCAACCTAATAATTAGTCACTTACAGAAGCTGATGATAGGTGGAGACCAACCCAATTTTCAGTCAATTACATATGCTGATGATCGGTCAAGTCCAACGGCTTTAGCCTTATACTGCTGAGTATATTAATTTAGCGACAACCATTGCTGACCAGCAACCAATTAAATTACTTTTTTTTTTCTCCTATTACTGCTGCTCGCTCACATCTGAGCATTACGAGCAGGATTTTCTGAGTGGTAACCAGTACTTTCTGTTTTCTTTTGTTTGTTTTAAGCAATGTGGATGAAGTGCCTTGCTCAAGGGCACAACACCTTGGTTAGCGTGAGGCTCGAACCCGCAACCTCTCGATCACTAATCTGATGCGCTACCACTGCACCAAAGCGCTCTACTTCATATACAATAATTGTTCAATTTATAAACTGCATGATAAACAATGAAGATCCTGATGAGATGACTTCTCCAGAAGCAATCTGATCTAGTGGTTTGTTTTGGTCGGTATGACTCGAGATGTCATTTCATCTCAGTGTCCGGTAAAAGTCCCACAAAATTGGAAGCAATGTCTCCAAAATGACCTAAATAGTGTTAATGGGGATGTTAAATAGAGAATACCAGGTGAGTGTCTTTTGATATCAAGTTTATCAGGCAAGGCTTCGAGAACGCTGGTAGAATCGCGAGGCTTGCCGAGCGATTCTACATGCGTTCTCGAAGCAGAGCCTGATAAACTTGATATCAAATGACACGTATCTGGTATTCTATTTATCAGTTTATCCCATTATACACTTACATTTTTAGGGCCCCGCACTGAAAGTGTGGGTGCCCTATAGTAATCACTCTGTCCGTCTGTCTGTCTGTCTGTCCGTCTGTCCGTCCACAAATTTTCCTACTCCTCTGATAGCGCTGCCGGGGCCCTAGTCAGTTTCACTGACAGCTCTAGTTGTCCTTTTTTTTCCAGCAGTCCAGTTCTAAGAAGCGCAATGTCACGTTGACCTGATAAAGCTCACTTGTCCTGAGATAGCATATGTTTATCAGGTCAATGTGCTACAATGCAATTAATATAGGGGTGACTGATAAACCTCAATATAAACAAACACATTTTTAGAAATGCACGTCAAAGTGGTGAAATTGAATAACCACAGCATAGGTTTATACAGTAAAATAAAGATAATTATCCTTCAGTTATCTCCAAATACCCATCTTATCTGTTGTTTTAACCTTTATCTTGCTGAATATTCATCTAAGCCACACCCATTTCTGTCTATCAACCAATAAAATTACTTGATGTAATTTATTGCTAAAAATTCATAAACTAAATGCCAAACAGTGTAGATCCTGATCAGATGGCTTCTTCAGAAGCCATCTGATCTGGATCTACACTGTTGGCAAAGATAGGGGTTGTCGTGAACAGCAAGATAAGGGTTAACCTTTATCTTGCTGAGCACAAAAATCTCTACCTTTGCAAACAATGTAGATCCAGATCAGATGGCTTCTGAAGAAGCCATCTGATCAGGATCTACACTGTTTTCATTTTCATGCATTGTGTGAATTGAACAAATATAGAATATGAAGTAATTTGATTGTAATTGGCTGATAGCCAATAAATTAGAATATATAACGGATGAGAAAACTTATCGAGATATTGCAGCGGGCTGTTTCGGCGAGACAATTGCAGGCCTCATATTTTTCAGGCATTTGCAGGATTTCAGGCTTTTAGAGCTTGATTTTTTTCTTGATTTCAGGCTTTGAGATTTGATTTTTGTGCCTATAATCTGTTTAAAAAACTATTTAACCCTTATCCTGCTGAATAAATTTATTACCCACACCCATTTCTTACTATAAGTCAACCACATTACTTGATATTTTCACGAACTGCATTTACAAACAGTGTAGATCCTGATCAGATGGCTTCTAAAGAAGCCATCTGATCTGGATCTACACTGTTTGCAAAGGTAATAGTTGTGTCTTGTTCAGCAGGATAAGGGTTGAAGTTGCAAAATTAGGCCTTTCAGGCACGGAAAAGCATGGTCTGTATGTGGCCTGCAATTGGTGTAGCTAATTAATTTATTCAGTAGGATAAAGATTAAGCTGCGTATAACCTGGCTTTCGGATAACAAATTGGATTACTATTTCAGACATTCCCATTCTTTGGTGTTGTACCTGTGGTGTTAAATGAAGAAGGAACGGAGGTGCATGGTGCAGCTGAGGGATATATTGTAAGTACTAGTTTCGTTACGACAACATGTCTGTGTGACATCTTGCATTCCTTCGTGTCTCCCAAAACAGTAACTTTTCTGATAAAAAATTGTGATATTTTCTTGTTATAGCCATGGTTTGAAAAAGGAGGGCTATACTGGATTTGCCATGTCCTTCCGTGATTCTGTCATTCCTTCATTCTGTGATTCCATCATACCGTGATTCTGTTATTCCGTAATTCTGTGACTGCAAAATTAAAATGCAATTTGCTTAATAACTTTTATGTTTGTGGTCCTACTGCAATGAAACTTATACCACACTTGGTCTCTAAGGTAAAGAAGGTGTAGTAGCAGAAGAGTGACCAAGGGCCCTTAACCCTGGGAGTTCTGTCCCTTGTTATGTTTTCAAATTTTGCCATTCTTGAAAATTATCACAGGAACCAGTAGTTATGTCCATTGATAGGTTTTCAAATTTTCAAATGCACTTTGCTTAGTAACTTTTATGTTTGTGGTCCTACTTCAGGAAACTTATTCCCCTTATTTGCATTATCTGCTGGTTCCTAATCTGAAGGTTATCAGTGTTGGAAAAACAGGTAACCAGACCCCTCTGATTTTTCAAGGTCAGGGGGGTCTGGTTACCTGTTTTTCCAATATTGACAGTGTGCAAGCTGGGAGCTAGCAAATAATGCAAATATGGTGAATGCTATACTTGACCTCAAAGGTAAAGAAGGTGTAGTTGCAAAATTTGACCAAAGGCCCATAACTCCTGCAGTTATGTCTGTTGGTAGGTTTTCGAATTTTGCCATTCTTGAAATTTTTCTAGACAGATTTCTCAGGAACTATGAAAGCTAGAAAGCCGAAACTTCGTATAAATGTGAACAATGACTGGGTGTATTATGTCTACCTGAATAGGGGCCAAGAGTATATAACTCTTTGATTTATGTTCCTTGATAGGTTTTCAAATTTTAAAATGCATTTTACTTTTTAACTTTTACATTCATTACGAAAACACGCCTATACAAATACAGTGTTACCTTTATCGCAGAAAAAAATGTAAATTTTAAGATGAAAAATTGTGATATTTTTCTTATTTCTGCTCAAAATATAGATTGTGGGGCAAAAATAAGAAAAATAAGGTTTACCCCTGCAAACCCCAGTTTTACTATATAAAAGTGGGGTTTGAGGGGGTCAAAAGTATATAGACGTGTTTTCGTGATGTGTCGTCCTACATCAATTAAGCTTATACTACACATGACATCTAAGATAAGGAAGGTGTTATAGCAAAATAGTGACCAAGGGCCCATAACTCGGCCCATAACTCTTGGAGTTATTTCCCTTGGTAGGTTTTCAAATTTTGCCATTCTTGAAAATTTTTGTAACAGATTTCTCAGGAACTATGAAAGCTAGAAAGCTGAAAGCTTGTATAAACATGGACAATGACTGTATGTGTTGTGTATATTGGAATAGGGGTCAAGAGTCTATAACTCATGTGACATGCAAGACGCCAAATTCTTTAGTTTTTGTTAACCTTTGCTTAACGATTAGCTCGATACAAGTGAAATAATCTTGAAATGGTCATTAAAATAAAAAATAATGAGTTAACTCAACTACGGCAAACAAGGCAACATGAAACTTTAGATAAAATCTGAAAACCTCCCTGAATTATTAGCTCTGGCGAAATAATGATGTCACATTTCAGTACTGGTCAATAAATAAAACAATAAAACCGAGTCGGCTATTTTCATTTATTTGGTGTATTCTTTGCTTACAAAGGATCTAACTTCAGGACTTATTTATTAGGAAAAGTGGTGATATATATACATAGATTTTTTTATGAATTTTAGAACCATGTCTATTCTTCTTCTTACCGTAATGATCCTAAGTATTGGAACAGATAGGCTTAAGCAAACAGTGCAGACCCTGATCAGACTGCTCCTTTAGGAGCAGTCTGATCAGTGTCTACACTGTTTGCCATTCCATCTGTACTATTAGGACTCCTTGCTGGATAGTGAAACAAATTTGTTAAAATTTTTGGAGAATTTCAGCAAGTCCTCAAGGTGTCAGAATGTTTAGGATTTTTAGGGTACCCTAGAATCATCTCTATTATCTTAATGAAGAATAAGGAAACTGAATTATCAGTTATCCCTATATATATACATATTTCATTGTAACATTGTAATAGCAGACTCGGTTTTATTGTAACTGAATTATCAGTTATCCCTATATATATACATATTGCATTGTAACGCACTGACCTGATAAAGATATGCTATCTCTGGACAAGTGAGCTTTATCACGTCAACGTGACATTGCACTGTTATGTGTGAACCGGACTACTGGAAAAATGACAAAAATGTTATGAATACTGGAAAAAATGGAAAAAATAACTTCAAAAAAAAAAAAAAAAAAAAAAAATGTCAGCTGATACTAAATATATTGACCACTAGAATGCTGGGACGCACTGAGGACCATCAATAACTGATCGTAAATTGTAAATTTAAGAGTGTACAAGGGGATACACTGATAAATAGAATACCAGATTTGTGTCATTTGATATCAAGTTTATCAGGCTCAGCTATGAGAACGCATGTAGAATCGCTCGGCAAGCCTCACGATTCTACAAGCGTTCTCAAATCCTTGCCTGATAAACTTGATATCAAAAGATAGAACCTGGTATTCTCTATATCCATGCTCGAGTCAGTGAAGTTCCACTATATTTCTCATGAACAGGTGTTCAAACAGCCATGGCCAGGTATAATGAGAACAGTATACGGGGACCACCAGAGATTTGAAACCACGTATTTCAAGAAATTCCCAGGGTACTACTGCACTGGAGATGGTACGTTTTGTCATGAAATATGCTACTGTTTCAATCATTGATAAGTTTTTTATTACCCAATCTCTTACATAAAGTGTTATGATATTTTTTGGCTATAGGATGAGTTTTATCCAGATTTAACCTGAGTGAACCAACAAAATTGTCCAATAGTAAAAAATATTGAATGTTGGTTTTCCGGTTATCATCATTTTGATGCACAGGTAGTAGAATTGGGGAACCAAATCTATGCAATGGCACTTGGCAGCATGTATAGAAATGTAAACAATGACGTCTTGAGTGATTCCAAGCACACAGGAATTAAAGAATCCATAAAATAATATGTCTGTAAGCTGGATTGGGAAATAAAACAGTTATTTGATGGCTGTTTAGATGATAGTCATAACTATTTCCCCTCGGTGTTGTGTAGAACCTAATGTACTATTGCCCTCTGCCTTTGGCCTCAAACAATAGTGCTTCAGGCCATCCACAGCACCTCTGGGCAATAGTTTTGACTATTGTCCAAATAGCCATCAAACAACTGCCATTATTCATTGATTCAGATAGTGTAGAGTAATTTGGATAGGATACTTTTTTTGTTGCCCCTTTTTGTTCCGGAAACCCCAAAACGAGTAGTTGGCAAACAGTTTAGGCCCAGATCAGACGCCGCAGAATGCGGCGTCTGATCAGGGCCTCCACTGTTTGCTAAAAGTACAGTCATTTTCTGAATACGTTTTGAAGAAAACACACTCTGACATCCCTAAATTTTGAGATGGACTTCTGCTATATATAAGAAGGAAGATTCCATTTGGTACAAAAAGGGTTAAGCATGGTACAGTATAGGTGTATGGTTTTCTGTCTGTTTGTCCATTTATCAAACCTTCAAACATTCCTTTCAATCCTAGCGTAAACCCAGATGTTCAAGTTCATTTCCCAAAACTACAGTCACAGGCGCGACATAGCCTTCTGCATCCTTGTTTTATTTTTTTAACCAAACCAAACCAAAGCAGTTACTGATCAACCTATTTCTTGGAAAATGATATTAACTTCACTGTAAGAGAAAGCCTTAAAGCACTTATTTGTTTGAATCATTTTGCAAAGGAAGCTACCCTATTTACTATATTTATTCAGATAGACAGGCCTGATCAAATTATCTAGACCCCCATGCCGCTGATACACTGCTTGCCACTCATCCAACTATATTTGGACACGACATTGGGTAGTGAAATTGTACTTGTTCAAGTTTTAGGACAAGTATGTTAAGGAGTTGAGATATTTAAGGTAATTAGGGTAAATTCTTCTTTTTTTGTTTCTTAAAAAGTGAGCCTCTTGGAAAAGGGGTCTACTATGATAGATAAGAATTTACTCCTGAGGAGCAATCTTTACTTTAAGAGCTGACACCAATTGATCATGGGGATAAAATTGTTTTGAGGGAGTTGCCTCCCCTGAATATAGGTCCATACCCGTTGAAAGAAGAAAAGCAAAAACAGGTGACTCTCATCATCTCAAACTCAGATCACTCAAACTACAGCTTAACTCTTAAGATGCCGAGAAAAACATCTGAAAATGTCGTCTGCTGAATCTTCTTGCTAACTTTTTAAAAATATTTTTTCATACAGGCAAACAGCATGGATCCAGATCAGACTGCTCCTACATCTGGGTGCACACTGTTGGCAAAAACTAATTTTAAAGGACTTGGCAGACAACAAAGCAGATGACAATTGTTTTGATTCACATTTTATGGGTTAAATCAAACTGAATTTCACATTACTGTTTTGTAACCCTTGTCCTTCTGAAATAGATCAGATTCTTCACTGTTTCTCATTTGGTTGGTGAATTTTTGGAATAAATCACATCAAGTTATCTGATCCGTTTATAGTCAAAAAAGGTGTGGCAAACATAATTTATTCTGCAGAACATTGGTTCAGTTTGTTGTTGCATTTTCCTTAAACTATGGAGAGAGAGCAAATGAGAGCCAACTCGGGTTTTTATGTAAGAGTGATCTTCCTTTGTAATGTGTTTATCCACTTGTATCAACAACATTTTCATGACAGGTGGCTACAGAGACAAGGATGGTTATATTTGGATCACAGGACGAATCGATGACATGGTGAATGTCTCAGGGCATTTGTTAAGTACGGCGGAGATCGAGTCGGCCCTTGTGGAACACAAGGCTGTCACAGAAGCTGCTGTAGTATCTCATCCTCATCCAATCAAGGGAGAATGTACATATTCATTTGTTACTACAAAACAGGTAGGTTATATCTTGTTTTCTTGCACACCAGACAAGAAAATCCGTGATTTTACCCTAGGATAGAAATATATGTTCTGATGCTTGTGTTCCGACCCAAAATCGAATATAATCGCATGTTTGATAAATTCACTGGTTGATTACAACCTCCTGCACGGCGGCGTCATGCGTGACGTCACTAAACATTCCTGTTGTGTCATCACAAAATGGCGGATGTCGGTAACCGAAGTGACAGCAGCATTAAAAATTCGCAATAGAAATGGAAGGTATGCAAGAAAAAGAATCCTATATGGGTGTGAGGGGCGGATTGAAAAATCCGTCCCTTGGGATCACTGTCCGGCATCACTAGGCAAGCCTTGTGATGCCGGACAGTGATCCTCGGGACGGATTTTTCCATCTGCCCCTCACACCCATATAAGATTTTTATATTCTTCCATATTTCACAGGTACACCACAACCTTGTTATAACACAGTTCATTATAACACAGTTTGGGTATAACACAGTTTCAAGCTGGATCCCAAAAATGTGTAGATTATATAGAAAAAAGACCATAAATGGTCATTTTCTATATAATCTATACATTTTTGTTTGGATATGACACGGTTGTTTAAGTAACACGATTTCTACGAGCCCATTAATAGTGTTATAAAGAGGTTGTGGTGTTCATGCATTTCATATTGAGAGGATGGACCTCTTCTACAGAGCCTAGCTTTGGTTATAGAATTTTCTACCAAGCTTGATATAATACTGGCTGTTTGTTTGTATGTTGTTATAACCTGTGAACTTATATGTATTTGATCTGTGTATACTTTCATTTCACTACTTCAAATGAAATATTTTGTCATATTTTCAATGTTTGTTTCTTTATCTGATCTAAGTCCTTCTATAACTCATTTCTTCTATTATTATCTATTATATTCTGTCCTGATATTAACTTTGTTTTTTCCCTTATTTTTCTATTCTGTTTTATCAAATTATTGCTAAATCTTATCTTCATTTATCATTTGACATCGCGTCTGAGAGTGTAAAAATGCCATGTAATATTTTCGATAATCCACTAGTGGATTAAATATGCAAATTAGCCAGATACGTCCCGTAACGTTACATTACGACGTCCTTAACGACATCGCGTTTACTAATGGCGGAATATTGACATTTTTGTAAACAATCATGAATAAAATGCGTTTTAAATGTCATATGATAAATAGAATCTTGCATTGTAATAGAATCTTGCATTCGTGCTCATGTATTATTGAATTTATTAAACTTGTTGTGGAAAAGGGATAAAATGCGAGGCTTTAACTCGTTGAGGAAAAGGGATAAAATGCTCGGCAAAGCCTCGCATTTTATCCCTTTTCCTCAACTCGTTTAATAAATTCAATAATACATGACCACTCATGTAAGATCCTCTATGTAGTTATTGCCTAAAAATACTGAAAATGTAATATTCCTATTTTATGATCACATGTAAATTATCTACTGCCATACCCGGTATGTAAATTTAACAAATTGATATTTACATAGGAAAGGAACTAAATAAGCTACTGCTTTTGTTCTGATCTTAAAATTTTGTATTGACTCTGTTATTTGCTTGAATGTTCAAATATGTTTGGAAATAAATATGTTTAAACTACATTTTTTCATGCTGAACTGAGTAAAGAATGAAATTTAGGTTGCTAATAGATAAAACTACAAATAACTAATTCTGTTATAGGACTGTTTATTTAAAAACATACTTAATTAAAAAAATATTGACTTATAAATCTTCCTGTACGTTTATACATGGTTCACTTTGGCATTGTTTTGGATCTCATACAGTACAACTGTCAGAAAGATTAATCCAACAAATGTTACTACTAAACATATAAAAAATGTGCTGATTATGTTAAGAAAATCCTATATAATAGGGATTTCCTGGCAGGTTTGAGCTATTTATAGCTGGGCTATTCTTAGCACTCAGAGGCGTCATTAATTTTGGACAAACAGTCATGTGCAGGTCTAGAAATCCATACAAAACATGTTTATCATCACAATATTTGGGCCCTGTGGCGTCTGATCTGGGTCTGTGTTTGATTTGTAGAGCATACTTTTGTTACAATGTTTGCCAGAAAAATTATCGCATGGTGGCACATGCTATAATGGTTTTCCAGTTTTATGACATAGGCACGATAAATTGCTATTGTACTATTTTTGCCTTTCCTGCCTACTAAAATATTACCTAGGTTACATGAGTTTTGGTATGGATCCCTGCAATAGTGTTGTCAAGATATTGTGTATTAGGGAGTGAGAAAATTGATAATTTTAGTCGTATTCTGGTATTGCAGGGTTATGAATTTACTGAAGAACTAGCAGAAGAATTAAAACAATCTGGTAAGTGCCATCTATCAAAGTTATTTTAGGTAGTGGAACAGTTGTGTCTAAGAAAACAGTGCAGACTCAGATCATGATCTGAGTCTGCACTGTTTACAGTTCTGACAATAATCTGAAAAGGGATCCTTTTTGAAAAAAAAAACAAAACATGAGAATTCAAGAACAGACTGTATGACTGTGTCTTTGCGAAAGTTACAGTCCTGGGGCCAGTTGTTCAAAGCATCGTTAGCTTAACAAGCTCGTTAGTGGTCATATTGTTAACTCTTCTAGCAAGTACAATATCATAAATTTTGGTATTTTTGCTGGAAAAATGTGAGCAGCTTTTGCGTCAGCAAAAGCTGCTCACATTTTTCAGCAAAAATTTCAGCATATTTGCCATATTTAATGATCACAGTTTTAACGATACGTTAACTAACGAAGTTGCTAGTTTTGAACAACTGGCCCCTGGCACTGAGGTTATATAACTTTTTCAAGCTCAGCATGAAATTTGAAATGCTCATAATTATTAAAGTAGAAACAAATGAGGCATTTTGTCTGCTCAAATCAGCTAAGAATGTTGTTTATCCTGCTTATAAATGTTAAAATGCCAACAATTGTTGGCATTTTAAAATTTTTGAGCAGGACAAACTTCATGCTCTAGTGAGTTGAGCATGGCCCCCGCCCATCGGGGCTTGAAGAAATATATGGGCTGCATGATGCTTCCACGCAGAGCTGAAACTGACCCACACACGAGTACTGGTAAAGCCCTTAGAGGATCTAAGCCTGCCCAGGCAAAGCGGTGCGAGTGTCGGACCGTCCATGCTCATAAACCCTTTTGGGTTCATTCGGCGGCAGGGCTTAAGATGTCATTTCATCTCAGTGTCAGGTAAAAGTCCCAAAAAATTGGAAGCAATGTCTCCAAAATGACCTTTACAGTGTTGACGGGGATGTTAAACCGCAAATCAAACAAAGTGAGTTGAGCATGAAAATTTTTTCATAACCTTGGGGCCTGGCCATAGCTCTGGAAAAGGAGGAAAGAGGACCATTTTGGGATATTTTATCTTATATTTCCTTAGAACATATGAGTATGAACATATGTGTATAAGTTAGAACTACCTTGTCAAGTAATTACAAATAAGTACTCACAACTTGTTTCATACAAGAAATAAGGAAAAATAACCTCTGAATGAATTAATTTGACATACCTATTTCTGACTATCAGCCAATCAAATTGCTTGAAATCAAATTCGCAAACTGTATGACACACAGTGTAAATCAAGATCAGATCTGGAATTACGCTGTTTGCAAAGGTAGGGGTTGTTGTTTTTGTTTGATTTGAGATTTAACATCTCCGTCAACACTATTTAGGTCATTTTGGAGATGTCACTTCCAATTTTGGAAACTTTTATCTGACATTGAGATGTAACGACATCTCAACCCCTGCTGCCCAATTAAACCAGTAGGGTTAATATGTATGAACAGTCAGATTCACACCACTTTGCAGGGGCAGGCCTAGACCTTCTAAGCTGGTTACCATTACTCGTGCGCAGTTGGTTTCAGCTCTGCATGGAAGCATCATGCAGCCCAGTCTATTTCTCCAAGCCCAAATGGGCGGGGGCCAAGGGGTTTTTGTGTTCAGCAAGAAAAGGGTTAATAATTGTCTTCATTACTCTTTATATGGAACTTCGAGCCTAGCACTTTCCAACTTTCCATTATACAGTAGAACTTTGATGGCTCGAACACCAATGGCTCGTTTACCATGGATGTGTCGAACCCATTCTTGAGTCCCTAGCTAAATCCTCTACATAAGAAATAGTGGGGAATAATTAAGGAGATTTTAGTCTTTTATCTTGCAAATGTATGCTGTGTGTACTCATTAGAATCGCCTCGATGAGGCGATTCTAATGAGTACACACAGCATACATTTTCATTATAGAACACCGAAAAGATGTCTAAAAGTATCTCGTTATGCCTCCTGACAGTAACCCTCAGTGGCTCGAACTACCCCTGTCTTGAACAGATTTTCGAAGTCCCAAAGGTGTTCGAGCCATTGAAGTTCGACTGTATTGCCTACAAGGAAACTTATCCCTTGTTAATTTTCTTTATTAATCCCCCTTACCTGGAATTACATGTTCCAAGTTCCAGTTGTTCAAAGCATTGTTAGCTTAATGAGCTCGTTAGTGGCCAAATTGTTAACTGTTCTAGCAAGTACAGTGAAATTCTGCTATTAAGACCACCTAAAATTAGGACTAATTCTGCTATAAAAAGCTTATTTTGAAGGGTACACTGAATCTTTCTTTGTGTTTTCTGCCTACAATGTCCCCTGGTCAGGGACCACCATTGGTACTGTTCAAAAGTGGTCTTTAAGACCACGTTTGAACAGTCCCAAACGTGGTCTTAATATAGGAATTTTACTGTACAATATTATATATTATTATTTTTGCTGGAAAAATGTGAATAGCTTTTGCATTTACAAAAGCTACTGTAAAAATCCTAAAATTGGGACACCTTGAGGACTTGCTGCAAATCTCCTAAAATTATAACAAATTTGTTTCCCAATCCAGCAAGGAGTCAAAAAGGTGCAGATGGACGGCAAATAGTGTAGACCCTGATCAGACTGCTCCTTCAGGAGCAGTCTGATCTGGGTCTGCATTGTTTGCTGCTTCAGGAGCAGTCTGATCTGGTTCTGCATTGTTTGCTTAGTTCTTTGTGTCCCAATACATAGGATCATTATGTTACCTTAATATTTGGACATCTCTGCTCTTTACCATTCTTGTTTTAAAATTTTTATATCCAATTTTGTGTCTACAACCAGCTGGATGAGCAGCTATCAATGTAGGTCCTGATGATTTGCCGCATTCTGCAGCGTATTATTATACCCCCACAAATGAAATTTGGGGGGGTATTTCATTTGGGGGGGTATATAGGAGTGAGCTTGTCGGTCGGTCGGTTGGTCGGTCGGTCGGTCTGTCGGTCTGTTGACTTGGTTTCCAGACGATAACTCAAAAAGCTCTTCACCGATTTTTATAATTTTTGGTACACTGATGTAACATCATAAAATACAGGTCAAGTTCGATTTCCACTACAATTCGTCAATTTTCGACATAGTTATGGCCCCTTTCAAGTGAAAAAATTGCAAAATGCCGCTGATGTACTATCAAGGCAGTTTTTGTGGGGGTATTCATCACCTTTAGTGATAGCTCTAGTTTGGATCTACACTGTTTTCTCAGGCCTGTCTATCTGAATACATACAGTAAAGTATATCATATGGTACGAGTCATGCTCAGTCAGTAGGCCAGAAAGGTTTTGTTTGTTTATGTTGAGGTTTTATGTCCCTGTAAACATTTTTAGGTCAATTTACACATTTGCTTCCGATTTCTTGGGACATTTACCCGACATTTGGATGAAATGATATCTCAAGCTCTACTGCCCAAAAAACTGCTAGGATTTAATGAACAGTTTGACTTGCACCACTTTTCCTGGTCAGGCATAGACCTTCTAAGCGGTTTACCAATACTCAGATGTGCAGTCGGTTTCAACTCTGTGTGGATGCACCATGCAGCCCAATCTATTTCTCCAAGTCCAGATGGGCAGAAGCTAGAAAGGTAAAATCATGACCGGGCAGGGGCCAGTTGTTCAAAACTAACAATGTCATTAGTTAACATATCTTTAAATCTTTGATCATTTAATATGGCAAATATGCTAATATTTTTGCTGAAAAAAAAATGTGAGCAGCTTTTGCACTGCTCACATTTTTCAGCAAAAAAAAATAACAAAATTTTAGATATTGTACTTGCTAGAACAGTTAACAATATGGCCACTAACGAGCTCTTTAAGTTAACGATGCTTTGCACAACTTGGCCTAGATCTTCAGAGATTTTCCATCACAATGGCAGGACTGATAATCGAATATCTTTGCAGCTCTGATTAGCCTAATGGGAATGCATCAAGCTTGTCATGGTTCAGGTGATCATTCAATTTTATAGTAGATTTTGTTTTCTTTTACAGTAAGAACAAAAATTGGAGGCTTCGCTGTCCCAGACTTCATCCAGGATGCTCCAGGTCTTCCAAAAACAAGATCTGGAAAGATCATGAGACGTGTTCTACGCAAGATAGCTGTAGGAGACAGAAAGATTGGGGATGTGACCACCATGGCAGATGAAACAGTTGTGGACATGTTATTTTCTCTACGACCAAAAGAAGCATAATACTTAAAGACATAATATGATTTTAGTTTTAGAATAATATGCTGCTGATCACAGTACAGTAAAATTCCTATACTAAGACCCCTTTTGGGACTGTTCAAAAGTGGTCTTTAAGACCACTTTTGAACAGTCCCAAAAGTGGTCCCTCGCCAGAGGATACTTTGGGCAGAAAGCAAAAAGAAAGATTAAGTGCAGCCTTCAAAATAAGCTTTTTAGAGCAGAATTAGTCTTAATTTTATGTGGTCTTAATAGCGGAATTTCACTGTAATGTTTTTTAGAAGCAGCCTTAGCCATAATAACTCTTACGCAAACTTCAATATCTCAAATACTGTCGGATGGGCCTCCGTGGCCTAGTGGATAGGAGCGCTGACTCTTAGTCATTAGGTCTCTCACCGCCGTAGGTTCGAGCCTCGCTCGGGCCACGTGTGAGACGCCAAGTTATGCAACGGAAGGTCAGGTGGTTTTTCTCCGGGTACTCCGGTTTTCCCCCACCTCTGATTAACGATCGGCTTGATATGAGTGAAATAATCTTGAAAGGGCCGTAAAACCAAAACCAAAAATAAAAAAAAAAAAATACTTTCGGGACCATGAAAATTCGTTGTCAAGACAGATGTTACTTGGATCACTGATTTGTTCGTTTCGTTTAATTTGAAGTTTAACGTCCCCATCAACACTGTATAGGTAATTTTGGAGACATTGCTTCCAATTTTGCGTGATTTTTACCCGACATTGAGATGAAATGACATCTCAAGGCCTGTCGCCCAATGAAACCAATAGTGTTTATAAGCATGGACGGACCAACTTGCACCGGTTTGCCTGGGAGGCTTAGATCCTCTATGCGGTTTACCAGTACTCTTGTGCGGTCGGTTTCAGCTCTGCTTGGAAGCATCATTTATTTCTTCAAGCCCAAATGGGCGGGGCTGTTGGATCACTGAGGGTTAATCTAAGGACCAGAACAGGATCATAATGTGAAGTAATTTCAGAACCTGTTCAAGATGTTCTGTAAAATAAAGTAATGTTTTGTGTCCTCATTAGAATCGCCTCACTGAGGCGATTCTAATGAGAACACACAACATACATTTTCAAGATAACGGAAGATAATCTCATTAAATTAACCCTCAATATTGTAGTTCTGGAGCTATGGATGCAAATCCCTTGGGACTCAAGAATGAGTCTCATCATTATGTGAACAGGTCTGTGCAATGAACACCCCTCTAAACCCCACTTTACATAGAAAAACTGGGGTTTACGGGAATTAACATTATTTTCCTGATTTGTACTCCAAGACAAAGGTTGGAGGTTGTGGGTACTTGTTAGAACCACCTCAATGAGGCACTCCTTACAAGTACCCGAAACATACATTTTTCAGTGTAAATAAGAAAAATATCACAAATTTTCATCAGAAAAATGACCAATTTTGGATGTATTAAAGAATGCACTGTATAATTACACAGATAGTACAGGCCTCTGTCGCCTAGTGGATAAGAGCACTGACTCTTAATAATTAGGTCTCTGACCGCTGTGGATCGAGCCTGGCTTGGGTCATATGTGAGATGCTAAGTTCTGCAACAGGTCAGGTGGTTTTTCTATGGGTACTCCCACCTCCGATTAATGATCGGCTAGATATAAATGAAATAATCTTGAAATGGCCGTCAAAAATTAAAAAAAAAAAAAAATGTATTTCATTAAGATGTATTATCTTAACCCATAAAATACCAATCACGACAATTGTCGTCTGCTTCGTCGTCTGCCAAGTACTTTTACATTGTTGCAAACAATGTGGTCCCAGATTAGACTGCTCCTGAAGGAGCAGTCTGATCTGGGTTCACAGTGTTTGCCTGCATGCAAAAATATTTTTAAAAAGTTTGCAAAAAGATTCCGCAGACGACAGAAGCAGACGACATTTTCAGATGTAGTTTTTCTTGGCGTCTTAATGCAAACAGGCTATCAGTGTGCAAGGCATCCAAGTTTTTCTGTATTTTGGGAAATCTAAAGATGAATGAATAGGGTCAGGTGGGAGCCAGCTCTCATGATGTCATTCCCACAATGAGCTTGTTAGTTGTCGAAATGTTAACTGTTCTATCAAGTGCAATATCTAATACTATGGTTACTTTTGTTGAAAGAAATATTTATAAGCAGCTTTTGCATTTGCAAAAGCTGCTCACATTTTTTTCAGCCAAACTATTAGTGTAATTGCCATGTTTTATTATCAATGTTTTAATGCAATGTTAACTAATGATGCTGTTAGTTTTGAACTACTGGATCTTGACATTTTCTACCAATTGATGCAATTTTATTCTCTGGGCAATGCCGGCCTGGGTAGCTCAGTTGGATGTGCCTCTGAGTGGTGATCAGGAGGAAGTAGGATTAATACCTGTCATTGTGGGCAACATTCTTTAGTGGAGATTGATCATGAAATCTTTTCTACAGTCATTATCACCCTTCCACTGATTCACGATGGGCAGTTGTCAGTTTCTGGTGAAAGAATGTGCACTGTACTGCTTAACTGCTTACATATAAGCCTGCCCAGGAAAAGTGAGGATAGGTAAACTGACCGGCTCAAAATGACCTAAAATATTGTTGACTGGGCCATTAAACTCCGATACAAACAAACAAAACAAATTCACTGGGCCTTGACATTTTCTACCAAGTTTAGATGGATAGGACTTTTCTTGACCTATTTACTTTCTGATATACCTATCTCCTGCAAAAAGCTGTCATTTTTGGTAAAGATAAATAGATAAATAAAAAAAAACAATGTCTTTCTAGGAGCAGGTTCCTTTTTTAATCCATTTTGTCTTGTCTAAGTGTCTCTTCCAGTATATATTTGGTGAGACTACTTGCAATTTCAGTTTGTTTGTTTTTTTTTCAGAAATTTATCATCAAATGAACAAGTCTGTGAAATGAACACCCCCTAAACCTGACTTTATGTAGAGAAAATTCAGGGGCAGCGGGGTATACTTAATTTGTCTTTTTTTGGCTCCAAGATATAGGTTGTGGGTGGTCCTAACGAGCACCCACAACCTATGTTTGCAGCATAAATGAGCCAGCCCATGACAAAATCTACAAGAAGTTTTGAGCGACCAGCAAAGACTCAGACCAGCCTGCACATTCCCACAGTCTGATCAGAGTCTTCACTGATCGTATGTACCTTCTATAGGCTAATACCTATGCACCATGTTGGACGGATGTGTAATAGTAATGGAAGCAAATGGTGAAGGTCCTTGTCAGACACTAGGTTTTGTGGCATCTAATCAGTGTCTACACTGTTTGCCAGTGTTCTGTTTTGAATATCCTATCATACTGTAATAATCCTAAGTATTGAGATGGATATGCCTAAGCAAAGAGTGCAGATCCAGATCAGACCGTCTGATCAGGGTCTACACTGTTTGCCATTCGCTTGCATCTTTTGGACTCGTTGCAGGATCATGTAACAAATTTGTTAAAATTTTAGGAGAATTACAGCAAGTCCTCAAGATGTCGTAATTTTTAGGAGATTTGCGGTAAAATTGGAAAAAGAGTATACCCTTGTTGGGATTGGATGCAAAAATATTTTTTGAAAGAGTTGCCTCCCCTGAAGGTCTGTCAGTTCCTCTCGAAACTTTATGCACAAGAACAGAATTCCATTCTGATGTGCTTAGTGACCATATTTTATTTATTTCCCTTGTTCCATTTCTGTTTGGTTAACCCTAATCCTTCTGAAAATGACAGCCCCTACTCCCCTAATAAACCAGGGTTCATGGGTTTGATCCCCGGCTTTCGGAGTCTTTAAACCGAGGTCTGTTTGGTTAACCCTAATCCTTCTGAAAATGACAGCCCCTACTCCCCTGATAAACCAGGGTTCATGGGTTTGATCCCCGGCTTTCGGAGGAGTCTTTAAACTGAGGTCCTGTCTCCTTAAGATCTTTGCTGTTGATGAAACATAAAACTCAATTACACAATTTGCCACTATACAGAATCCCAATCAGGAGTACTTTAATAGGTAATAATGGGTCTTTGCCCTCAATAACTCCCAAGAAACAAATGTTGTGGACATTTGTTAGAATAGCCTCTGACACCAAGATAATTCTTGGTGAGGCGATTCTAATAAATAGAAGGTGTGTCAGTCCTTGAAACTTTATGCAAAAGAACAGAATTCCATTCTGATGTGCTTAGTGACCATATTTTATTTATTTTCCTTGTTCCGTTTCTGTTTGTTTAACCCTAATACTTCTAAAAATGACGGCCCCTACTCCCCTGATAAACCAGGGTTCATGGGTTTGATCCCCGGCTTTCGGAGGAGTCTTTAAACTGAGGTCCCGTCTCCTAAGATCTTAGCTGTTGATGAAACATAAAACTCAAACACACAATTTGCCACTATAAAGCATTCTAATCAGGAGTACTTTAATAGGTAATAATGGGTCTTTGCCCTCAATTACTCCAAGAAACAAATACAGTAGAACTTCGATGGCTCGAACACCGATGGCTCGTTTACCGTGGATGAGTCGAACACATTCTGGAGCCCCTAGCGAAATCCTCTACATAAGAAATAGTGGAGGATAATAAAGGAGATTTTAGTCTCTTATCTTGCAAATGTATGCTGTGTGTACTCATTAGAATCGCCTCGATGAGGCGATTCTAATCAGTACACGCAGCATACATATTGCAAATGTATGCTGTGTATACTCATTAGAATCGCCTCGATGAGGCGATTCTAATCAGTACACGCAGCATACATATTCATTATAGAACACCGAAAAGATGTCGAAAAGTATCTCGTTATGCCTCTTGACATTAACCTCAGTGGCTCGAACTACCCCTGTCTCGAACATATTTTCGAGGTCCCAAAGGTGTTTGAGCCATTGAAGTTCGACTGTATGGACATTTGTTAGAATTGCCTCACCAAGATAATTCTTGGTGAGGCGATTCTAACAAATATCTGTAACATTTGTTTCTTGGACTAATAAATCCACATTCTTGAATATCTCCATAAACCCCTCGTGTCTTGAGGTACAGATTTGTTCTAGCATTATCTTCGCTGAAAAATAATAATAAAATCAAAATAGAAGAAACAAAATGTTATTTGCTTCAGTTTTATTTAGCATGTGAATGGCTTAATGTGCCTGATTGTGTTCTATATGAGCCCCGCCAAGCGAATTTGTGTCTTCGAGCATTCTGTCTTGACAAATTATAACTGCGCATGCCCAGCCATTCAGAGGGGCCATGGATATGGCTTTCTGTCTGAAGGTTCCTCTTGATTTACTGCTTGTATGAGCGAGCAGCAAAGGTTCTGGCGAGACTGCGCGGATGCGCAGGCTCGCCTGAACTTTCGCTGCTCGCATAGGCGATAAGTACTAAAATCGCTGGACCGGGCCCATATGTTGCCTTTAGCTCAACTGAGCCAAAGGCTCATTGGTGAGCCTATAGTATGGCAAGGCTCTGTTGTCTGTCAACATTTTCAAACATCTTCTCCTCTGAAACCACTGAGCAGATTGAAGTCAAATTTCATATGGAGCATCCATGAGATGGGGGAATGAAAGTTTGTTGGTGAGGTCCAGGTCACTTGACCAAGATGGCCACCTTGCCCATATAAGGTTAAAACCCTTCAAAAATCTTCTCCAGAACAAGTGGATCAGTTGTCTTGAAACTTGGTATGTAGCATCATAGTTAGTTCAAATGATGACCCTCGGATGACCTTAGCCTATTTTATGCCAAGGTCAAAATTTGGTTACATATGGGAAAAAATTAAAATTGTTTATTGTTTAGAATCTATTTCAGCCTGTGATCTGAAAATTGGTAGATGCAGTTAGCTAAATAAGTGGATGAAATTACATGAGCATTCAAGGTCATTCAGATTCGAAAACTTATTTTCCTCAAAAACCACTGGGTCATTTGTAACCAGATTTCATATAAACACTTTTAGGAACAAGGAAATGAAAATTAATTGATATGAGTTCGGTCACATGACCAATATGCCCCCCCCCCCCCCCCCCCCCCCCCCGATTTCCATATAAGGTAAATACCCTTTAAAATGATCTCTCCCTAACCAGAGGGCTGATTGTCATGAAACTTGGTGTGTGTGTGGGGGGGGGGGGGGGGGGGGGGGCATCATAGTTTGTTCAAATGATGACCCTCAGCATACCTGTTCCTATTTACCTCAATGTCAAATGGTCACATGGACTTTTGTATAAGAAAAAGTCAAACCATGTATTTTTCGTAAAACTATTGCAGCCTGAGATGAAAAATTAAATCTTATTTTCTCAGAATCCACTGAGCCATTTGAGCTTTGGGGAGATAGAAATGAAAATTAATTGATATGAGTTTGGTCACATGACCAATATGGCCCCATGCACACATAAAGTAAAAACCCTTCAAAACTCTTCATTCTCCGGAACCATGGGGCGATTATCATGAAACTTGATATGTAGAATTGGGGACTCCAGCCAGTCATAGTTTATTCGAATGATGACCCGTGGATGACCTTGACCTGTTTTACATCAGGGTCAAATTTGGTCATATAGGCCTTTGTATGGGAAGAAGTCAAAAGGATGTATTTTTCAGAAACTAATGTAGCCTGTGATCTGGAAATTGGTAGATGTAATTAGGTGAAGGAGTAAATTATCCTACATGTGTATTCAAAGTCAATGTCATTTTTATGTCTCCAGTAGCAATAGCGGGGACATTTTGTTTTTGCCCTGTCTGTTGGTTGGTTTGTTTGTTGGACATCTTTAAACCTTTATGTACCAAATGGAATCTTCCTCCTTATATATAGCAGGAATTCATTTAAAAATTTAGGGGTGACAGGTTTTGTTTTCTTCAAAATCTATTTGGAAAATGACTGAACTTTTAGAAAACAGTGGAGGCCCTGATCAGACGCCGCATTCTGTGGCGTCTGATCTGGGCCTGCACTGTTTGCCAGGGTACCCGTTTTGGGGTTTCTGGTACTAAATGGGTTAACATTGGTCACAATTTTGAAAGGTAAGAGATGGAGCCTTCATATATGACATGTAGGTACCTTGTGAATTCATTGAATGAAAAACAGCTAAATTTACACATGGAGCCTTTATGGGATTGAGGAACAAAAGTTTGTTCAAATGGTTTTGGTCACATGACCAAGATGGCTGCTATGGTAAAAACACATAAAACATCTTCTCAGAAACCAAGTGGCTCCATATGGGCCCCGCCAAGCGATTTTGGTACTTATCGCCTATGCGAGCAGCGAAGGTTCAGGCGAGCCTGCGCATCCGCGCAGTCTCGCCAGAACCTTCGTTGCTCGCTCATACAAGCAGTGAATCAAGAGGAACCTTCAGACAGAAAGCCATATCCCTGGCCCCTCTGAATGGCTGGGCATGCGCAGTTAAAATTTGTCATGAGGGAATGCTCGAAGACCCAAATTCGCTTGGCGGGGCTCATATATAAATGCTCAGCACTCAGGTGAGTGGTTCAGGATATTGGTCCTCTGGTTCTATGGTTATTAGCCCTTGTCCTGCTGAATATTTATATATGCCACACCCACTACCGATTATCAACCAATCAGATTACTTGATGCAAATTATTGCAACAAATTCATAATCTGAATCGCAAACATAAGTCTGTTGCTCATTTTGAAGGCTGCAATATGTTTTTGTTTTTCTTTTAGCTTTTTATTTGATAAATGTCATCTGCTATGTTGTATATTCATGGGCCAATTAGATTAAATTATTTTGGCAGTAGATTAAATTGTTTTGTTAGTATTCACCCTCAAACCACCATAATTATTCTAAGTATTGGGACAGACAGTCCTAAGCAAACAGTGCAGACCCAGATCAGACTGCTCCTTGGATCATTCTGAACAGTGTCTACACTTTGCAATTCCGTCGGTACTTTTTAGACTCTTAGCTGGATCGTGAAACAAATTTGCTACAATTTTAGGAAAATTAGAACAGATCCTCAAATGTTTTCAAAATTTCAGGATTTTTACGGTATCATGAAAAATTTTCAAAGATATTTGTCACAGACAAAGAAGTTTTCTACTACTGTATTGATCCTAAGTATTAGGACAGACAGGCCTAAGCAAACAGTGCAAAACCCAGATAAGATTGCAAACCCAGATAAGATTGATTCCAAAGGAGCAGTCTGATTAGGTTTTATACTCTTTGCCATTCCGTATAAACTTTTCAGACTATTTGCTGTATCCTGAAACAAATTTGTTAAAATTTTAGAGTAAGCCGTCAAGGCGACTGTTATGTCAGGGTTGCGGCAGGGTTGTAAGCACTTATTTGTCAATGGCAAAGAAATGTTCAAGTGCATGTATATTACAGGTGTATTCATTTCAGTCTGATGTTTCAACACATTTCCATTTATAATACGCTACAGGAGATAAGATATGCCATGCTTATACCCTGTTCATTTTTAGCTCACCTGGGCCGAAGGCTCCAGGGGAGCTTATAGTATAGTGGGTCCTCCGTCGTCCGTCCACACTTTTGAGCAGCTATATCTCTGTATCCTGCAGGCTGATCTCAATCATTTCTCACCTGTAGTATGCCTCTGATGGGGCATTGATGACATAAACTTTTTTTTGAAATCGCTCTAAAACTTTGGTTCCTATGGCAACCACAAGCTCCCATAGACTTACTATGGGAAAATGCTTGTCATCACCGTAGCGCCTTCAGTTTTGATCGGATCTTTCTGAAACTTATATGTAAGGTGACTGGGGATAAAAACTCGGATGAGTTCGAAAACCGGCCAAGTCGGCCCATTTATCATAGAGTTACGTCCCTTTGATTGCTGAAAATGCCCATTTTCGACCTTGTCATCACCGTAGCCCCTTTAGTTTTAATCGGATCTTTCTAAAACTTATATGTTATGTGGCTGGGGATAAAACCTCGGATGAGTTCGAAAACCGGCCTAGTCGGCTGGTTAATCATAGAGTTACGTCCCTTTGATTGCTGAAAATGCCGATTTTTGACCTTGTCATCACCGTAGCCCCTTCAGTTTTGATCGGATCTTTCTGAAACTTATATGTTATGTGGCTGGGGATAAAACCTCGGATGAGTTCGAAAACCGGCCTAGTCAGCTGGTTTATCATAGAGTTACGTCCCTTTGATTGCTGAAAATGCCGATTTTTGACCTTGTCATCACCGTAGCCCCTTCAGTTTTGATCGGATCTTTCTGAAACTTATATGTAAGGTGGCTGTGGATAAAATCTCGGATGAGTTCGAAAACCGACCAAGTCTGCCCTTTTATCATAGAGTAACGTCCCTTTGATTGCTGAAAATGCTGATTTTTGACCTTGTCATCACTGTAGCCCTTTCAGTTTTGATCGAATCTTTCTGAAACTTATATGTAAAGTGGCTGGGGATAAAATCTCGGATGAGTTCGAAAACCAGCCAAGTTGGTCCATTTATCACAGAGTAACGTCCCTTTGATTGCTGAAAATGCCGATTTTTGATCTTGTCATCACCGTAGCCCTTTGAGTTTTGATCGGATCTTTCTGAAACTTATATGCAAGGTGGCTGGGGATAAAGCCTCGGATGAGTTCGCATACCGGCAAAGGTGGCCTATTTATCATAGAGTTAGGTCCCTTTGATTGCTGAAAATGTTGATTTTTGACCTTGTCAACACTGTAGCCCCTTCAGTTTTGATCGGATCTTTCTGAAACTTATATGTAAGGTGGCTGGGGATAAAACCTAGGATGCGTTCGAAAACCGACCAAGTTGCCCCATTAACTATATAGTTATGTCCCTTTGATGGCTGAAAATGTTGATTTTTTACCTTGTCATCACCGTAGCCCCTTCAGTTTTGATCGAATCTTTCTGAAACCTATATGTAAGGTGACTGGAGATAAAACCTAGGATGAGTTTGAATACCGGCCAAGTTGGCCCATTTATCATTGATTTACGTCCCTTTGATTGCTGAAAATGCCGATTTTTGACCTTGTCATCACCATAGCCCCTTCAGTTTTGATCGGATCTTTCTGAAACTTATATAAGGTGGCTGGGGATAAAATCTTGGATGAGTTCAAAAACAGGCCAAGTCAGCCCATTTATCGTAGAGTTCTGTCCCTTTGATGGCTGAAAATGTTGATTTTTGACCTTGTCATTACCGTAGCCCCTTCAGTTTTGATCGGATTTTTCTGAAACTTATATGTAAGGTGGCTGGGGATGAAACCTCGGATGAGTTCGAAAACTGGCCAAGTCGGCTCATTTATTTTTGAGTAACATCCCTTTGATTGCTAAAAATGCCAAATTTTGACCTTGTCATCACCGTAGCCCCTTCAGTTTTGATCGGATCTTTCTGAAACTTATACGTGAGGTGGCTGGGAATAAAATCTTGGATGAGTTTGAATACTGGCCAAGTCTGATCGGATCTTTCTGAAACTTACATGTAAGGTGGCTGGGAATAAAACCTCAGGTGAGTTCGAATACCGGCCAAGTCGGCACATTTATCATAGAGTGACGTGCCTTTGATTGCTGAAAATGCCTATTTTCGACATTGTTATCACTGCTGCCCCTTGAGTTTTGAACGGATCTTCATGAAACTTACAAACAAGGAAGTCAGGCGGAAAGCTTGGAGGAGTTTGAAAACTCTTGTTTTTGAACTTATCATCACCATAGCCACTTCAGTTTAGATCGGATCTTCTTAGCAAGTCAGGAATAAAAGCTTGAATGAGTTTGAAAACCGGTGTGGTCAGCCTGTTTATCATAGAGTTAAATTCTACTTGATTTTCAGAAAATGCTTACCCTGTCATCACCATGTCCTCCCATAAAGCCTTCAGTAAAGGTTGGCACTTCCTTAAACTTTGAATCTGTTAGCTCAGGTGAGCGATACAGGACCATGCTAGCTTGGTCCTCTTGTTCTTAGTAAAAGTAAGTTTCTATGCTTGTATGGGCTAGTTTTTACATGCGCGTAACATTATTTACTCTGTCATATTACAGATATTGAAAGTATTCTACAACGTTATGATGAACATCACTGCTCTGGTATTTCTTGCTGGTTGCCCTGTGCGGTAATCCATACAGGCTGTATATCAATCATGCAGATCGCTTATTTCGAGCTATTTGTCATGTGGTCATCACATAACAAAATACTTGGCCTGATACCTTCCTGTATAAACCTAAAACATCTCAACATCGACTGTGGGACACTCTAACAAAAATTCTCCAGTGACCACATCAGTATCCAGTATTATTGGGGTAAAAATTGTAATTTTCCAGTTTTCGGGTTTTTGTTATTTCATCATAACATTTCAATCTTTTGTTTTATGTTGTGGTTTGAAATATTCCATCATGTCATGAAAATCTTTTTTCTGTAGGTCTGTTGGTTTTCGTTAGAATTTGGAATTTGTATTTTTTTCTTTCGTCTTCAACTACCGAAGAACAGTTGGACTTCTGTTTTGAATATAAAGTATTTACTTAACCCTAGTCCTGCTGAATATTCATACATGCCTCACCCACTACCGATTATCAACTAATCAGATTACCTGTAGCAAATTATTACAACAAATTCACAATCTGACTTACAAACAATGTAGATCCTGATCAGATGGCTTCTTCAGAAGCCATCTGATCTGGATCTACATTTTTTCAAAGAAAAGGCATATCCGGGCTCAGCAGAACAAGGGTTTAGTTGTTTCTCTACCTACTTTTTGATGCTTTTCAGGGGGTGAAAACTGGCTTGCTTCTGCTTAATTTCATGAAAAATGTTTTATTGTGGAATATCCTATCAATTGATGAAATTTTTGCTCTAGGACTGGTCATTATTAGCTCACCTGAGCATGAAGTGCTCATGGTGAGGTATTGTGATTGGTCAAGTCTGTCAGGGGTTGTACGTCGTCAGACTCGTCACCAAGTTGCTTTAAATGCAAACTCCTCCTAAACCCTTTGGCCAATTTGATTCAAATTTCATAGGGATGTTGCCTGGATGGCTCCCTAACCAAAAAGCTAAAATTGGTCCACTCTCATGAAAAAGATGGCTGCCAGAGCTGAAAAATAGAAAAATCTTTAAACAACAACTCCTCCTGTACCCTTGGGCCAATTTCATTCAAATTTCATAGGAATGTTGCTTAGGTGACCCTCTACCAAAAAATGGTTCACGTGTTTTGGACAAAAAGATGACGGACGTGTTTCGCGACCTCTCTGAATTTGGAATAAATAACAATGGAATGGCGGACTTGTGCTGTTCCAAGTGCAAATGCAGATCTGAATGTGATAAACATTCTGCAAGCGATAAATGACCATTTCTGCTGGGAAATCAGAGGAATATGGAAAATGTTTGCTTCACCCACTTTCCTGCCAAAATAGATATTCTTTGCCCTACTACAAGTACATTTCACCATCAGGATGTGAATACTGCACCAAAGTTCGGCCTTGGAAATACTATATTCCAGAAGACGGAAATCTCAGGCTTAACGTGCCTGGGATAAAGTGCACTTCCCAGCCTCCCTCAATATCCATCCTGGACCCTGCCAATCCCGCCTACAAGAAAACCATGCCTTCTGAACTGGAAGATTCTGGGCAGCAGCAGAATAGAGAGATGGGAGAACCCCTGAAGACTAGTCCCAAAGAAGCTAATGTTCTGGATGGACCCTGTGTTCCCAACCATACATCCAGGAGTAGTGACTTGGATCCCGAGCCAATATGTGTTTCTGTTAGAAACAGTGTTCAGAGTCCCAAGAACCATGAAAAGTGATGATGAAATTGAAGGGGGATAGGAATCTTTTTCCTTACCTGAATTTTGTGCCAACTGCAATTGTGGAGCAACATTTAAGGGGAATGGGAACACATTCAGGGGAGGCTTTGTTTGTTTGTTTGTATTGGAGTTAACAGCCACGTCATCACTATTAAGGTCATTTTGGAGCCGGTCAGTTTACCTATCCACACTTTTCCTGGGCAGGCTCAAACATAAGCGATTAATCAGTACAGTGCACATTCTTTCGCCAGAAACTGACAACTGCCCTTCTTGAATCAGTGGGAGAGAATTTCATGATCAATCTCCACGCAAGAATGTTGCCGACCCCCGTAGGTATCGAAACCGCCTCTTCTTGATCACCAGTCAGACACGCATCCGACTAAGCTTTTGTTTGTTTGTTTGATTTGAGGTTTAACGTCCCCGTCAACACTGTAAAGGTCATTTTGGAGACGTTGCTTCCAATTTTGTGGGACTTTTACCCGACATTGAGATGAAATGACATCTCAAGCCCTGTCGCCCAATAAAACAAATAGGGTTTATTAGCATGGACGGTCCGCCTCGCACCGCGGTTCCTGGACAGGCTTAGATCCTCTAAGCGGTTTACCAGTACTAGTGTGCGGGCCGGATTCAGCTCTGCGTGGAAGCATCATGCAGCCCATATATTTCTTCAAGCCCCTATGGGCGGGGGCCGATCCGACTAAGCTACCGACGCCAGCATCCTTCAGGGGAGGCAACTCCTTCTAAAGTAGTTTTGTCTCCCATGTAAGGGTCAACTCTTAAAGGAAAGAATTTGCTCCTGAGGAGTAATCTTTCCTTTATTTCAGTAAAGCAAGTACATTTCACCTAATTGTCCATTGTTGAACCATTTTGTTCATGTTTCTGCTTTCGAAATGGATGTACCTACATTTTTTTCTTAAGCAGTAGGGGAGCTCGGAAAATGTCTTTTATACATATACACTAATGATAGGCAAAATGATACTGAGGCTGTCATTGAGATATATTGGCGTTGTGAGAATCGCCAGTGTAAAGGCAGGGCAGAAACTCTGAATGATGTTTATCTCCAAGGCAGTGAGTGTGCACATGATATGCACGCGCCTGGCAAACAAGGGGCTGAATGTAAATAAAGTAGCTTTTTATCAGAAAGGGCAGGGCTTCGATATTTTCGACGAATTCGACGAAAATTCGGAAAATACCGTATTCGCCCTAATTACCGCACCGTGCCCTTAGTTTTTTCAAAATCGTGTCAAAAATTCATGGTGAAAAATCTACCTAATTAGCGCACACTTGATACAAAAACAATAGCTTCCGAGATGATGCATACTGACATTTAATAGGACAGAAAAGGATACTTAAGCATTGCCTTCACTATTGAAGAAGTAACGGTAAGTTTTTTAGATTTACTGTGACAGCTTCAAGGGGAGGTTACTGTAAAGTGTGCGCTTATGCATTTCCTTTTCAAAAAAAAGCTTTGGTGTGCGCTTATAGGAGCATGTGCGGTAATTAGGGCGAATACGGTAGTCGTATTTGACCAAACGTTATATTCAACGAGACATTATAGAGACCAAATGTCATACTCGGTGAAACGTCGTTTCGACGAAATGTCTTTAGACAAAATTTCACGGAAGCTTCAGTGGGACAGGGATTATAAAAAAGCCATCAGGCAGTCCTGAAAGTTGTATCCCTTTGAAAAATGGCGGGAAAATCTGCCAGGTATTCCCATTCCCCTTAAAAGTGTTCAAGGCTAACATTTCTCAGTATTGTAGTTGAGAATGTCAAAGGGAAAACTGGCCTGAACACAAGTTAGCTTGTTCTATGGAGAGATCTTAATTAACTTTTAATGTGAACATATTTTATCAATTCATTGTGGTGTCGGATTATAGCAGATTTCTTTTTATGCTTACCTGTGTATTTTAGCCTGAGGCCATTTTACTGACTACACTTAATATGCTTTGGATTTGAGCTTGTGGAGGAGTTTAACTGCAATCTTATCAAGTTTTATATTCTGATAAACTCGTGTTTGATGTTATTATAATAAACTGTATATTTTTATGGATTTGTAACATTTTAAGGTTGTACTCTCAAAAGAGAGGTGTGCCTACAAAGGCAGAATTTATATCAATACAAGACAAGACAATAGCTAAACGAGTTCCACTCCAATATGTAAACTGGCCGCCAGAGCTAAAAATGGAAAAAAAAACATCATACATTTGCTTCAAACGCAAACTCTGCCTAAACCCTTGGGCACATTCGATTCAAACTTCACAGGAATGTGGCCTAGGTAACCCCTACCAAAATAGCTAAAATCCTTTCGCTCTGATGAACAAGGTGGCTGCCAGAGCTGAAAATAGAAAAAATCTTAAAACGACGACTCCTGTGCCCTTGGGCCAATTTCATTCATACTTCATTGGAATGTTGTTTAGGTGTCCCTTTTCCAAAATAGCTAAAACGGTTCCGCTGCAATGAGCAAAATGGCCACCAGAGCTAAAAATAGAAAAATATTGTAAATTTGCTTCAAATGTGAACTCCTCCTAAACCCTTAGGCCAATTTGATTCAAACTTCAGAGGAATTTGGCCTACTGTAGGTGACTCCCTACTAAAATAGCTAAAATCGTTTGTCTCTGATGAACAAGATGGCTGCCAGAGCTAAAAATAGAAAAAAATCTTTATTCAACAACTCCTGTACCCTTGGTCCAATTTCATTCAGACTTCATAGGAATGTTGCTTATGTGAACCTCTACCAAAATAGCTAAAACGGTTCTGCTCCGATGAGCAAAATGGCCACCAGAGCTAAAAATAGAAAACATCGTAAATTTGCTTCAAATGCGAACTCCTAAATCCTTGAGCCAATTTGATTCAAATGGAATGTTACCTAGGTGGCTCCCTACTGAAGTAGCTAAAATCATTCTGCTCTGATGAACAGGGTGGCTGCCAGAACTAAAAATAGAAAAACCTAAATTTACTTGAAGCACAAACTCCTCCTAAACCCCTGGGCCAATTTCATTAAAACTTCACAAGAATGTTGCTTAGGTGGCTCTCTACCAAAATAGCTAAATCCTTCCGCTCTGATGAACAAGATGGCCACCAGGGCTTATAATAGAAAAAATCTTGAAACGACAACTCCTCCTGTTCCATTGGGCCAATTTCATTCAAACTTCATAGGAATGCTGCTTAGGTAACCCTCTACCAATATTGCTAAAACGGTTCCGCACCAATGGATCATTAGCGAAGTTGTTCAAATTATAGCCCTGGGGTCAAAATTGGCCCCGCCCTAGGGGTCAGATGTTTAACTTTGACCCTTATTAGGGCAGACATCTTAAAAATCCAGAAGGCCAAGGTATTTGATTTTTGGTACACATAGCTTCATCTAGAGGACCTCTACCAAGATTATTCAAATTAAAGCCCTGGGGCCAATATGCGTTTTACAAAGACTAATAAATGGAAAAACCTTTTAATCCCTTCTCGTCTGAAACTAGAAGGACCAGGTCTTTGATATATGGTACACAGCTTCGTCTAGTGGACCTCTGCCAGTATTGTTTGACTTAACAGCCCTGGGGCCCAAAATGGCCCTGCCCAGGGCATAGACTTGCATAGGGAAATCCTTGAAAAATCTTCTTGACTGAAACCAGAAGGCCCAGGTCTTTGATATTTCATATGTAGGTAGCTTCATCTTGTGGACCTCTACCAAGATTATTCAAATTATAGCCCCGGGGCCAAAAATGGTCCCACACAGGGGCCCACTTGCTTAACACAGATTTATATAGAGAACACCTTTAAAAATTCCATTGTTTGAAACCAGAAGTCCTGGACCTTTTATGTTTATGTCTCCCCCACGTAGAGGGGAGATGAATTGTTTTTCCCCTGATCGTCTGTCTGTCTGTCACAAAATCGTGTCCACTCTATGACTTGAAAACCGTTCAAGCTATCAAGAAACTTCGTGTAAACATTAATCAACATTAGACGATGTGCAGAGGGCAAGAAATTTAACTCTTGCATTTGTACTTTTTTAATTATTTCCCTTTGAAGTTTGTCGGTCACAAAATTGTGTCCGCTCTAAAACTTGAAAATCATTCAACCTATCTTCACGAAACTTCATATAAATATCAATCAACATTAGAAGATGTGTGTAGGGCAAGAACTATAACTCTTCCATTTATATTGTAGTAAAACTGCTCCTACTACAAAGGCGAAGGTTCTCGAAGCTTATGCTTCTTCGTTATTCAAGTCAGGATGACACCACAGATTGATAAGGCCCAATCTGATAAGCCCTCTATGCTTCCCGAGCTATTCCTATACACCCGTATAATGCTTTCAACTGACCCTAGGTTAACGCTCTCGCCCGCCAACCTAGTGACAACACAATTATTTGGATTGCTGATCTCGACACTTGGGTTTGAATATAAAGGAAGACTGTTCTGCTGCTCACTAAATTTATGTTTCAAGATTACTCAGTTTACAAAAGCATGCAGAATAAGGAAAAATAGTTTCTAACTCAATGCAAACATTTGGCTTAACTAAACATTAAACTTAACCAATGCCAGCTGAAGTAATCCTCATATAATGGGACAAGATGGGAAAATAATTTGGCTGCAGGACTGGACAGAAACAAAGGACTTTTAAGAATCTAATGGACCCATATGAATTCATAAAAATAGAATCATACTCAAAACCTTTTCAGAATGGTGGTATAAGACTGGAAAGTAAGAAGATAGTTTGGAAGTACTTTTGGGTGCTATTTTCTTTGTCTGAGTTATATCTGGCTTAACTTAAATATAAAAACAGTGTAGAATACTATAGAATAATGTCAAAATAAAATTCTCAAGTTGGAGGTCACTCAACGTGCCTGTCGCAGGACTCGATGTTTTAAACCCTGCTGATATTCCAATCTTGAGAAAGTCCCAAACTTTCGAAATAAAGGGTAAGAAATCTCAGAAATGATATCACTGTTTGGAACTCACACGTCCCAAAAGCTACAGATCCAAACACCTGTAATCAGTAAACACTTCTAAGACACTCCCTTCTAAAAAACCTGGAAATAAGTTTAAAGCTGAACTTTATGAAGAAATACTCTAAAAATATTTTCTAACAGCTTTTCCTTTTATTTTAAAGAAAAATAGCTTATGAAAATTCAGTTCAATTATTTAATATATAAAAGAACCATCCTTACTGTGAATTTCTAAAGTCCAAGCCCAAAATAAAAAGGTAATTTTGCCAGATACAACTTTATGGGTCTTTACTCTTCAAGAAAATACAACGGAATAATTGAGCTGGCAGGGCATCCACCTTTTATACCACATGTAATCATATGACATAATGGGATTATGCTATTGGCTAACTCTTTCACGAATAACCTAAAAAAGGAAACATGATTAGTAAAGTTATCTAACCAGGTATTTATTAACAGTTTCTAAATTTACTCAGCTAATTTCTGCAAATTATATTTGAGATCCCCATAAATCAGTTTCTGCAAAAATAATACATATTTAATCAAAACACAGGGATTTTCTCGAATGAACATTCTAAATTTGATGACATTTTTTTAGGAATCAGTTGCAGACCTTAGCACACCCATTTAATGTTTATGCATCCGCCATCTTTGAGACAAAAAATAGTTCCTATTACTAATCCCAATAAAACAATAAAATAATGCCATTATGTCCATAAAAATAACCTAACCAGGTAATCCTTAACAAATTATTATATATTAGCCCGACAAAAGATTCATTTATCCCAAAATATCAAAATATGGCATACATAATTTATGCAAATATGGCATATTGACTTCCCTCACTTCAGACTGTTGTTCTGAAGAAAAATAGATAAACTGAACTGTGTGATTGGATTTCTTACATTCAAATGAAAGTCAAAATGTATTCACACCATATGGAAGTGGTGTTTGCTAGAGTTTACTTAGTTTTTCAACTTTCTAAGGAGTTTAAAAACTTTCCAAGAAAGGCCACTGCATGGTAAAGGTAAGACACTGCCATGTTTACATTCCCTTAATTTATCCGATATCTCGTTTATTAATAAGAGATCAACATAGACATATGCTAGAAATCTCTCAAAATTCTCAGAAACCTTCATCTATGGATATATTAATGTCTGAAATATGCAAATATAGTACTTTTTAAAGGAACACACCCATCCAGCCATGTCATTGACCTAGTTCTAAGCAACAGTTTTTAGCTTAAATCATGGATTGTAATAAATTCCATGCAATTTGCATAACAATATGTTTGTTTGTTAGCTATTTCCAACAAGGTCTGTAAGTTATTTAGAACTTAAAACAATATAACAAGGGTATTTGACTTTAAGAGCTAAAATTAGACAGGCCAAGGCACAGCAGATAAATTTTCTAAGAAAAATACTATAAACAATCCAATTCCTGTAATTTCACTCAAATACCCACATGCTGATCAAAAGCGATTCAAATACATAGTTCAGACTATGTTTTTCACCATAAAGATAACATAATTATTGGTTAAAATCTATCACTGGCATTTGATAGGTTTTACAGTGATAAGCCTTTTATTGACCCAGACTCATTTCTGTAGTATGGAATCTGGGGGGTCATCTCAAAATCTGAAAAGTTGCCAAAATAGTCAACTTCTTGAAAATAATGCATCATTTTGTAAAATCCACTAAAATAGCTATATGAAGACTTTTCTTTACTGGAAATCAGTTCAGATTGATTTTTCGCAAGTAATTATGAATTTTGACAAGAATCGGGGCTGATCATCACATAAAACTGAACATCAAATTTCGACATATTTTTCCTTAGGATAGCAGCACTTTTTACAAGTATCCTGCTGATTTTGTATAGGAATTCACCTGTTTTAAGTACAGTTTATAGTTACTAATAAAAAAACAGATGCTGTTTAAAAATTTATGGCCCTTATAGCAATATTTCAGTCATACAGAGCCAACAGGACAGCAAAAAATGGAAGACTCTGCACAATAAAATGTATCCAGTCCACAAAAAATAAATTCCTCCAACTGGATTCGAACATGGACCGCTAGCCCAAAAATAAGGCAGGTGCCAAACAAACAAGAACACCCCTTATATAGTGAAATCAACTGAGAACTGAATCAGCAGGAATCTAACAAAAGAACACACTCGAAAAATGATTTTACAACACTATTTCCCGTAGCGGGAAGAAAAATTTCCGTTGTGAAATTTTTCGATTTCTCCCGAAATCAACAAAATCAAATCTTAAACTTTTCACTGTCACATCATTTTTCGAAATTTTCTTATTCTATTCTGCAAAAAATACATGTATAGTATGATGACAATACACATACAAAAGAAAAACATTTAAAAGCAGTATAAACTTTGGCACATTGGAAAAACTATTCTTTCTACTGTTACTACCAGAAAATGGGGTCCCTGCCCACCAGGGCCCTGAGAAACAAAAATCGTCGCGCGGCACACCACACAGAATGGAAACTAACTGCATGGGAGCACAGGCAAACTGCTCAAAAGGCTCAAGCCTGCTCGGACAAAGCAGCATGAGCCAGACCGTCCATGCACTCAAACCCCATTGGTCTTATTGGGCAGCAAGTCCCAAAATGTCAATTCATCCCAACATGGGATAAAAGTCCCACAAAAGCCCCTAAAGCAGCCCAAATGGTGTTGACAAGGATATTAGACCTCTATTCAAACAGGCAAACAAATTTAAAAAATGATTTTTTTTTTTTTTTTATTTTTAAGAATTAAAAAACTAGTGGGCTAGTGAAAAACAAAATTTAAATTATTTTACCAAAATTTACTCAATGCAACAAGCCCACTGAATCATTAAAGTCACAGAACAACTAATGTGTTTAATCATTTAAGACAAAATGATAAATTTCTCTCCTGTCAAAAGTTACCAAACCAGTTATTTTTTTTTTAATTTCCAAAATTCCACTTAACCCATCTAAAGCTGGTGGTAAATTCTTCAAAATTCGATTTTAAGCAAACTTAGTTCAATCAAAGATCATGTCAAAGCACCTAAATTGACACAGTATGTAACTGAAAGGAAAAAGTACCGTATTTATCAAAAATATACAAATATTTGTTGGTTACATGAACACATATGGTAAAAATTTGACTCCCAGATAGACTTTTCTATGCATCCCAAATACAGCCGGGTGAAATATAGAAGCCACAGCCTCTACAGTACCAGCAGCATATGGTGCACAAATCTGCAAGACAAAATGGCTCTCACAAAAGAGTCTGGCATAGGTGTAAAACCTACCCAGGCACAGTGGTGAGAGACCAACATTGAAGACCAACCTTCAAGAAAACCCGAAACATGCCACAGATGAATCAGTGCAGCCTGGCCATAGCCACAACCCATCACCCGAGGCATATAAAATATCCATTACCAGTTTCGACTATCTGGAACTCATTACATGCCATATAAGCATTCTAAAACTAAAAAAAAAAAACATACAAAATACAAAAGCACTGTAAAAATAAATGTCTATCTCCTATTTACATTGAATGGACAACCAAAACTTGAACAACCAATAAACGTGTGATGACACTGATCTACAAAGCTGTAAAACTGTAACCCTGACCTCTGATGATGATGGCAATAATAATGATGATGATGATAATCATGATGACAATCAAATAATTAAGGAATGCAACATTTTTGGACAGACCTAGGATATATTTTAATGACCTAGGATGTAACAATTGATACATTTTTCTAACAAAATGTACAAGCATTTTTGTACATGCTCAAGTGATCCCATTTTCCTGAACTTATGAACCCTCGACTGCTGCACCAGGCATGTGATACCCCTCCATGCAGTTATTACGGACTCCCAGGAGTGCCCCAGGGTAACCAAATGGGTATTGGCAAACACACTCACACAAAGGGAAACAAGATAGGGCCACTAAGTTGGGCCAAAGCCAATGAATTAGGGAAATACAGGGGAAAAGGTAAAAACCCAGAACCCAGAGCCTGCCCCATGTGAATCCAGAACTACCAACACAAATCAGTCCAATGCTAAACCAGCACAGCAGCCCCAGTCCCATAGTTCCTTTTCAAAGTATTGCAGCAAACATGTATCATGTCCTACAAATACACAAAAGAGGTCAGCCCGTGCTACAACAAGCATTACAGCCTTTCAACAATTTCTTAGAGACACTGGTAGGACAAATTAAGTGAATACAAAATCACAACCTTCTTTCGTAAACATGAAGAAATGTTTGCTGCCAGCTGATCTGCCCCTGGAGTCTTTCACCCTTTATACAAAAAATTAAATTCTGTATAAAAACAACACTATATGCTGCACAATACATGCTGCACAATACATGCTGCATATAGGACTCGTACAGAAACCCAATTCTGTAAATAACAACGCTGCATGCTGCACATACATGCTGCATACAACACACACAGAACCCAAATTCTGTGCAAATAACAACATGACACAAGATAGCCTACTCCCTTAGACAACCCTGCGTCAAAAACAACATTCTTCAGATGTGCACAACCCATGGATACCATAGCTCCTTGCCCAATAATCCGTATAAAATCACGACCTCTAAGGCCCGTAGCCGCTGCTTTTAGCACGTTGGATCGTGTGTACACACCCAAAGAGACAAAACCACTAGACCACATGGTCCATAACAACTGGATACTTAACTCCAGTGACAGATCACACACAAAAACAACATATAGATCATGATAGCATAATACAAAACAACATAATACAATGGTATCAAAGGCTCTATAAAGCTCCCAAGGTAGACTAGCCTCATAACTGACTCTAAATATCAATATGTTTCCAATACAGTTCACCAAATTTTATGCATAAATAAGGCCCGCAACTCTTTGCAACCCCACAGATGCACAAAAATAAAAGACACACAGCATATGACTGCTGTACCTTAAACACTGCAGAAACTCATCCTCCCGACAAGGCAACTGCAACTCAAGCTGCTAAGGTTCTAAGACGTGTCAGCCCGAGTCACAACCTCTTTGGGAAGACAAATTTACACAATGGGAGCCATAAAGAGACTTCAACATTTCATTTTCTTCAGTTAATTAAATTTTTCATAATATCCCCCTAATAATTTCAAAAATGTTCATGTCTTTATCATACCTCCTTACTGTCTCTTACCATACAGTTGTTAACACTGTAACTGGGTCTGAGTCCCAGCCATCTGGCTCAGACCAGTCCCGTTTCCCGACTGTTTCCTCTCATTGAAGGTTTGGATTGATTTGTTTTCTCCAGGTTTTTGGAGTGATCTATTTTCCAGATGGAAGCTATTAATCCTCTTCCAAACTGAAATGGACGCTCTTCGGTAACAAATTGTTTCCCATTAATTCTTTTCACTTCTAACGCATGTGGATCCTCTTACAGAGATTCTGACTCATGAAAGGTACTCAGTTGTCCGATTCCAGATTATTTCCTTGTAGTTTCCTTACAACACTCGTGCCATGTTATCATGTCAACTGCCTCTGACAAAGTTCTCGGTTTTCTGATAAGGACCTCATATGCAATTGACTGGTCTGGTAGCCCTTGCAACAGGTGATGAATTGTCAGCTGATTAAAGGTTTCTGACAGACCAATGTCTGGGTATGCCTTTGTCATCATGGTTCTTACTCTTGATGCATATTCCTGTATGGTTTCCTTGGAACTTTTCCTAACATTGTTCAAGCTAGCCCGTACTGTTTCAGCTGGAGTTCTGTGGGAAAATCTTTCCTTTAGAGCCTGAGAAAACATTAAAATACTGTCCCTCATTTCTGGCCCTAACGTAGTAGCAAAGTTTAAAGCATCATCCTTGAGGCAGAAAAGAAGCTGCTCCCTCTGCTTCTCATCCGACCAACCATATCGTCTTGCCATTAACTGAAATTTTAACCAGAAAGCTTCCCATTCATCATGTCTCCCGGAAAATGTTGGAAAATATGGGCGTGGTTCATTGACCATATATTCATAAATGAAGGGTGTGGGCCGATGAGCAGAAGCTCTCCCTCTGACACGTGATCCAGGTGGTAGAAGCCTATCGTAATCAAATCCTTGAGCTCCCCTGTTCATGTCATCACCATCATGATCTCTTGATCTCAAGTGGTTTTGTTCTGACCTCATTACTGGTTGGCGTCAATTTGGACCCTCAGCTGCCCTACTGCCAGAATCAGTATGTGTTGTTCTCTCCTGTTCTCCCCTAACATTGGGAGTAACAAATATAGGTCTTCGAGCTGGCCTACCCATTGAAAATGAAGTAGGAATATCCTCAGTCTCTTGTGGATACTCCCTTACATTAGTCCTACAAGGAGGATATGCTTCTTCATCCATAAACCCTCTCATTGTAGAATCAAAATCTCTTTGAGATTGTCCATAATCTCTTGGCGGCATAGGCCACCTGACCATAGGTGTAGTTTCATTATTACCAAGTTCAGCTGAAGGTAAAGCGGACACTGTCCCACGACCCTCATTGGTACCCACCAGGTCAAATGGAATTGTGAGTTCATCTTCATCGTCTAAAATTAGGGTTGGTGATGATCTGTGAACATCCACGCTTGATTGTTCCATACACTCAATGTCTTTGTCCTCACTTGACTTCTTGTTGGTTCCTTGGTGTTCAGGTATGGTCCTTGATCTTAGGTCCATTTTGTCCTCTTCTATATGTATGAGTAGTATCCGAAAAACTCCTTTTAGTGCAAAGTTAAGAATGAATTGGCTACTGACTGACTATCAACTAGTCGTAAAGACATCCAAACATGCCTTTGTATCAAAAGCCCTTCACTCCAACTACAGACGTAAGAATGCACAAACAGACTAAATCGCTAAATCAAAACTGAATACCAAAATGGTAATAATAGCATTTTTTTTTCTCCTTTTTTTTAAGTCTTTAAGAAACCTTTATGTATTGGTCTGATTTTCAACAAATCACATAGACAACCAAACTTGCCTATATAACCTCACAACTTTGGCCTCTCAAAGATAAAATTCCCAAACTCTTGCTAATGCAAGCTGTTAACTGACTACAGCTTGCCAAGCAATTTTTAAAGGTAATTCAGAAACAACTGTGTTCACTTTTCTTCTACTCCAAAATAATTGTGAAATTTTGAAAACAGAATAAAAATCAGTACACAAATGAACACATGAACAGACGGTAATTGCTAGTTATTAGATCAGTAGATTGGAACAACGGCATCACTAACACCTCCAGCAGTGATGCTGATGTTCAATCCACTAACCGATTCCGTTGAGTTCTCGAGAATTGATTGGAAAGAAAGATGACAGAGTGTTTGGGTGGATCACAGCCGGCACCAATTAAAGACCCCAATAAAAACTAGTTTCTAGCACCCCTTACACGTTCCAATTTCTAAAAATAATGCAAGAAACATCTCAGAAACAGTTTAACTTTTTGAGACTCACACGTCACAAACATACCGATTCAAACATCTGTAATCAGTTAATATCTCTGAGACTCTCTGCAAAGTATGCCAAAATCAATTTACCCAATTTTTCCCTAAAACAAGTAACCCAAGTGTGTCAAAACCAGCATCCCACTTCTGACACCAAAAAGTTTATTGTAGTAAAACTGCTCCTACTACAAAGGCGAAGGTTCTCGAAGCTTATGCTTCTTCGTTATTCAAGTCAGGATGACACCACAGATTGATAAGGCCCAATCTGATAAGCCCTCTATGCTTCCCGAGCTATTCCTATACACCCGTATAATGCTTTCAACTGACCCTAGGTTAACGCTCTCGCCCGCCAACCTAGTGACAACACAATTATTTGGATTGCTGATCTCGACACTTGGGTTTGAATATAAAGGAAGACTGTTCTGCTGCTCACTAAATTTATGTTTCAAGATTACTCAGTTTACAAAAGCATGCAGAATAAGGAAAAATAGTTTCTAACTCAATGCAAACATTTGGCTTAACTAAACATTAAACTTAACCAATGCCAGCTGAAGTAATCCTCATATAATGGGACAAGATGGGAAAATAATTTGGCTGCAGGACTGGACAGAAACAAAGGACTTTTAAGAATCTAATGGACCCATATGAATTCATAAAAATAGAATCATACTCAAAACCTTTTCAGAATGGTGGTATAAGACTGGAAAGTAAGAAGATAGTTTGGAAGTACTTTTGGGTGCTATTTTCTTTGTCTGAGTTATATCTGGCTTAACTTAAATATAAAAACAGTGTAGAATACTATAGAATAATGTCAAAATAAAATTCTCAAGTTGGAGGTCACTCAACGTGCCTGTCGCAGGACTCGATGTTTTAAACCCTGCTGATATTCCAATCTTGAGAAAGTCCCAAACTTTCGAAATAAAGGGTAAGAAATCTCAGAAATGATATCACTGTTTGGAACTCACACGTCCCAAAAGCTACAGATCCAAACACCTGTAATCAGTAAACACTTCTAAGACACTCCCTTCTAAAAAACCTGGAAATAAGTTTAAAGCTGAACTTTATGAAGAAATACTCTAAAAATATTTTCTAACAGCTTTTCCTTTTATTTTAAAGAAAAATAGCTTATGAAAATTCAGTTCAATTATTTAATATATAAAAGAACCATCCTTACTGTGAATTTCTAAAGTCCAAGCCCAAAATAAAAAGGTAATTTTGCCAGATACAACTTTATGGGTCTTTACTCTTCAAGAAAATACAACGGAATAATTGAGCTGGCAGGGCATCCACCTTTTATACCACATGTAATCATATGACATAATGGGATTATGCTATTGGCTAACTCTTTCACGAATAACCTAAAAAAGGAAACATGATTAGTAAAGTTATCTAACCAGGTATTTATTAACAGTTTCTAAATTTACTCAGCTAATTTCTGCAAATTATATTTGAGATCCCCATAAATCAGTTTCTGCAAAAATAATACATATTTAATCAAAACACAGGGATTTTCTCGAATGAACATTCTAAATTTGATGACATTTTTTTAGGAATCAGTTGCAGACAGCACACCCATTTAATGTTTATGCATCCGCCATCTTTGAGACAAAAAATAGTTCCTATTACTAATCCCAATAAAACAATAAAATAATGCCATTATGTCCATAAAAATAACCTAACCAGGTAATCCTTAACAAATTATTATATATTAGCCCGACAAAAGATTCATTTATCCCAAAATATCAAAATATGGCATACATAATTTATGCAAATATGGCATATTGACTTCCCTCACTTCAGACTGTTGTTCTGAAGAAAAATAGATAAACTGAACTGTGTGATTGGATTTCTTACATTCAAATGAAAGTCAAAATGTATTCACACCATATGGAAGTGGTGTTTGCTAGAGTTTACTTAGTTTTTCAACTTTCTAAGGAGTTTAAAAACTTTCCAAGAAAGGCCACTGCATGGTAAAGGTAAGACACTGCCATGTTTACATTCCCTTAATTTATCCGATATCTCGTTTATTAATAAGAGATCAACATAGACATATGCTAGAAATCTCTCAAAATTCTCAGAAACCTTCATCTATGGATATATTAATGTCTGAAATATGCAAATATAGTACTTTTTAAAGGAACACACCCATCCAGCCATGTCATTGACCTAGTTCTAAGCAACAGTTTTTAGCTTAAATCATGGATTGTAATAAATTCCATGCAATTTGCATAACAATATGTTTGTTTGTTAGCTATTTCCAACAAGGTCTGTAAGTTATTTAGAACTTAAAACAATATAACAAGGGTATTTGACTTTAAGAGCTAAAATTAGACAGGCCAAGGCACAGCAGATAAATTTTCTAAGAAAAATACTATAAACAATCCAATTCCTGTAATTTCACTCAAATACCCACATGCTGATCAAAAGCGATTCAAATACATAGTTCAGACTATGTTTTTCACCATAAAGATAACATAATTATTGGTTAAAATCTATCACTGGCATTTGATAGGTTTTACAGTGATAAGCCTTTTATTGACCCAGACTCATTTCTGTAGTATGGAATCTGGGGGGTCATCTCAAAATCTGAAAAGTTGCCAAAATAGTCAACTTCTTGAAAATAATGCATCATTTTGTAAAATCCACTAAAATAGCTATATGAAGACTTTTCTTTACTGGAAATCAGTTCAGATTGATTTTTCGCAAGTAATTATGAATTTTGACAAGAATCGGGGCTGATCATCACATAAAACTGAACATCAAATTTCGACATATTTTTCCTTAGGATAGCAGCACTTTTTACAAGTATCCTGCTGATTTTGTATAGGAATTCACCTGTTTTAAGTACAGTTTATAGTTACTAATAAAAAAACAGATGCTGTTTAAAAATTTATGGCCCTTATAGCAATATTTCAGTCATACAGAGCCAACAGGACAGCAAAAAATGGAAGACTCTGCACAATAAAATGTATCCAGTCCACAAAAAATAAATTCCTCCAACTGGATTCGAACATGGACCGCTAGCCCAAAAATAAGGCAGGTGCCAAACAAACAAGAACACCCCTTATATAGTGAAATCAACTGAGAACTGAATCAGCAGGAATCTAACAAAAGAACACACTCGAAAAATGATTTTACAACAATATGTTTTAGTTATTTCCCTTGGACGTTTTTCCATCACAAAATAGTCTCTGCTCTGTAACTTGAAAACTGTTCGAGCTATCTTTATGAAATTTCATATAAATATCAATCAACAGAAGACAAGTGCAGAGGTCAAGAACTATAGCTCTTGCATTTATACCTTTTTAGTTGTTTCCCTTGGAAGTTTTTTCCATCTCAAAATCATGTCCGCTCTATAAATTGAACTCTATCTATCTTCATGAAACTTCATATATATATCAACATTAGTTGACATGCAGACCACAAGAACGATAACTCTTGCTTTTATACTTTTTGAGTTTAGACCTTGGAACTTTTTCCTTCATAAAATTATGTTCACTCTATAACTTGAAAACCTTTCAAGATATCCTCCTGAAACTTCATTTAACTATCAATTAACATTAGATGACTTGCAGAGTGCAAGAACTATAACTCCTGCTTTTATACTTTTGATTTATTTTCCTTGAAAGTTTTTATGTCACATAATCGTTTCCGCTCTATTACTTGAAAATCTTTCAGGATATCTTCCCGAAACTTCATATAAATATTAGTCAACATTAGATGACATACAGAGCACAAGAACTTTAACTCTTGCTTTTATACGTATTGAGTTATTTCCCTTGGAAGTTTGTCCATCAAAAAATCGTGTCAGATCTTTAATTTGAACCTGTTTAAGATTTCTTCAAGAAACCATGTTTTGGACGATATGCAGAGGGCAATTGTCCTGCATTTATACTTCTTGAATTATTTCCTTGGAACTTTGTCATGAAGTCATGACTGCTCTATAACTTGAACACCGTTCAAGAAATCTTCATGAAACTTTACATGAATGTAGTTCAGTGTCTCTCTGGCCCCCTGTATTCAAACTTTTAAGAATGTATACACCACATTTTTTTCAAGGGCAAAACTGTAATTTACAATGTTCGAAGGAAGACCCTTACAGGGAAAACCTTAAAAATCTTCTTGTCCAAAACCAGAAGGCCCAGGTCATTGACATTTTAGGGTGTAGCTTCATCTAGAAAACCTCTATCAAGATTGTTCAAATATAACCCTGAAGCCAAAAATGGTGCCATTTTGGGGCCCACTTGTTTTGCAGACTTATATAGGGAAAACCTTCAATATGCTTGCTGTATTAAACCAGAGGGCCCATGCAGGCCATTGATATTTGGTACACAGCTTCGTCTAGTGGACCTCTGCCAGTATTGTTCAACTTATATTCCTGAAGCCAAAAATGGCTCCGTGTTGATTGAAACCAGAAGGCCCAGGCCTTTGATATTTGGTTCGCAGGTTTGACTAGTGGACCTCTGCCAAGATTGTTCAAATTATAGCCCTGGGGCCAAAACTGGCCCCGCCTAGGGGCCCACATATTTTACATAGACTTATATAGGTAAAACGTTTATATATCTTCTTGCCTTAAACCAGAAGATCCAGGCCTTTGATATTTGTCATGTAGCTTCACCTAATGGACCATTACCAAAGTTGTACAAATTATAGTCATGGGGTCAAAATTGGCCCTGCCCTAGAGGTCACATGTGTTACATTGACCCTTACAAGAAAAAACCTTAAAAGAAATCTTGTCTGGAACCAGAAGGCCCAGGTCCTGATATTTGGTATGTATCTTTATCTAAAGGACGTCAGCAAAGATTGCTCATATTATAGCCCATGGGCAAAAAATGGCCCCATTCTGGGGCCCACTTGTTTTACATAGACTTATGTCGGGGACAACCTTTAAAAATCTCCTTGCCTGAAACCAGAAGGCCCAGGCCTTTGATATTTGGTACACAGCTTTGTCTAGTTTCTCAAAACTTAGGGGCATTCATTTCTGTGCCATATGGCATATACACTCAGTGCTCATAAATGAGTTCCCAAAACTGTTTGAGGTCATGATGCCTGTAAATCTGTAACTACATTTCCAGATCAAATTACTAAGAAATAAAAGATCCAATGCATGTTATGTTGTCTAGATGGTATTGTTTATTCATTACCAATAACAATTATAGCAATTTTTCTTAGAAATCTTGCCATGCATAGCTCTGGTATATTCTTCATTTAGAGTACCGTGGTTTTAAAAATGGCTTAAAAACTCTGCACTGGCTCACAGGTTTCTTCTTATTTTGAATGATTAAGATTTTCTCCTATAATCTATATAATTTTGGTTACTCTGATGTCTTTTTAGTATGATGGACAGCTGAGAAACCAAATATGTTTACATTTTCCCTATTGAATTAATACATTATCAGAAGTGGGTGGGGTAAATCTATCCCTGACAGATAAATAGTTGCTATGGAAACATTATGTAAGCAGGCTGCATAGTTTCTATCTAAATTAGTTGCACACTCTCTAATGTTTTTGTAACAATCATTGAAAAGAATTATATCTTTCTTTCGTATAGGAAATGTAGCTATCAACAGTGGATAAACGTCTAGATGGGTGTTAGTCTTTATGGGTACTAAGAGATTGACAAATTTATTGGACACTTTAACACAAAAAATGAAGTATTTTGCAAAAATACAGTCTAAAATGGTGCTTTTAATTTACAATATGTTTTACAAAATTTTACAAAATATTTTTATCTTGTTTTATGGAGCGCAAAGAGTGCACGGCTGTTCAAATAAGCCCATTGTTTCCTGGATCTCCTTGCTGCTTCAATCCCCTAAGATATAATCAAACCAACAGTTTTTACTAGAAAGTATGATTCAATATCTCTCAAATCAGATATAAAACAAAGTCGATTTTCTGTCTGTTTTCTTAGTGTCTATCACCAAAAACATTTGCTTTTTGGTGATTTTGACGAATTTATGTTCCATCCGAAAGCATGTTAGATTTCCCATAATATATTGTCTCTTGGTAACATAATACACAATCAGATTGTTTTCCAGTATTTTGCCAACATTGCTACCAATTTATATCTAAAACGATAAGAAATTGATATTTTTATAACTCTTTTAGTACACCTACCCTGATTTTTCAAAAGAAATGTGCTTATATGTATGCTGTATGGCATTGCCATGGCAACTGATGACATCATCATTGTACTAGGTGCTGATTTAAACATATACCCTAAATAATTATATGGGCTAATTAGCATTTGAGTAAGATTTATAATTAGGTAGAAAATTGTAATTCTTTTAGACAATATTTTTCCCCAATTTCTTGTCAGCCATTTTGGGAACTCATTTATGTCCACTGAGTTTAGGTGGGGAGCCGGGCTGCTTAGCATAGTAACTGTTGGAAGCATGTCTGACTGAGAAGCTAGAGGTTGCGGGTTTGAGACCCAGTCCGGCTACATATATGTACCTCCATGGAATTAATCATGGAATATTTTCTACCATCATTCTCCCCCTTCTGCTGATTCAAGAAGGCCCATTGTAAATTACTGGCGAAAGTATGTGTATTACTGGTTAACCGCTTAGATCTAAACCTACCCAGAAATAGTGTGGTTAGGTTCACTGACCACAACTGACATAATCCTAATTGGTTGAAAGGCCCCAAATCTGCCAAGCACTGTATAACACAGCTCTTAAACCTCCAGCATAGCATCCCAAAACATTTATTTTCAAATTTTCAAAAAAAATTTAAACATACATAGTCATATGAAGAAATCATAGTCCTATAGAATGTATTACTAGAGAAAGTGACACTCAGGTGAGCGAATTATGGCCCTCTTGTTTTAGAAAATGTGACAGAAATCTCACATTTTCATCTTGAAAATAACTGATTTGGGTATATTAACCCTTATGACGTCGAGTAAAACTACATCTGAAAATGTCGTCTGCTTATGTAGTCTACTAATTTAAGTCTTAATAGGGGAATTTCACTGTATATTAAACAAAACATACATGCAAAGACAAACTATAACAAAAACTGGAATTGTGTCCATAGGACACGGGCCGGCTTCAGGCGGATGCGGCTCTGACAAGCTCAGGCGGATGCGCGTCCGACTGGTGATCAGGAGGACGCGGGTTCGGTACCTGCCGGGGTCGGCGACAGTCTTTCGTGAAGATTGATCATGAAATCTTTTCTACATTCATTCTCTCCCTTCCGCTGATTCAAGAAGGGCAGTTGTCAGTTTCTGGCAAAAGAATGTGCACTGTACTGGTTAACCGCTTACGTATAAGCCTGCCCAGGAAAAGTGTGGTTAGGTAAACTGACCGGCTCAAAAATGACCTAAATAGTGTTGACTGGGTCGTTAAACTCCAATTCAAACAAACAAAACAAATCCATTGGACACGAATGCCCCCGCCATATGACACGGGGCACAGAAGTTAGTATTATATAACAAGATTGTGTGAGTACAACATTTTTGACCTTGGCCTTGCAGGTACTTATCTGGATCATGTAAGTGACACATCGTCTCGTGATTGTTAAAATTTCTGCCAAGTAATTTCAAAATCCATCTAAGTTATTGACCAGACATGAATAAAAACCCTTTTATTTGACCGTTGGCCTCCAAGTATGCTCTTAACACTGGAGTTACCGACCTGGGTCTTGCAGGTGACAGATCGTCTCCTGGTGGTTAATATTTCTGCCTAGTTACTTCAAAACCAATCTAAGAATAAAAATTATTATTGACCGGACACAAAAAACACCCTTTTTTAACTTTTGAACTCTTAAGTATGACCCTGACATTGGAAGGACGGACCTGGGTTTTGCGCGAAACACATCGAAGGTGAACATATCTGCAAAGAAACTTAAAAAAATCCACCTAGAAATAAGAAAGTTATTGTCTGGACACGAATAAAAGACCCTTGTGTTTATGATTAACCTTTAAGTATGACCTTGACCTTTGTGGTACCGAACTGGGTCTTATCCGCGACACATCGTGTCATGGTGGTTAACATTTCTGTCAAGTAATTTCGAAATCCAGCTTAGAATAAAGAAAGGTATTGACCGGACGCGAAAAAAGAACCTTTTTACCTTTGACCTCTTAAGTTTGACCTTGACCTTGGAGGTACCTTCTTGGGTCTTGCACGCGACACATCGTCTCAAGGTGGTTAACATTTCTGCCCAAATAATTTCAAAATTCCATCTAAGAATAAGAAAGTTAATAACCGGACACGATTTACATACATACATACATACATACATACATACATACATACATACATACATACATACATACATACATACATACATACATACATACATACTTACATACATACATACATACATACATACATACATACATACATACATACATACATACATACATACATACATACATACATAGTACGCGCACACACACACATGGTAAAACCTATATGCCCACCACAATCGGCGTGGACATAATAAACCACGGCAGAAGAACCGCCTTGGAACGGTCAGTAAAACGTTATTTACTTGGGGCTTAAATCGATTTTACGTGGCCACAATCCTTCCACTTATAGTTTTTCTGATCGTTCCAAGGGCGGTTCTTCTCTCGTGGTTTATTATGCCCCGCCGAAGGTGGTAAGCATATACACCGTCTATCATCGACACCGGAAATAGAATCCCGGTGAATCGATACAAAGCGAAAGTAGGCATGGAGCACGGTGAGTGTAGCCTTTATTCCTGATCTATTTTCTGCAAATGCAGGGTAAATTGACTTCCTTGAAATAACAGAGGGATTTCTGCAACATTTTATGCGTTTTTCGAAGCTGTATGTTTTGATTTAAAGTCAAGAACACAAATTTATCGATGCTTGGTACTGAGTGAAGACCAGCATTTTCGAAAATCGGTTTCAGATTTTATAATTTCTTGATTTATTTCCGCTTAAACTTTCTTTTACCTGTTTCCGTTTATAATGGGCAGTAAATGAAAACTCTCTCTGGTCATGATTTTATCATGCACTAAGTGTATTTATTGAAAACTAAAAATCCATGTGTACGGCGTTTAGTTGTTTACAACCAGATAGCTGTACGGAATATAGTCAAAAAAGTGTACGGCGAATAGGAATGGCTACTCCTTTATTAAGAATCAGAAATGTTACTGGTGACACGTCAAATGACATTCATACATCAGGACGGTCCCTGGACAATTCGGCCCATAACAAAATCGGCCCATGACAAAATCGGCCCATAACAAAATCGGCCTATACAAAATCGGCCCATAGCAATTTCGATTCACAATTTTAATGATGGTATAATTACCATGTTTGTATACAATTGGTTTGCTTGCATGGTCAAATCAGTAACGTGTAAGTCGAAAAATGGGATAAAGTATGGGATACAAATATGTTCAGAATGAGAAATTAATATTTTTTCCTCTAAATGATGAAAAATTCATATCATGTTAACAAGTCCGAGAAAAAAATACCGCCCTTAACCCTACTTTATATAGAGAATTTTGGAGTTTAAAGGGGTATATGTTATTTTGCTTATTTCCCATAAGGGGTATATGTTATTATGCTCATTTCTGATCCAAGACATAGGTTGTGGGTACGCGTTTGAACCCCCACAATGAGGCGGTTCTAAAGAGCAAAGACAGTGTATGCTCAGATTATAAATAAGACAAATATCACTTTTTTGTCGGAAAAGTAGTCATTTTGGAGAATATGAAAGAATGCACTACGAGATAATATTCAATTGTTTTCACTGCAGACAATGGTAAGAAAACTGACACAAAGCGTTGTTCACAGTCACATTGGGCTTATGAAGTTGTTAAGGGTTTCGTTGTGTACATTGTTTTTCTTATTTCTGCTTTTCAACTTCCATTTAAGTAATGGAATTCGTTATGAATAAGAGGCACAGTAACTAGTTTTCAGCAGAAAATCTTCACTTTTATTACATGAGTCACCAATAGGTTTTCGTGCATTAATATTTGCCGGGTCCCGAGGAAGTCGTTTGAACATTAGGACGATAGAAACACAAAGTAAAGAAGCAAGGACCCAGCAATTTTTATAATTTGCCCAGCATACACAGATCAGCTTGCTCAGCCGCACAGTATGGTCATGATCGCTGTAGGCGTGAGGTAGCTTTGACTTCTGCACGAGCCCAGCATACACAAATCAACCTGATCAGCCGCACAATACGGTCATGATCGCTGAAGGCGTGAGGAAGCTTTGACTACTTCACGAGCCCAGCATACAAAGATCAGCTTGCTCAGCCACCTAGAATGGTCATGATCGCTGAAGGCGTGAGGAAGCTTTGCCTACTTCACGAGCCCGGCATACACAGATCAGCTTGCAGCCGCACAGTATGGTCATGATCGCTGAGGGAGTGAGGAAATTTTGACTGCATACACAGACCAGCCTGAGGGCGTGAGGAAGCTTCGCCTACTCACGACTGCGTGAATGAACAGGCTGATGTGAATCTTCGTTGGGCCTCGGCACTAGGCCCACATATAGCTATCGATGTGCCCATAAAACGAAACCAAAAGCAAGAAATAAAGAAAGAATTAAAGACATGCATTAGAGACATAAACTTACAGATGATTGGCACGTGTCCCAATAATGACTGAGATTTGAGTAAAGTGATAATCGTTCTGATTGTAACTTTAAGGCACGTATCGATAAGGGTGACAACGTAAAGTGATTATTGATCATTTTGCATACCGACTTGTGCCAAAAATATAAACAATGATCCCAGAACTACAATTTCCAAATTCATAAATATACATTTTTTTTTTCTAAATACACACATCCTCTTTTATATTATTTTTTATTTCACATCTATTCCATTACAATGTTTGCATTGCAAGAGGACTCGCATCTGGGGGAGGTAATCATTGAAAATAATGATACAAATGCCGGGCGGTGAAAAGGGGCAATAGTAAGTTATATTTTTGTATTTTGTCATAAATTAACTGTATCGTTCATTTTTAATGTTTTAGCTGATAATTGACCCCTTTAACAGCCTTGAAATGATTTATGGGCCGAAATTGCTCTGGGCCGATTTTGACATGCGCCGATTTTGTTATGGGCTGAAATGATCCGGAACCATCAGGACCTGTGATGGGAAGTTAGTCCCTAGCTCGCATTAAACAGGCAAACTTAGATACACAATTCTCAGCATCTTCAGCTGCTGAAATAATCGAATCGGGAATGGCATTCCAATCTCTTATAGTTCGGCGGAAGTATAATTCTTTATAAATGTCAGTTTTTGCAGTAAGGGTCTGAAACTCTATTCCAATGAATGATGATTGCATTTAACGGGCTGAAATCTCATGTCCCATTTTCGGGCCCAACATCCTGATCAATCTATGTCATTCTGAAGTTTCAGTGAATCATCTGGTAGCAAACACAATCGTCTGCGAACAGTCTTATTGCTGAGTCAGTGGAAACAACATTGATGAACAGGGAGAATAACAGTGGACCAAGAACAGTCCCTTGTGGGACTCCAGACAAAACTGGTGCCCACTCTGAAGATACACCATTAAAAACAACAACGCGGTTTTCTGCAGCAAAGAAAGGAATCTATCCATATGAGAGTATTTCCCCCAATGCGATAACTAAATAACTTTGATTTAAGTATTTCTTGTGGTGTGGTGTCAAAAGCTATCTCGAAGTCCAGAATAAATGTTTTTACCTGTCCCCATTTGTCCAAGATTTTTGCCCAATCATTAATAGTTGTTCTCAACTGAATTTCACAACTATGCCTTTTCCTTAATGCATGTTATCTTTCTGACAAAAGATTATGTTCATCCAAGTGGGCCATCATGTTTGAGCAGACTATATGTTCAAGCAATTTACACAGAACACAAGTCAGAGACATAGGGTGATAATTATGATTAAGAGCCCTATCTCCTTTTTTGAAGAGTGGGCAAATGTTCGCTAAGTGTCATTCTTTGGGGATTTCAGCCGTATCAAGAGACTGTTAAAAAGGTGGACTAAAACTGGATCTAACTCTTTTGCTAGTTCCTTCAGGAATCTAGGATGTAGCTCACCAGGTCCTAAAGCTTTAGTGGGGTTTAAGCCTTTAAGTAACTTGATCACTCATGTCGATGACACAACAATAGTATCCATAAATGGGGCAGATCTTCTTGTCAATGGAACCTCCGTGAACTCAGTTTTATTAAACACATCATTGAATTGACCAACTAGTCCCCACTGCCCTTTCAGAGTCTGATTCAGCAACCCCATTCCCCCACTTTTATAAAGGGGTTGGATACCTTGTCTGTCTTTCTTCTGACTATTGATATATCTGTAGAAAATGGAGGGGGAGGCAATGACCAGGAATCGATACAATCATTATCAACCCACAGCTCCCATCAGAGACACCAAAGGGAAAGAACTACAAACATGAAACAACAGACCCCAACGGAAACACCAACAGCGGAAAGCCAAAATGACAGCCAACCCTCCCCCACCCCACAAAACGGCCAACAGGCCATCCACAATAAAATAATACAAGCGACACAAAACACCCAAAGACAAATCCTAAAAAAATAAACCGCGACAGAAGAACACCTTGGATTTGCCTTTACATCACCTACTGAGTTATTCACAAACAAATCATGCTGTTTTTATGTATATATCAGTCTTGATATCACGTCTCAAGTTTTCAAATTTTGTCCGGAGTTTACCACTTCCCGTCTTTTTTGCCTGTGCATGAATCTTATTTCTTCTGCGAGAGAGGAAAAGCATTTATTTTATTCTTTATTGCTAAACGCCAATGATGGACAACTTCATTTCCTCACACTTTTAAGGGTATATTGCTTTCCCCGACCAACGGATCATGGATAAATCTATCTATCTATCTATCTATCTATCTATCTACTGCGATTGGCCGACCTCGGGAGCTCAATCTGATGTGCGTCTGACTGGTGATCAGGAGGACGTGGATTCGATACGTGCCGGGGTCGGCAACACTCTGTCGTGGAGATTGATCATGAAATCTTTTCTACGGTCATTCTCTCCCTCATTGTCACCCTTCCGCTGATTCAAGAAGAGAAACCGCTTACATATAAGCCTGCACAGTAAAAGTGTGGATAGGTAAACTGTTCGGAAAAAATAACCTAAATAGTGTTGACTGGGCCGTTGAACTGCCCTAAAACAACTGTTGCGATCGGACACATTTGACCATTACTCTTAGGTGTACATTACACATACTCAAGAGTTGCAGGATGAAAGCATACACAGTACTTATACACCTTTTGCCATGTCATCCCCAATGAGGAACTCATCTGGCACCTCTGTTTGCACCCTTGATTTGGCTTGCAACCTTCCGAGATTGAAAAAGCTTCCCATCAAAACGATATCTAATCGACATACCATTGTCACCCGCCTGGAAAACATCTTTGTGCATGGAAGCGAACATCATGCTGAACATTGTTGGGGCTATCACACAACCTTGCTTGACTCCATTTGTAACAGGAATTGGATCTGAGTGATTACATTACATGATTATTTAAACAATGGTTTATTAGTGACCGTATATAGTTAACTAATAAACTATTGTTTAAACTCAACATGAAATTACGCAAAGATCTCTAACTTGCATCGGAGATGATTCTCCCTGCACGGGGGTAGAGGGCTCCAGTTAACGCCTCGATTCGATATACGGTGCATTTTGGGGCATTTATCCCGGCAAATGATACCAGTGTAGCATGTTTGGACACCGTAACTTTATTACCGCTGCAACTAAACGAACCGCAGAACCTAGAGATAGTGCGAGTGGGACTTGCCATGCATCTTCTGTTGTATTCATAGAGCGAAAAGTTTTTAGATGTCATTTCATTTCAAAATGTTGACATTTTAATTCTCGTAATGTAGTGAAATCACTCGTAAGTCATGGCCGAAAGTTCCGTAAGGATTTTAAGTGCATAACCGCCAGCTACCCCTTCCACGCGTGTATATTTGAACAGGCGTGATTTCATAATGCGCACTTCTTTTTAACCCACAATAACGTCTCTGTGGCAAAATATGGTCTTAAAACTATACATAGTCATTAGTTCCTAACTAACATTACTATATTGTGATGGGTTCTTGCTAATATGACGAGAGAATGGATGAAAATTGTTGAGGTGTGTTTATAAAATTCTGATGACACTGAATAAAGATGTTGTGACAGGCAGGTGAATCTATTGATTTAGCCCCAGTTCTTGCCGGCCATTGTTTACATTTCGAAGCAGCATGTTCGACAAAATATAACATCCGACTTTGACAGGACATACATGCAGAGCAGTACAGTCCTCGTGGATCTGAGAGAAGCATAGGAAGGCCGGTCGGTATACTTTATAAATGTCATCAGCTATATACATGGAACTATTTGCCGTACACTTTCGTTTACGCTAATTTGCAACAAGCCGTACACCACGCTACTATTCGCCGTACAACAGGTAATTTACGTTTAGGCAAACATTTGTGTTGAAAGTACAATTTGAGGCGAGTTTCTTTTGCATATTATTTTTTCCACCATTGTTCTTTCTGGTTAAGTGAAAAAACTTCAGTAGAAAGGCATAAACATTAAACAAAACAGCAACAAACTTGCCAAATCCATTTTGTTTACTGTGCCAGCTGTCGAATAATCGGTCTGTAATTGCACAATTGTGCGTTTTATAAGAAAGCACTTCTCATGGCAGCAGCAAATTATGTCCAATACTGATATTTGATAACAGTAATCTTAACCTAAAGCTTACAAGCAGTAAATTAATCCATTTTCAAGAGGCACTCCTTCACCTGCAGCTATTACTTTCGATTCACTGGGATTCTATTTCCGGTGTAGCTGATAGACGGTGATATAGCTAGAAATCCTTCATGTGGAGTGAACATATTACTTGGGCCCCGTCAAGCGATTTTGGTACTTATCGCCTATGCGAGCAGCGAAGGTTCAGGCGAGCCTGCGCATCCGCGCAGTCTCGCCAGAACCTTCGCTGCTCGCTCATACAAGCAGAGAATCAAGAGGAACCGTCAGACAGAAAGCCATATCCCTGGCCCCTCTGAAAGGCTGGGCATGCGCAGTTAAAATTTGTCATGACGGAATGCTCGAAGACACAAATTCGCTTGGCGGGGCTCAATTGTCTAAACCACGACAGAACCAAGCATTTTTTCCAGATAGCTCAATAATGCACCTTTAACCTTTAACCTGCTGAATATTCAATTAAGACACACCCATTTCTGATATTGAACCAATCAGATTACTTGATGCAGCTTATTTCTACATATTCATAAACTGAATGTCAAACTGTGTAGATCCTGATCAGATGGCTTCTTCAGAAGCCATCTGATCTGGATCTACACTGTTTCCAAAGACAGGGCTTGTCGCCTACAGCAGGGTAAAGGTTAAGGGCTAAAATGAAAAAAAGAAAACAATTCCTACGGTTTTCCAGTTGACAGCGGAACAGGGTCATTGGCGCCATAATGTCGCCATCGTCCAATCATATAAAATATTTTGAAGGCTGCACTTATTCTTTCTTTGTGTTTTCTGCCCGCAGCGTCCTCTGGTGGTCTTAATATAGGAATTTTACTGTAATTTATTTAATGGTCGTCGAATAATGAACAGCATCGGGTCACGAGCACAGTTTAAGTGAACCGGGGTTCACTTATTTTGCTTGTGACACGATGTTATGCTTACTTCGATGAAGGTTAAGAAAATTACATTCATTTCTTTATTATTTACTTTCTCAGTGTATTACAGAAAACCTATAGATATCTATTGGGACTCGATAATGTCCATACTTAAATATTTACATTTCCAGTTTATAACCTAATGTAAACCTATAGAAAACAATGTAGTTCATACTTCCATGAACGCATCGAGTCACATGATTTTTAATGACGTCAAATGCCGTCAGTCTAAACCATGGTTCTCTACGGGCGTTGGTGACGTCAACGCCGTTCCGATCTTTGTAGAAAAACAGCGTGTAAATGTTTTTGCGTTTTAAAAGTTTGCCATGTAAGCATTTTTTTCTCCCAGTGATGAGGGGCAAAGAATGTAATTATAAAAATAAACTTATTTTTTCTGCTTTTCATGAACGACAGCGGGTCGCTAGCAAAGTTTATATGAACCTCTTCGGGGTTCATTCACTTTGCACGCGACCCGCTGTGTTCATACCGGCTTTCATGAACAGCAGAAAAATAAAAGTCATTTCTTAAATGAATGCATTGACTCACTCGACGTCAGTGACGTCAGCATAAACAACTGTTCGTTCAATTAAGAAATGAAATTTATTTTTCTGCAGTTCATGGAAGTATGAACGCAGTGAGTCGCGTGCAAAGTAAATGAGCCCCGAAGGGGTTCATGTAAACTTTGCTCGCGACCCATTGTCGTTCATACTTTCATGAAAAGCAGAAAAATTAAGTTTATTTTTATATTTACATTATTTGCCCCTCATCAATGGGCGAATAATGCTTGTATGGCAAACTTTTAAAGCTCAAAAACATTTACACGCTGTTTTTCTACAAAGAGCTGAGCAGCGTTGACGTCATCAACGCCCGTAGAGAACAATGGTTTAGAATGACGTCACTTAACGTCACTGAAAATCATGCGATTCGATGCGTTCATTGGCGTATGAACGCAATTGTTTTCTATAGGTTTACATTAGACTTTACACTGGAAATGTAAATATATGATTGGACGATGGTGACGTTATGGCATCAACGACGCCGTTCCGCTGTCAATGCAATTGTTTTCTTGTTTAAATTTTAGCCCTTTAACCAGATTTTTTCGTCAAAAAATGGGTGGAAAATAATGCAAATATAAGTAACAAGAGTTGTCAAAAGACAGCATAGCTCGCCTTTGGGGACCCAAATTGGATGGGGGCAAGTTATCAAAAATGAAATAAAAAAAGTACAGTTTTACAGTTTTTGCAAAAAAAGCCATTTTCTTATATAAAAGAGCTAAACAGACCGCAGCAAATGAAACGGCTTGTAATACAAAATCCATAGTGACCCTGAGCCTAGGACCCTGAAGGTCGAACTTGCTTGAGATATATCAAACGCAAAATTTGTGTGACCTAAAAATACATTAATAAATGTGATGACAAAGTTTTCTAAAAATAGCCAAAGTGACCTTGACCATGAGGCCAGGATCCTAAACGTCGAACTCGCTCGAGATATTATCATATGCAACATTTGTGTGTAGTTGTATAAAAATCCATCAATAAATGTAGGCGCTAGAGCGATGACAAAGTTTGTTTTTAAAAAATAGCCACAGTGACTTTGACCTTGAGCCCTGGACCCTGAGAGCCCAACTCGCTAGAGATACCATCATACCCAACACGTGTGTGAAGTTATATTAAAATCCATCAATAAATGCAAGGGCTAGAGCAATGACAAAGTTTTTCTAAAAATAGCCACATTGACATTGAACTGCAGCCCCGGACCCTGAAAAGTCGAACTTGCTCTAGATATCATCATACCCAAAATTTGTGTGAAGTTATAGAAAATCCATAAATAAATGTAGGCACCAGAGCCATGACAAAATGTTTCTAAAGAGATGCTATGCTATTCTCAACAACTTTCATTTCTGCATCAGAAAAGATGGGTGTGGACATGAAAAGGCAAGCGGTCGATTTTAAATTTAATTTTTCCCCGAGGAAGGTAGTCAGATAATTCTGTTTTGACCTGTTTTCTAGTGTCGAATGAAGGCATTTTCAGCTACCTGGACGGTGCGAAACAAATCCAACATGCCAAATAACACGTGTTGAAATACATAAGTTGCGAAATTGTGTGAAGAAATTGTGGACCACATATAATACGAGTATACCGAATGATACGGTTAGATGAATATTACGTTGCTAGATCACAGGACTGTAATTTCTTCCCACGATGCCATTTCAAAATGATACATTTTCACAATGTAAGTAGGCTAGTTTTCATCTTTATGATATAAATAAGTGAAATGAGTGGCGAAAAAGTTAACTATATACTCTCTGGGCTTATTCAGAAGACGACAAACTGTTGATATTTTTCTTATTTATCTCAGAAAACATGATTTAACATCTCATGCAAATTACATGTATCTCAGAAAACAGGATTTGATATCTCATGCAAATTGTCTCAGAAAAAGGATTTGACATCTCATGCAAATTGTCTCAGAAAAAGGATTTGACATCTCATGCGAATTGTCTCAGATAACAGGATTTGACATCTCATACAAATTCTCTCAGAAAAAGGATTTGACATCTCATACAAATTCTCTCAGAAAAAGGATTTGACATCTCATGCAAAGTGTCTCAGAAAAAAGGATTTGACAACTCATGCGAATTGTCTCAGAAAACAGGATTTGACATCTCATGCAGATTGTCTCTAGCTGCATGAGATGTCAACACCTGGGGCCAGTTGTTCAAAACTAACGACGTCGTTAGTTAACGTATCGTTAAAACTTTGATCATTAAATATGGCAAAAGCTTCTCACATTTTTTTCAGCAAAAATGCCAAAATTTTCGATATTGTACTTGCTAGAACAGTTAACAATACGACCCCTAACGAGCTCGTGAAGCTAACGATGCTTTGAACAACTGGCCCCTGTTTTCTGAAAAAAAAAAAAAAAAGAAAAAAAAAATATATATATATTTTCAAAATGTCATCTGCTGGGCATGCGCAGGGTATTGCGATAACACGCCGTGCGACATACTGCATGTTTTCATATCTCCAAAATGGTTATTTTTCTGATGAAAATCTGTGAGATGTTTCTAATTTATGCTGGAAAAAAAAAAAAAAAAAAAAAGGTTGTGGTGCTCATTAGTACCTTCTAATGGAGGCGGTTGTAGCGAGTACTCACAACCTATGTCTTTGCAACAGAATTAAGGAAATTAATGTATACCCCTGTAAACCCCCGTTTTCTCTATATAAAGTGGAGTTTAGAGGGGAGTTGATTACACGCACTTGCTAACATGATGACGTAATTGTAACATATAGTATACAGTGAAATTTCAGTAACTCGAACAGCAATCGCTCGTTGCCATGGCTGAGTCGAACCCGTTGTTGAGTAACTAAGGAATTATTTCCAAAGCTCCGGGAAAGAAAGCGAGAAGAATGATTTATGAACATTTTCTTAGTTTTATTTTTGAAATTGTTTGTTGTGTCGAACTTCTTTTACTCGAATACTTTTGAGACCGGGAAAAATTGTTCGAGATAGGAGTAGTTCGGACTACCGAGGTTTAATAATAGCACCAAGTCATGAGGCATGGGGATCACTTAACCCTTTTTGTACCAAATGGAATCTTCCTACTTAAATATGGCAGGAGTCCATTGCGAAACTAAGGGGTGTCAGGTTGTGTTTTCTTCAAAATCTGTAGGCCCAGATCAGACGCCGCGTTCTGCGGCGTCTGATCTGGGCCTGCACTGTTTGCCAATGTACCCCTTTAGGGGTTTCTGGTACCGAATGGATTAAGGGTATCTGAACTATGTTCTATCAATGAAAGGTATAATATGTGTATTCATTAGAATCGCCTCATTGAGGCGATTCTTTTGAGAACTCATAAACGTACTTTTTCGCGGGCCTCTGTGGCCTATAGTCGATAAGAGCGGCGACTATTACATGTACCGATTGGTCACTCACCGCTGTGGTTCGAACCTAGCTCGGGCCAGATGTGAGACGCCACGTTCTTTACTGGAAGGTCGGGTGTTTTTTCTCCGGGAACTACGGATTTCGCCCACCTCTGATTCGCCCGAGTGAAAAAAATTCCTTGTCAATATATTGTCAACAACTCCAGAACGAGTTCGACTTAGCTATGGTAAACAGTCTATCCGTGTTCGAGCTACCGAAGTTTCGCCGTACCATTATAGTTGATAGAACATCGATATACCAAAACCATTCCCATTATTTCTCCGGACGTGACACTATGAGTAACTCTCATTGGTTCGAACGAATAAATTTTCATGGTACAAAAGGTGGTTGAGCCATTGAGCCATTAAGGTTCAACTGTAATCCCCTTAGACTGATCCTTGTCTAGCCATCAGGGTCCAGTTGTTCAAAGGATCGTTAGCTTAACGAGCTCCTTAGTGGTCAAATTTTTAACTGTTCTAGAAAGTGCAATATCTAATATAGCGTGATTTTTGTTGAAAAAAAAATGAGAGCAGGCTTTTGCAACCGCAAAAGCTGCCATCATTTTTTTCAGCAAAAATATAAGTATATTTGCCATATTAAATGATCAAAGTTTTAACAATACGATAACTAACGACGTCGTTAGTTTTAGATAACTGGCCCCTGGACATCATGACACTGCGAGAAATAGTGATCAGCAGGACGCGGGTTCGATAAATGCCGGGGTCGGCAATATTCTTTCTTGAGGATTGATCATGAAATCTTTTCTACGGTCATTCTCTCCCTTCCGCTGATTCAAGAAGGACAGTTGTCATTTTCTGGCGAATGAACGTGTACTGTACTGGTTAACCGCTTACGTATAAGGCCTAAAAACTTGAATAGCCGTGTTTCCGACCCTGCTTCAGACCCCCTGACTCTACTATTTTTATCAATAAAAGAGCAAAATAAAAATTAAAACACCGACCCTAAAATTTTCAATTTCCGACCCAACCTAGTGTCGTCTTTGCATTTTCCCATAGTAATTTCGCGTTTACATTGCACGCCCCGCAGAAAAAGCGACCGACTGAAGTCGGTTGATTTTCTAAGAGTGCCCTAAAATCACCGTGTCATTCTGTCAGTCTGTCTGTCCGTCCGTAACCCGTTTGTGAAAATTGGTGATAGTGACTTAACCGCATGGAATATTTAAACAATTTTTGGCATACTGATAGATATCATTGAGATCTTACCAATGAACTTGCGAAATATTACATTCCATTTAGTATAGCCTCGCCGAGGCGAAAAATGTGAAAATTTTCGAACTGTTTCCACTCGGAAACCGTATGGCCGATTGAAGTCAAATTTCATATGGAGCCTCTATGGGATGGGGGAAACCAAACTTTGCTAATGGGGTCCAGGTCACATGACCAAAATGGCCGCCAAGCCATATATGGTCTGTCTGTCTGTCCGTCCGTAACCCGTTTGTGAAAATTGGTGATAGTGACTTAACCACTTGAAATATTTAAACAATTTTTGGCATACTGATAGATATTAATGAGATCTAACCAATGAACTTGCGAAATATTACATTCCATTTAGTATAGCCTCGCCGAGGCGAAAAATGTGAAAATTTTCGAACTGCTTCTCCTCGGAAACCGTTGGGCCGATTGAAGTCAAATTTCATATGGAGCCTCTATGGGATGGGGGAAACCAAATTTGCTAATGGGGTCCAGGTCACATGACCAAAATGGCCGCCAAGCTATATATGGTCTGTCTGTCTGTTCGTCCGTAACCCGTTTGTGAAAATTGGTGATAGTGACTTAACCACTTGGAATATTTAAACAATATTTGGCATACTGATAGATATTAATGGGATCTAACCAATGAACTTGCGAAATATTACATTCCATTTAGTAAAGCCTCGCCGAGGCGAAAAATGTGAAAATTTTCGAACTGCTTCTCCTCGGACACCGTTGGGCTGATTGAAGTCAAATTTTATATGGAGCCTCCATGGGAGGGGGGGGGGGAACCAAAATTTGCTCATGGGGTCCAGGTCACATGACCAAAATGGCCGCCAAGCCATATATGGTAAAACCCCTTCAAAAGTAGTCTTCTCCAAAACCACTGGGCAGATTTCCACGAAACTTGATAAATAACATCTGGGACGTAGGCCCATCATAAATTGCTAAAATGGTGACCCTTGGTTCACCTTGACCTTATTTGTGCCTAGGTCAAACTTTGACACATATGCTTTTGTATTGGAAAAGTGAGAATGCATTTTATAATGCAAACGATTCAGAATACAGTACTAAAGTATAAGATATATTTTTGCTCCTTACGATTTGGCGCATTTATTGGGGGAACCGTTTAAGGTCCAGGTCACATGACCAAAATGGCCGCCATACCCATATATGGTAACACTCATAAAGCTAAAAGCATCCGGCGGGTCGTGCACTTCAGCTGAAGCACTGGTTTTTGTCGTTTTTGGCATTTAGTACCTTCCAAAATACAGACCTGACATTTTTGAGCATCTATATTGAATTATGATATTCAGTGCAAATCACAACATGACAACTTAATTAACAAAAACATGTACAAAAACAAAAACACATAAAAGAATATAGGCCCAACCCTATTTTTGGGAGAAAAAATAAAACAATATAAAAAACATTCTCCTACCTACCGACCAAAATTTTTTTCAGCATGTTAGCAGAAACACAGCTATTTTTCTTTTAAGCCTAAGTCTGCAAAGTGAAAGTGTGGATAGGTAAATTGGCCGGCTCAAAAATGACCTTAACAGTGTCGACTAGGCCGTTAAACTCACGAAAAAACAAGAACAGAGAAATATCCAAGTGTAGCTGTAGTTGGCGGGACTTGCAGAACTAGACTGGGCTGCGTGGTGCTTCCGCACAGAGCTGAAACCGACCGACCTTGTGTACTGTAAACCTCTTAGAAGGTCTTAGCCTGGCCAGGAAAAGTGCTGCGAGTAGGACCGCTCATTTCTTTTAGCGGTAGAGCTTGATATGTCACTTAATCTAAATGTCTGACAAAATTCCCACAGAATCGGAAGCAACGTCTCAAAAATGACCTAAATAGTTCTGACGGGGAAGTAAAACGTAAAACGTCAACTCAAACAAACCAAGCAGGTGTATATACATTCAGACTTCGATAACTTGAACACCTGGACCATCAAAATACTCAAAATAGGGATAGTTCGAATTACTGAGGTTTAATAATAGTTTCAGAACATGAAACATTATGGGGATCGCTTTAATATCTTTACGATCTGTAAAATACAGGTATATTGTGTGTACTCATTAGAATCGCCTCGAGGCGATTCTAATGAGTACACACAACATACCTTTTAACAGATCACAACAAGAAAACCTCCCTAAATTATCCAAATATATGGAGTGACTGGATGAATTTTTTCTTGGGACTCAAGAACGAGTTCAAACTAGCCATGGTAAACGAGTTATCCATGTTTGAAATTTCTAAGTTTCACTGAAGTTGTGCCGGCCTCGGTAGCTCAGTCGGATGCGCGTCTGACGTGTGATCAGGAGGACGCGGGTTCGATACCTGCCGGGGTCGGCAACATTCTTTCGTGGAGATTGCTCATGAAATCTTTTCTTCGGTCATTCTCCCCCTTCTGCTGATACAAGAAGGACAGTTGTCAGTTTCCGGCGAAAGAATGTGCACTGTACTGGTTAACCGCTTACCTATAAGCCTGCCCAGGAAAAGTGTGGATAGGTGAACTGAACGGCTCAAAAATGATCTAAATAGTGTTGACTGGGCCGTTTAACTCCAATACCAAAAAAACAAATTCACTGCAGTTGTGAAAATATTACATGAAGATTTAACATATGAGCTAATACACGAGAGAAGGTCCCTTTGCATTCTCCAATTTACATTCTTCAAATGCGCGTGTGTAGCTAACTACAGTGTATCTTCGAAGGCTCGGACACCGATGTCTCGTTTAACATGGCTGATTCTAACACAGTCTTGAGTTCCTAGGAAATACTTACCATAGGGCCTGATAAAACATAGTTAGATATAACTGACATTATGAAAAGTTATGTTGTGTTGTGTGTTGTGTTGTATGCTGTGTGTACAGATAAGAATCGCCTCGACGACGCGATTCTAATGAGTACACACAGCATACCTAAAATTCATATAAGCGTTATGCCTCTTGACATACAGCTATGAATGACACTTAGTGGCTCGAACTAGCCTTTCTCGACCACATTTTCACGGTCCTAAAGGTGGTTGCACTAGACATGATCTTTAACATGAAACTACATCGACGTCACTCCTATGTTTGTGAGCCCCCGCCCAAAGGGGCTTGGAGAAACAGCCTGTGCTGCATGGTGCTTCCGCGCAGAGCTGAAACCGACAGGACACGAGTACTGGTATACCGCTTAGAAGGTCGGAGCCTGCTCAGGCAAAGTGCTGCGAGTCGGACCGTCCATGCATATAAACCCTATTCTTTTGAATGGGCAGCAGGGCTTGAGATGTCATTTCATCTTAATGTCGGTTAAAATCCCACAAAATTAGAAACAAAGTCCCAAAATGACCGAAATAGTGTTGAGGGGGATGTTCATGGGATCAAAGTGACATATCCTAGATGGCTGCCATGCCCATATATGGTCAAAACTCTTTGGAAATCTTCCAAGGAACTAAATGGCCGATAACTTTGAAACTTGGTATGAAGCATTTTGTACTCTGACCCTATCAAGTTTGTTCAAATGGTGACCTTTGGTTGTTCTTGACCTATTTTTGCATAAAGGTCAACTTTAGGCACTTACGGTTTTTTCTAATTCTATTGTAGACTAAGGCATCAGAATTGATATTTAGAGTCAGCTAAATGGAAGTTCATCAATTCCAAAGGTCAATGTAATTTACTGACCTTTTGTCCTAGATGGCTCAGATTCAGTAATTTAATGATATTGTCCACTAATACTGCTTCCTTACGCAAACACGCCTATACAATTATACTGTAAATTTTACCCCCGTAAACATGAAAAAAATAAGATGAAAAATTGTGCTATTTTTCTTATTTCTGCTCAAAATATAGATTGTGGGTTCACGTTAGAACCGTCTCATCGAGGCGGTTCTAAGGAGAACTCACAATCTATATTTTAGAGCAGAAATAAGAAAAAAGTAAACCCCTGTAAACTCCGTTTTACTATTTAAAAGTGGGGTTCAAGGGGGTCAAATCTATATAGATGTATTTGCGTGATGTTGACTGATTGAAACCAAATTATATAAGGAGCCCCTATGTAATGAGACAATGAAAATTCGTGGGATTGGAGTCACATTACCAAGATGGCCACCATGCCCTTATATGGCAAAAACCCCTTTGGAAATCTTCTCAGGAACCAATGGCTGATAACCTTGAAACTTGATGTGTAGCATTGGACACACAGCCCCTACCAAGTTTTATTCAACTGGGGACCTTGGTTGACCATGATCTAATTTACATCAATGTCAAGATTGATCACTTTAGACCTTTGTATGGGAAAAAGGCAAAACAGTGGATTTTTCCTATTCTGTCTTAGCCAGTGGCATTCGAATTGATATTCCTAGTAAGTTTGTTCAAACGGTGACCTTTCATTAACTGTGGTCTGCTTAATGTCAATGTCATATTTGGTCACTTCTGATTGGGAAAAAGGCAAAACTGTGAGTTTATCTGGTTATCTTGCAGCCTTTGGCATCAGAATTGTTATTTGCAAGTTGATGATTAATGTCAAGATAGCCACCCTGCCCATATATGGTAAAAAGGACTGGAAACTTGTCATTTCATGGACTGAAAGGCCAACTTTCTCAAGCCACCATGGTTTGCTAAAAACATAGCTGCCAGGGACCAGGGCAAGTTTTCACACTTGACCTCTGGTGAGCGTAGTGGTCCGTGGGCCTCTTGTTTAGATAATGCGCTTATTTGTGCAAAATTTTCACCAAAGATACCATGATTTGTTTTGTACTTAAAACTAAAGTACATTGATGCAGAATTAACAATCACAATGGCAACATCGGGTTAATTTTCAATTGTTACCATATTTACCGTAGGTATTCGGACAGACAGGCCTGAGCAAACAGTGTAGACCCAGATGAGACGCCGATTCTGCGGCGTCTCATCTGGGTCTACACTGTTTGCCACTCATTCCGCTATTCTTGGACACAACATCTGGTAGTAAATTGTACTTGTTCAAATTAAAGATAGAAGCCTCCGTGGTGTAGTGGTTATGCTACTCACCTTGTAAACCAGGGATCGCAGGATCGACCCCGGGCTTCTCCAGACTTTCGGATGGGTATGTAAACCGAGGTCCCGTCTCCGTATGACCTTAGCTGTTGGTGAGACGTAAAACTCAAACACTCACTCATTCAAATTTTAGAACAAGTATGGTAAGGAGATGAAATGTCCGTATACATAGAGTAAATACGGTATATGCAATGCCGTTATTTACCGCACATGCTCTAATAAACACACACTAATAATTTTCGAGAAGAAAAGTTGGCACCAATCCAGAGTGGAAGATTTTGCAGTAGATTAAATTTGAAACGGCGCTAAAAGATCACTGCAACATACCAATTATTATGCTTTTGTGATTTAAGGGGACATGTTGTTGATTAGTGTTGTTTAAGGAACATATCGTCTTTTAATATACATGCTCCTAATGCGGAATTTGAACATGTTTGGTTCAACCAAACGTGTCCACATTCGGTATAAGGAGCATGCGGTTGTGGGCGTATGCTTAAATGAAGGATTTCCTCGGGGTTTTATCATATGACGTCGCGTCTGAGAGTGTAATAACGCCATGTAATAAATTCGATAATCCACTAGTGGATGAAACATGCAAATTAGTTAGATACGCCCCGTAACGTTACATGTACGGCGTCCTTAATGACGTCGCGTTTACTAATGGCGGAATAGTGACATTTTTATAAAACATTCGTGAATAAAATGCGTTTTAAATGTCATATGATAAACAGAATCTTGCATTCGTGCTCATCTATAATTGTATTTATTAAACTCGTTGAGGAATATGGATAAACTCGTTTAATAAATTCAATAAATGCATGAACACTCAGGCATGATCCTCTATGTTTTTAGCTCCACTGGCCGAAGGCCAGCGGCGCTATTGTCATGGCCCTGTGTCCGTCGTGCGTCCGTGCGTCCGTGCGTTAACTTTTTTCTTTAAACATCTTCTCCTCCTAAACTACTGGGCCAATTGTAACCAAACTTCACAGGAATGTTCCTTACATAGTCCTCTTCTAAATTCCTTCAAAGAATTTTGTTACACCCAGAACTCTGGTTACCATGGCAACAAAACAACACAAAAAAATAAAAATCTTTAAAAATCTTCTCCTCCAAAACCACCTGTTGATCCGACAAAAAACATGGCCGCCATGGGCGGGGCTTATTTTCCCTATTTAACATATAGTGTAATGCTAAAACATCTTCTCCTCCTAAACTAGTGGGCCAATTGTAACCAAACTTCACAGAAATGTTCCTTACTTAGTCCTCTTCCAAATTCCTTCAAAGAATTTTGTTACACCCATAACTCTGGTTGCCATGGCAACAAAACAACACAAAAAAATAAAAATCTTTAAAAATCTTCTCCTCCAAAACCACCTGTTGGATTTCATTTTTATTTTGCATGGATGTTCCTTGGGTGGACCTCTTTCAGATTCCTTGAAGAAATTTTGATCCGACAAAAAACATGGCCGCCATGGGCGGGGCTTATTTTCCCTATTTAACATATAGTGTAATGCTAAAACATCTTCTCCTCCTAAACTAGTGGGCCAATTGTAACCAAACTTCACAGGAATGTTCCTTACTTAGTACTCTTCTAAATTCCTTCAAAGAATTTGGTTATACCCAGAACTCTGGTTGCCATGGCAACAAAACCACACAAAAAAATAAAAATCTTTAAAAATCTTCTGCTCCAAAACCACCTGTTGGATTTCATTTTTATTTTGCATGAATGTTCCTTGGGCGGACCTCTTTCAGATAACTTGAAGAAATTTTGATCCGACAAAAAACATGGCCGCCATTGGCGGGGCTTATTTTCCCTATTTAACATATAGTGTAATGCTAAAACATCTTCTCCTCCTAAACTCCTGGGCCAATTGTAACCAAACTTCACAGGAATGTTCCTTACTTAGTCCTCTTCTAAATTCCTTCAAAGAATTTTGTTACACCCTGAACTCTGGTTGCTATGGCAACAAAACCACACAAAAAATTAAAAATCTTTAAAAATCTTCTCCTCCAAAACCACCTGTTGGATTTCATTTTTATTTTGCATGAATGTTCCTTGGGTGGACCTCTTTTAGATTCCTTGAAGAAATTTTGATCCAACAAAAAACATGGCCGCCATGGGCGGGCTTATTTTCACTATTTAACATATAATGTAATGCTAAAAAAATCTTCTTTTGCAAAAGTACTTGTGGGATTTCATTGTTATTTGGCATGAATGTTCCTTGGGTGGACCGTTGTCAGATTCCTTGAAAAAAATTTGATCTTACAAAAAACATGGCCGCCATAGGCGAGGCTTATTTTCACTATATAACATCTAGTGTAATGCTGAAAATATCTTCTTCTGCAGAAGTTCTTGTTTTATTTCTAAGTTATTTGGCATGCATGTTCCTTGGGTGGACCTCTGTCAGATTCCTTGAAGAAATTTTGATCCGACAAAAAACATGGCTGCCGTGGGCGGGGTTTATTTTCACTATATAACATATAGTGTAATGTTAAAAAAGTCTTCTCTTCTTCAAAAGTTCTTATTTATTTATTTATTTATTTATTTATTTATTTATTTATTTATTTATTTATGTAAATGTACCTTCCTGTATCTGAATTAATCTCCTCCGATTTTGCTGCCTATCACATATCTATAGAGGTCCACCTACAAATTATCATTCTACATATTCAAAACATCAGAAATTTCACTTGCCCATCACACTCGTGATAGAACTGATGTTTTCAACTCAATCTTAGCAAACTATTTATACGACTTTATGTTTCAAAATAAATTCAAAATACTGAGGGAGATTGATTTATTAGACCTAATTATACTACAGTGTCAACAGTTCTCCAGATCCCTGAGGGTTAAAATGGCTTAGTTGAAAAGGGAGACATACCGAATTCGACGGAGGAAAGGAAAAAATAAATAAATAAATCAAAACATAAATAAATAAACACAAACGAGCCTGTTCATTTTTTAGCTGCACTGGCCGAAGACACGCGGGTCTTTTATTATGGCCCTGTATGCGTTGTGCGTCAGTGCCGTCGTGCATCCGTGCGTTAACTTTTTTCTTTAAACATCTCCTTAACTACTTGGTCGATTGTAACCAAACTTCACAGGAATGTTTCTCACATAGTCCTCTTCTAAATTCCTTCAAAGAATTTTGTTACATGCAGAACAAAATGGCATCGAAACCAAAAAAATATTTAAAAATCTTCTCCTCCAAAACCGCTCAATGGATTTTATTCTTATTTTGCATGAATGTTCCTTGGGGGGACCTCTGTCAGATTCCTTGAATAAATTCGGATCAGACAAAAAACATGGCCACCATGGCCATGCCCCACATGGCTGCCATGGCCATGCCCCTTGGCTCATTAGCTTTCAAAGACTTATAAGGGGAAAAGTTTAAAAAACCTTCTACAAAACCGCTCAACTTAATGGATTTCATTTTTACTTTGCATGAATGTTCCTTGGGTGGATCTCTGTCAGATTCCTTGAAGCAATTTTGATCAGACAAAAAACATGGCCGCCATGGACACGCCCATTGGCTAATTAGCTTCCATAGACTTATAAAGGGATCTTTTTTTTTAAATCTTCTCCTCCAAAACCGCTAAATGGATTTCGTTCTTAATTTTCATGAATGTTCCTTGAGTGGACCATTGTCAGATTCATTGAAGAAATTCTGATCAGACAAAAACATGGCCGCCATTGCTACCACCTTTGGCTAATTAGCTTCCATAGACCAATAAAGTAGGGAAAAAACTTCTTCTCTGAAACCATAAAGCCTAAAGCTATGACATTTAGTATGTAGCATAGTTATCTGGTCACCTACTAAGTCCTGCGAACTATGCCTCTGGAGTCCAAATTGGCAATGCCCCGGTGCTTAGTAGCTCCCATAGACTAATAATGAAAAAATCTTGAAACTTTTCTCCTCTGAAACCATAAGGCCAAGAGCTTAGTATGAAGCAACTTGAAGTATTCAGCTGCATAAATCCTGCCAACCATGCCCCTGGGGTCCAAATTGGCCACACCCTGAGGCCCATAAGCTCCCATAGACTTATACTGGGAAAACTGACAAAAATCTTCTTCTCTGAAACCATCAGTGCCCAGAGCTTAGATATTTAGTATGCAGCAACGTCAAGTGGTCACTCAAGTACATCCTGCCAACAATGCCCCTGGGGTAAAAAATTGGCCATGCCCAGAGGCTTATTAGTTCCCATAGACTTATAATAGGAAAAACTTAAAAAAAGTCTTCTTCTCTGAAGCCATAAGGCCCAGAGCTTTAGATATTTAGAACGGAACAATGCCAAATGGTCACTCACGTAAATCCTGCCAACCATGGCTCAGGGGTCCAAAAATATAGAATGGACATTCCTTGGGTGGATCACTTGTTTTTTTTTTTACCCATTGCATGCGGGAAAACCCTAAATGGGTATCTTGGCAAACAGTGCTGGCCCAGATCAGACCCCACAGAACACCGTGTCTGATCAGGGCCTGCACTATTTGCTAACAGAATTTTCCATCAAAAATAGGCCTGACACCCCTTATATGACAAATGGACTGGTCCAACATATAGCAATAGAAGAGTTCACTAGTATACAATTGGTTAATGTAATAAATATGACAACTGTCTGAAGTTGGCCGGTGGAGCGACAGGCCCGCTTGGGCCTCTTGTTTATTACACTGACGTGTCTTAGCGCACTTAACTCTTATTACGGCGAATACGGTATGTAACTCGCCTTTTTCAGCTGTTTTAGATGACGGAATGATGCAAATTACAACTGCCCCTTCTGAGAGATATGACCTTAACCAGGCCTTTGATGACATTTTAGACATTATTATCAAAGAAATGAATATCAAACCTGCCGGCAGTGAGTGTACGATGGATGATGGTCATCCTAAGACATACACAGATTTGGAGCCCATGAAGTGTGGCCTCTCTTCACCAGACATTTGTTATAATTACCTAGACACTTTAAATTCGACAAACTTGTGCTATGTGGCAGCAAATGCGTCGTCGTTCACTGACTGTTTTCCACTCAAGTCTTCAGATGCAGCAGAGTGTGTCCCTCTGGCAAGTACAGGGCCTAGTGTTCCTACTAGTTCTAATTCGGAAATACATTGCTACAATTCAGCTGTGGATGCGGATTCTTGGACAAGTACAAATTCGAGTTGGTCTTCAAAAATTTCTTATATGACTGCTATGACTAGTACGCACTCAGATACATCCTGTTACAACTCCCTTATGTCCAGTGCTTGCCCATGTACTTGTAGTAATGATCTTTCTGTGACTGGACTATGCTCAAGTACATTTTATAATTCTCCTTTTGTAACAAATACATTTAACAATGATTTTTCTGTGGATACGCCTTCTAATGCTCCTTGTTTGGCCGGCGCATCTCAGAATGATTTATCTGTGACGAGGACGTGTTCAGATTCGTCTAGATGTACGAGTAATGTTGTGACCAGTACATACTCAAGTACATCAAAGGATGCCTGTTCTGTGACTGGTACTTTCTCCATTACGAAGTATTCAATGGCGACATATTTACACCATGCCGGAGGGGATGTTACAGATTGTGTCTCTTGGAATTCACAATCTGATGCCTCTTGTAATCCACTACCTTTTGTTCAAGAACTGTTGAAACCGATCCGTGAAATGACGCCGTCAGCAGGAACGCCTTGTCGGGAAACAACGGCACCCGAACGATTATCTCCTAGGCCACCAACTTCAAGGACGGAGCTGAACTCGACTGATCGCTTCCAGCTGACCTCAGTTCCGGATCTGCTGTCGAAGTCACCAAATTCGGAAACAGAAACTGGGGAAATTCATGTATCTCAGGAAATCGCGGATATCGAGGACGAACCGCATAAAGTTGCTGAAGATTCAAACCGAGATACTTCCAAATCTGAAAAGCGTAAGCATTTCTTTCCTTTTGTTGTAGAGGGAGGGCGGTGGAAGGGCTTTACAAGACTGTTCAGTGACAATTTATAACAAACGTTCTCTTAAGAACGTGGCATCACGAAAACACGTCTATATAATTTTGAACCCCTTGAACCCCACTTGTATATACTAAAACGGGGGGGGGGGGAGCCTCCGTGGTGTAGTGGTTACGCTACCCGCCTTGTAAACCAGGTATCGCAGGATCGATCCCGGGTGTCAGTCTTTCGGATGAGTCTTTAAACCGAGGTCCCGTCTCTGTATGACCTTAGCTGTTGGTGGGACGTAAAATTCAAACACTCACTAAAACGGGGGTTTACATGGGTAAAACTTATTTTTCTTATTTCTGCTCTAAATTATAGATTGTGGGTACTCGTTAGAACCGCCTCGATGAGGCGGTTCTAACGTGTTCCCACAATTTATATTTTTGAGCAAAGTAAGAAGAATATAACGATTTTTCATCTGAAAAGTGTTGTTTTTGGCGATAAAATTTGCAATGTATTTGAATAGGCGTGTTCTCGTAATGGAGTCCGAAGAAACTAAACAGTAAAAGAAAGAAAAAGAAAGAAAGAAAAAAAAAATTCTAACACTGGTCGCCTATATTGCCAATAGTTAAATTCGGTGATATATTAAGTGACAAATCACTAGGCGTAAAAGCGTGACGCGAAGAGCCGCCGATTTACGAAGTTTTGCGACGTCATCGATCGTTTCCTTGACGTTAGACGGAGTAACGCCTTTTTTCACGCATAAAGTACGTTACAAACACAGGTAATTGCATGTGTTACAGTCAAGCGTGTTGGCGGGATTTCTTCATACAATGGCGGAATGTTGAGAGAATATGGAAACAACAGCATAATGTCGACTTTCAGTGTGTTAGAATCGAAATAGATCAGCTCTGTTGCGTGGTTTGTTGAGTTATATATCACAGTTTGTCGGTCAGTTGTAAGTAGATAAATCACTCGCGCTACACGCTCGTGATTTGATCTACCTTACAGCTGACCTCCATACAGTGATATATTACTCAACAAATCACTGGTAGAGCTGATCTTTTTCTTAAATAAAGAATAGATAAAATAGAAATAAAACAAGAGGCCCATGGGCCACTACGCTCACCAGAGGTCATGTGGTTTATACCATATACAGGCAAGGTTCCCATCTTGGTCATGTGACAACAATACCACGAATAATGTTTAATTGCCTCACCCCCATAGAGGCTTTTCATGTAATTTGGTTTCAATCAGCACAGCTCTTTTACTGGAGAAGAAGATAAAAATACTGAATCTGAGCCATCCAAGACAAAGGTCAGTAATGACCTTGACCTTTGGAATTGATAAACTTCCATTCAGCTAACTGCAAACATCATTTTTGATGTCACAGCCTACCAGGCAATCAGAAATATCCACTACTTTGCCATTTTCCATACATATGTCAAAGTGACCAAATTTGATCTTGACATAAAACAGGTCACGGTCAACCAAAGGTCATCATTTGAACAAACTTGGTAGGGCCAGAGTCCCTGATGCTGCATACCATGTTTCAAGATCATCGGCCATTCGGTTCTTGAGAAGGAGATTTTAAAAGGTTTTTCCCATATATGGGCATGGCGGCCCATATTGGTCATGTGACACAGTCCTCACGAACAAACTTTCTATACCTCCTTCCATAGAGGCTCCACATGTAATTTGGTTTCAATTAGCCAAGTAGTTTAAGTGAAGAAGAAGATAAAAATACTGAATCTGAGCCGTCCTGGACAAAGGTCAGTAAATGACCTTGACCTTTGGAACTGATAAACTTCCATTCAGCTGATTGTAAATACCATTTCTGATGCCACTGGCTAATATACAATCAGAAAAATCAACTGTTTTGCCATTTTTCCATACAAATAACTAAGTGACCAAATTTTACCTTGACGTAAAGCAGGTGAAGGTCAACCAAAGATCATCATTTGAACAAACTTGGTAGGGCCAGAGTCCCTAATGCTGCATACCAAGTTTCAAGATCATCGGCCATTCGGTTCTCGAGGAGAAGATTTTTAAAGGGTTTTACCATGTATGGGCATGGCGACCATATTGGTCATGTGACCCAGTCCTCACATACAAACTTTCATTCCCTCATTTCATAGAGGCTCCACATGTAATTTAGTTTCAATTGGCCAAGTAGTTTAAGTGAAGAAGAATATAAAAATACTGAATCTGGGCCGTCCTGGACAAAGGACGGAAAATGACCTTGACCTTTGAAACTGATAAACTTCCATTCAGCTAATAGTAAATACCATTTCTGATGTCACTAGCTAATATACAATCAGAAAAATCCACTGTTTTGCCATATTTCAATACAAATATCTAAGTGTCCAAATTTGACCTTGACATAAAACAAGTCAAGGTCAACCAAAGGTCATCATTTGAACAAAATTGGGCTAGAGTCCTTGATGCTGCATACCAAGTTTCAAGATCATCGACCATTCGGTTCTTGAGAAGAAGATTTTTAAATGTTTTGACCATATATGGGCATGGCGGCCATATTGGTCATGTGACCCCGTCCTCATGAACAAACTTTCGTTTCCTCATTCCATAGAGGCTCCACATGTAATTTAGTTTCAATTGGCTGAGTAGTTTAAGTGAAGAAGAAGATAAAAAATACTGAATCTGAGCCGTCCTGGACAAAGGTCGGTAAATGACCTTGAACTTTGAAACTGATAAAATTCCATTCAGCTAATTGCAGATACCAGTTTTGATGACACTAGCTAACATACAATCAGAAAAATCCACGGTTTTGCCATTTTTCCATACACATGTCTAAGTGACCAAATTTGATCTTGACGTAAAACAGGTCAAGGTCAACCAAAGGTCATCAGTTTAACAAACTTGGTAGGGCCCGAGTCCCCAGTGCTGCATACCAAGTTTCAAGATCATCGGCTATTTGGTTCTTGAGAAGAAGATTTTAAAAGGTTTTTACCATATATGGGCATGGCGGCCATATTGGTCATGTGACCCAGTCCTCCCGAACAAACTTTCGTTCCCCCTTCCCATAGAGGCTCCACATGTAATTTCGTTTAAATTGGCCAAGTAGTTTCATAGGAGATGTTGTTCGAAAATGTTGACGACGACGACGACGACGGACGACGGACCAATACCTATACTATAAGCTCCCCCGAAGCCTTCAGCTCTGGTGAGCTAAAAAGCACCGATGTCCGTAAGTATGTGTATTCAAACGTACATGATGAGAAACCCATACAGGGGTTAATTCTTGTTCTGCTGAATAAATTGATTTAGCCACACCCGTTACTGACTCAACCAATCAGATTACTTGATATTACATATGTATAGTTCACACACTACATGGCAAACGGTATATATCTTGAACAGATGGCCATCTGATCTAGATCTACACTGTTTGCAAAGATAGGGATTGTTTTGTCTGGCAGGCGATGCTCTTTGTATACAGTGTATGCAAAACTTTCAGACGTGGCGGGACAATGGCCAGATCAGACGTCGCATTCTAAACATGGCCTTCACTATTTGCAAAAAGTTCAGCCATTTTCCGAATAAATTTTGAAGAAACCACAATCTGACACCCCTAAATTTTGAAATGGACTCCTGCTATATAAAAGGTGGAAGATTCCATTTGGTACAAAAAGGGTTATACAGTGAAATTCCGCTATTGACACCAGCTAAAATAAGACTAATTCTGCTTTTAATTAAAGACATTATTCGGGCCTCGTAAAGCGATTTTGGTACTTATTGACTATGCGAGCTTCGAAGGTTCAGGCGAGCCTGCGCATCCGCGCAGTCTCGCCAGAACCTTCGCTGCTCGCTCATAGAAGCAGTGAGTCAAGAGGAACCTTCAGACAGAAAGCCATACCCCTGGCCCCTCTGAATGGCTGGGCATGCGCAGTTAAAATTTGTCATGACGGAATGCTCGAAGACACAAATTCGCTTGGCGGGGCTCAATTTTCTTCTTTGTGTTTTCCACGTGCAGTGTTCTCTAATAAGAGACCACCTTTGGGCGTGTTCAAAAGTGGTCTTTAAACAGTGCCAAAGGATGTCTTAATGTAAGAATTTCACAGTATGTTATTCAGTTGAAAATTTAACCCTTATCTTGCTGAATATTCATCTAAGCCACACCCATTTCTGTCTATCAACCAATCAAATTACTTGATGTAATTTGTTGCTACAAATTCGTAAACTGAATGCCAAACAGTGTAGATCCTGATCAGATGGCTTCTTCAGAAGCCATCTAATCTGGATCTACACTGTTTTCAAATATAGGGGTTGTCGCGAACAGCAAGATGAGGCTTAAAACACGGCGCGGCAGCTTCTAAGCCTGACCAGGCAAAGTGGTGCGAGTCGGACTGTCCATGCATATAATCCCTTATGGTTTGTTGTTTGGGCGGCAGGGCTTGATATCCTTTCATCTCAATGTCAGGTAAAAGTACCACAAAATTGGAAGCAACGTCTCCAAATAATTTTGAAAGGGACGTAAAACCGCAATTCAAACAAAAGCTTCTATGACCAACACATACCACCAACCTTGAGGAGTGTCTACTGCGACCCGTGAAACCTACCGCATTTCAACTGAATCGAATGAGGTGTCACATGACTGGTTGAGTTAGCTTCAGACATTCAATGCGCAGATGGTTGAGTTAGGTCCATGGCATCTGATCTAGGCCTGCATTGTTCGCCATAGTACCCGTTTCGGTGTTAAATGCTACAGTATATAATTGCAACACGCAACACTATGACCTTGTCCGGAACAGTCCTTCGTGGGCACACACTGTCCGTGTTGGGGACATTGCATTTCTGTTGAATAGTTGGCGTGTCATACTAAGTTATTTATAAGACTTTCAAGGGGCGTAACAAATCAAAACAAACAAAAAAATCAACACTCTGCATATTTTGCAATAGTTTGGTTAATCACTTTAATTTTGATTAAAGGATTTCAATTAAAAAATACATAAAAATATGCCTAACATAAAGTTTTATGAATCTATTCCAGTTTGTATTGGTGACAAAATATTTGCTGGTAATAAACCTTTTCATAGTTGAAATTATTTTGATACTAATAGTAAGTTGCGGTCCTCCGCGAAAGAAGTCACCTAACTCCCAATCGGCTAGCTGATAACTGTCAAGCATACAGGAGTCAGCATATTGGCAGCCTAGGGTGCACTGGCTGTTCCTATACTTGGGATCATTACGATAAAAAGAAACTTGCAATTTTTATACATGATAACTTACACCCATAAATGAAGAGGAGAAGATTTTATAGTGCACAGTATGCTTCGGCGTCTTGTTGAAAGTCTCGTCTGAGAGCTTATACTTCCATAAGGATCCTTAAAATTCGGGCATCTTAAGGGCTTGCTGTAATTTTTCTGGGGTTGTGACGGACTTGGTTCATGAAACAGTGGGGGTGCAGACGGAATGGCAAGCAGTGTAGACCCATGATCAGGATGATCCTTCTGGGGAAGTCTGATCTGAGTCTGCACTGTTTGGTTAGGACTATCTGTCATGATGCTTGGGATCATTGTGGTAAACCATATTAAAGAAATTCATCACGTAAACAAGTCCGTGATATGAAGACCCCCCCCCCCCGAAACCCCACTTTATATAGAGAAAACTGGGGTTTACGGGGGTATTCATTATTTTTCTTATTTCTGCTCCGAGACATGGATTGTGGGTGCTCGTTAGAACCGCCTCTATGAGACGGTTCTAACGGGCACCCGCATCCTGTGTTTTGGGCATTTGTGGGAGAAGTATGAAGGATTTTCATCAGAAAAGTAGCCATTTTGGAGATGTGAAAAATGCACTATGTCGCACGGGCGAGTTATCGTAATGTAAACAAGCAATTTTTGTATAAGCACAAGCTTGTTTTATGATACAGCAGCGGGTCCTTGGGTGCAGACGAAATTGCAAACAGTGTAGGCCCTGACCAGACTGCTCCTGATCTGGGTCTGCACTGTTTGGGTAGGACTGTCTGTCCCAATACTTAGGATAATGATGATATCACCCAGATATCATTTACACTGGGTTTTCCAGTGTTTTTTTTTTTTTTTTTTTTTTTTTGTTTCATATGCCTCTGTCGTTTGGAATTCTTTCCTTGATTGTCTACTTGGTTTATCCATCATTATTATAATATGCCTCTTTATGTGCTCCTACGTGGGTCGAAAATTCGCAATAAAATTCTTGTATCTTGTATCTTGGCAGCCTAGGGAGAAGACCTACAACTAATCCCAGCTGGCGAACTGGGGGTAGCCCCTATGTGCCCTTGGCGCCCGGTTACCTTAAAACATCCGTCAAGTCATCTATTTATTTTGCATCAGGACAAAGAAGAAGAACAACGTTGAATTCGAAGGGATGTTTTTTATTGTATCGTGATCCCAAATGAATATCAAAGGAGTCAGTAAAATGTCCATTTAAAGAAGCATTTAACCCAGCTAATTAAGAATCAATTAGTCCTTACAAAAGAAACATTCTGACTAAAAGACAAAAATTATTCTATTGTGGAAACAGGCTACAAACCGCATACAAATCCATACACTTTCCACTTGTCTGGAGAAAAATAATCCGTAATCAAAATTTGCCGCATGACGTTAAATTAAACTGGAAATTTCTTCTGACGAAACGTCAACTTTCAACGTCATTTTCCGCGTTTTACGCTGATACTGGTAACCGCTGATACTCGTTTTCAGCATTTCTTTTAGGGCTACTGATGAGGCCTTGATGGCCGAAACAAGCTTGTCTGGCCCAAACAACAAATGGATTCTGCTATTTTCGTTTTTGAATGCGTTCATGGTTCTCAAAGGGCATCCCTTTCAGCCTTATTTAATACACATGATTTAAAGCAAACTAGACATTTGAACAATTTCCTGCAATTGTTTTTAGCGATTGGTGGATTCTATACATGGACTCCTTTAATAGATTATTCCCAGCAAGGACAATTTATATAGGTATGTTTAATAGACTGTTCCCACCAAGGACACTTTCTGTAGGTATGTTTTATAAACTGTTCCAAGCACAGACACTTCTGTATGTATGTTTATAGACTGTTCCCAGCCCGGACAATTATATAGGTATGTTAAATAGACTGTTCCCACCAAGGACACTTTTCGTAGTTATGGTTAGTAGACATTTTCCAGCACGGACACTTTCTAAAGCTTTCATTAAAAGACTGGTCCCAGCATGGACACTTTCTGTAGGTATATTTAAAAGACTGTTCCCACCACGGACACTTTCTGTAGTACGCTTCATAGTCTGTTCCCAGCACGGACACTTTCTGAAGCTATGTTTAATAGACTGTTCCCATCAAGGACACTTTCTGTAGGTATGTTTGATAGATTGTTCCCAGCACGGACATTTCTGTAGATATGGTTAATAGACTGTTCACACCAAGGACACTTTCTGAAGGTATTTTAATAGATTGTTTGCAGCACGGATACTTCTGTTGGTATGTTTAATAGACTGTTTCCAACAAGGACACTTTCTATACGTATGTTTAATAAGAAGTTCCCACCAAGCACACTTTCTGTAGCTATGTTTAATAGACTGTTCCAAGCATGGACACTTACTGTTGCTATGTTTAATAGACTATTCGCACCAAGGACACTTTCTGTAGCTATGTTTAATAGAATGTTCCCACCAAGGACACTTTCTGTAGCCATTTATAACAGATTGTTCCCACCAAGGACACTTCATGTAGCTATGTTTAATAGACTGTTCCCAACATGGACACTTTTTGTAGCTATGTTTAATAGGCTGTTTCCAGCACGGACACTTCTGTATATATGTTTAATAGACTGTTTCCACCAAGGACTCTTTCTATACGTATGTTGAATAAACTGTTCCCACCAAGGACACTCTCTGTAGCTATGTTTAATAGAATGTCCCCACCATGGACACTTTCTGTAGCCGTTTTTAACAGACTGTTCCCACCAAGGACACTTCATGTAGCTATGTTTAATAGACTGTTCCCAGCATGGACACTTTTTGTAGGTATGTTTAATAGGCTGTTTCCAGCACGGACACTTCTGTATATATGTTTAATAGACTGTTTCCAACAAGGACTCTTTCTATACGTATGTTTAATAAACTGTTCCCACCAAGGACACTTTCTGTAGCTATGTTTAATAGAATGTCCCCACCAAGGACACTTTCTGTAGCCGTTTTTAACAGACTGTTCCCACCAAGGACACTTCATGTAGCTATGTTTAATAGACTGCTCCCAGCATGGACACTTTTTGTAGCTATGTTTAATAGAATGTTCCCACCAAGGACACTTTCTGAAGCCATTTTTAACAGATTGTTCCCACCAAGGACACTTCATGTAGCTATGTTTAATAGACTGTTCCCAGCATGGACACTTTTTGTAGCTATGTTAAATAAGCTGTTTCCAGCACGGACACTTCTGTGTATATGTTTAATAGACTGTTTCCAACAAGGACTCTTTCTATACGTATGTTTAATAAACTGTTCCCACCAAGGACACTTTCTGTAGCTATGTTTAATAGAATGTCCCCACCAAGGACACTTTCTGTAGCCGTTTTTAACAGACTGTTCCCACAAAGGACACTTCATGTAGCTATGTTTAATAGACTGTTCCCAGCATGGACACTTTTTGTAGCTATGTTTAATAGGCTGTTTCCAGCACGCTCACTTCTGTATATATGTTTAATAGACTGTTTCCAACAAGGACTATTTCTATACGTATGTTTAATAAACTGTTCCCACCAAGGACACTTTCTGTAGCTATGTTTAATAGAATGTCCCCACCAAGGACACTTTCTGTAGCCGTTTTTAACAGACTGTTCCCACCAAGGACACTTCATGTAGCTATGTTAAATAGAATGTTCCCAGCATGGACACTTTTTGTAGCTATGTTTAATAGAATGTTCCCACCAAGGACACTTTCTGTAGCCATTTTTAACAGACTGTTCCCACCAAAGACACTTCATGTAGCTATGTTTAATAGACTGTTTCCAGTACGGACACTTCTGTATATATGTTTTATAGACTGTTTCCAACAAGGACTCTTTCTATACGTATATTTAATAAACTGTTCCCACCAAGGACACTTTCTGTAGCTATGTTTAATAGAATGTCCCCACCAAGGACACTTTCTGTAGCCGTTTTTAACAGACTGTTCCCACCAAGGACACTTCATGTAGCTATGTTTAATAGACTGTTTCCAGCATGGACACTTTTTGTAGCTATGTTTAATAGGCTGTTTCCAGCACGGACACTTCTGTATATATGTTTAATAGACTGTTTCCAACAAGGACTCTTTCTATACGTATGTTTAATAAACCGTTCCCAAGAAGGACACTTTCTGTAGCTATGTGTAATAGAATGTCCCCACCAAGGACACTTTCTGTAGCCGTTTTCAACAGACTGTTCCCACCAAGGACACTTCATGTAGCTATGTTTAATAGACTGCTCCCAGCATGGATACTTTTTGTAGCTATGTTTAATAGAATGTGCCCACCAAGGACACTTTCTGAAGCCATTTTTAACAGATTGTTCCCACCAAGGACACTTCATGTAGCTATGTTTAATAGACTGTTCCCAGAATGGACACTTTTTGTAGCTATGTTAAATAGGCTGTTTCCAGCACGGACACTTCTGTGTATATGTTTAATAGACTGTTTCCAACAAGGACTCTTTCTATACGTATGTTTAATAAAGTGTTCCCACCAAGGACACTTTCTGTAGCTATGTTTAATAGAATGTCCCCACCAAGGACACTTTCTGCAGCCGTTTTTAACAGACTGTTCCCACAAAGGACACTTCTTGTAGCCATGTTTAATAGACTGTTCCCAGCATTGACACTTTTTTGTAGCTATGTTTAATAGGCTGTTTCCAGCACGGACACTTCTGTATATATGTTTAATAGACTGTTTCCAACAAGGACTCTTTCTATACGTATGTTTAATAAACTGTTCCCACCAAGGACACTTTCTGTAGCTATGTTTAATAGAATGTCCCCACCAAGGACACTTTCTGTAGCCGTTTTCAACAGACTGTTCCCACCAAGGACACTTCATGTAGCTATGTTTAATAAAATGTTCCCAGCATGGACACTTTTTGTAGCTATGTTTAATAGAATGTCCCCACCAAGGACACTTTCTGTAGCCGTTTTTAACAGACTGTTCCCACAAAGGACACTTCTTGTAGCTATGTTTAATAGACTGTTCCCAGCATGGACACTTTTTGTAGCTATGTTTTATAGGCTGTTTCCAGCACGGACACTTCTGTATATATGTTTAATAGACTGTTTCCAACAAGGACTCTTTCTATACGTATGTTTAATAAACTGTTCCCACCAAGGACACTTTCTGTAGCTATGTTTAATAGAATGTCCCCACAAAGGACACTTTCTGTAGCCGTTTTTAACAGACTGTTCCCACCAAGGACACTTCATGTAGCTATGTTTAATAAAATGTTCCCAGCATGGACACTTTTGTGTAGCAATGTTTAATAGGCTGTTTCCAGCACGGACACTTCTGTATATATGTTTAATAGACTGTTTCCAATAAGGACTCTTTCTATACGTATGTTTAATAAACTGTTCCCACCAAGGACACTCTCTGTAGCTATGTTTAATAGAATGTCCCCACCATGGACACTTTCTGTAGCCGTTTTTAACAGACTGTTCACACCAAGGACACTGCATGTAGCTATGTTTAATAGACTGTTCCCAGCATGGACACTTTTTGTAGCTATGTTTAATAGGCTGTTTCCAGCACGGACACTTCTGTATATATGTTTAATAGACTGTTTCCAACAAGGACTCTTTCTATACGTATGTTTAATAAACTGTTCCCACCAAGGACACTTTCTGTAGCTATGTTTAATAGAATGTCCCCACCAAGGACACTTTCTGTAGCCGTTTTTAACAGACTGTTCCCACAAAGGACACTTCATGTAGCTATGTTTAATAGACTGTTCCCAGCATGGACACTTTTTGTAGCTATGTTTAATAGGCTGTTTCCAGCACTGACACTTCTGTATATATGTTTATTAGACTGTTTCCAACAAGGACTCTTTCTATACGTATGTTTAATAAACTGTTCCCACCAAGGACACTTTCTGTAGCTATGTTTAATAGAATGTCCCCACCAAGGACACTTTCTGTAGCCGTTTTTAATAGACTGTTCCCACCAAGGACACTTCATGTAGCTATGTTTAATAGACTGTTCCCAGCATGGACACCTTTTGTAGCTATGTTTAATAGGCTGTTTCCAGCTAGGACACTTCTGTATATATGTTTAATAGACTATTTCCAACAAGGACTCTTTCTATACGTATGTTTAATAAACTGTTCCCACCAAGGACACTTTCTGTAGCTATGTTTAATAGAATGTCCCCACCAAGGACACTTTCTGTAGCCATGTTTAATAGACTGTTGGCACCAAGGACACTTTCTGTAATTATGTTTAATAGACTGTTCCCGACAAGGATACTTTCTGTAGCTATGAATATTAGTCTCTTCGCAGCACGGACACTTCTGAAGGTATGTTCAATAGACGGACGGACACTCCTGTAGGTATGTTTAATAGACTGTTCCCACCAAGGACACTGTCTGAACCTATGTCAGGTAGACTGTTCCCATCACGGAAACTCACTGGAGCTATGATTTATAGACTGTTCCCATCACGTACACTTCTGTAGGTATGTTTAATAGACTGTTCCCAGCACGGACGGTTTCTGAAGCTATGTTCAATACACTGTTCCCACCAAAGACACTTGTTTCATATATCGGGGGCTGGCAAAACGTATATGTGACGGGACAACACGAGGGAACCTCGAATCTATGTCCACTTGTGGGGCACTAACGCAAAGGAAATTCTAAGATACTTAGAATCCTTTACAATATTTATATGGAATAAGTCTAATATTTATAAACAACACTGGTTACATAATTTTACAAAGACAAACTTAAAGGGACAGTTGACTCGCAATCTATTCCACTTAGGTTAAGACAGAATGAAAATTAGTCTGGGCCCAATTAAATTTCTGTCTTAATACAAGTGGAATACACTTGAATCACACTTGAATTACACATGAAGTACACACACTCATTCACACCCTCAAATACTTAACATAATGTTCTTTCTCCCTTCCTGTTGATGATAAGGACCTGATGAGTGTTTATGGCACCATAATTATTTATATAAACTTTACATTAACCAGTATATTCACAGTAATGACTGTTTCACCAACCAGTTTTTGCCTCTGTGTTATACCGTGGCGATTACATCTATAGCTGCTCACCGCCGAATAAAATGTAGTAACAGGGGTGGGGGACACATAAACCCCTTTACATCATTCTATACTCATCATCCATATCATCACTGCCTCATATCACTGATGCCTCATATCACTGATGCCTCGTATCACCGTTGTCTTATATCAACGATGCCTCATATTAACGATGCCTTATATCAACAATGCCTCATATCAATGATTGACGTCAGGTGAGCGATTCAGGCTGCAATGTTGATATTCTATAAGTGTAACTGCAATGTCTCCAACACGGACAGTGGGCGCCCACGAAGGACTGTTCCGGACAAGGTCATAGTGTTGCGTGTTGCAATTATATACTGTAGCCTGTATTACGTGCTATTCGACGTTTAACATTGACAGAGTGCAAATGCCATTTGTAGTTTTGCTTTTTTGTGCTTCATGTTAGCACGTATGGACATGAAGTTGTAAAACAATAAAACAACGGGCTAAATCCCGCTCACAATATCGCAACATTTTCTGACTCCGAGAGAACGCATTGTTTGAAGAAAGGATAGGCATGCCCTCTGCCAGGCTGATCAGGCTCGGAAGAGCCCAGAGGGACCTAAGGTCCGTGTCAATGAATGCGTCTTAAGGAACAGGAGAATATATGATTTAAGGTTGAGGATCCGAACGGTTTCTTATATAAGGACTTTCATGATAAGAGGGGTGGGTCATGCCCAGGGGACCCCGGTGTATCCAAGGTCAATGTCGTTAAATGCATCTTACCATAAGAAACAAGAATACATTGTTTATGGGTGGGGATCATAAGCAGTTTCCGAGTTATTGCACATTTTATGAAATGAAGGGGTAGGACATGCCCACGGGTGACCCATTGGGAACCAAGATCTATGTCAGTATATGTGGTTTATCATAAGGAACAAGAATATAATATAGTCTATAGGGTGTTCCATTAATTCTGTCACTGTTTCGTGACCATACTGCACTAAAAGAGTAAGGGGTGCAATAAAAAACAACAAGAGGACCATTATGGCCCTGTATCGCTAACCTGAGTACAAGTCTGTTCAACACTTCCTCAGAATAAACAATTTGAAGTGTTCCGCAATTGGCCATTATGACCTACATAGTGGAACCAGGTGAACGAATCTGAACAAGGTCGATGTCAGGATGTATCTGACCGAGTGTGATCAAAATCCATGAGAAAAATCCGTTTGAAAATTTCCACCATGTCAGCCATAATATGACCTGCTTATGAACTGGAGCAGAAACAGTTGAACAAATCTGAGAAAGATCAATGTCAGGATGCTAATGACCAAGTTTGATCAAATTCCAATCAAAGGTTCATGAGAAGTTGTTTGAAGTTTTTTATGATGTCAGCCATTTTGACCTACTTATGCACTGGATAAATTTGCATAAATTTGAGACTGGTCCATAATTATATGGATGCTTCTGACCAAGTTTCATCAAATTCTGTTTATCTGTTCATGAGAAAAGGCCATTTTATTTTTTTTCAAGGTGACAGCCATTTTGACCTACTTATGCAGTAAAGTGAACCATTTGCATAAATTTGAGACTGGTCCAAATAAGGATGCTTCTGACCAAGTTTGATCTGTTCATGAGAAAAAGCCATGTAAAGTTATTTCAAGATGGCGGCCATAATGACCTACTTATTCATTGGAGAGGGCTCATTTGAATAAAACTGAGAAAGGTTGATGCCAGGATGCTTCAGGTCAAGTTTGGACATTAGTTTTTGAAGAGCTGTTGTTTGAACAAAATACACTTCGTAAATACAAACTATGTCACTGTGACCTAATTTCACTACAGATTTGGATGATATGAATAATCTTGAGAACCAAGGTCCCAACGATGTCTCATACCAATTTTGAGTCAACTATACCAAGCTTTTTCGGATACTAAGTCAATTTAGTTGTTTTGCTTCGTCTCAGTGTAGCTATTGTGATCACTTTTTGTCTGTCCGTCCGTCGTCCGTAAACACTTGTTCAAACGACTTCTTCTCCGAAACCACTGCACCTACGACTCTCAAAATTTATATGCAGCATGATCAGACTCGAGACTTACAAGTTTGCGAAAATTATCCGGGTCGACAATCCAAGATGGCCGCCGTTACTAAAAATAGCAAAAACAACTAAATCGACTTTTCTCTAGAACCGCATGGTATAATTGGCTGATTTTTGGTATTGAGCTTCGATGGGCACTAGGTTCTCAAATTTATATACAAAAACTCTGTAGTGGAATTAGGTCACGGTGACCTACTTTATATTTACGACATATATTTTGTTCAAATGGCATCTCCTCGAAAACAAATGCTCAGATTTTGACCAAACTTGATCTGAAGCATTCTGATATCAGCATTTCTCAGATTTGTTCAAATGGTTCCGCCTCGATGCATAAGTAGGTCATAATGGAAAAACTTCAAACTGCTAATTCTCGTGAACTGGTGAAAGGGATTTGATCAGACATGGTCAGAAGCATCCATGCATCAACCAGTATTAGATATATTCAAATGGTTCCACTCCGATGCATAAGTAGGTCAAAATGGTCGATATCGGGAAAACTTCAAACCGCTGATTCTCGTGAATGGATGAACAGAATTTGATTAAACATGGTCAGAAGCATCCTTACATCAACCTGTATCAGATTTATTCGAATGGTTCCACTCCGATGCATAAGTAGGTCATAATGGCTGACATCGTGAAAAACATAAAATTGCTGATTCTCATTAATGGCTGAACGGAATTTGATCAAACTTGGTCAGAAAGATCCTTACATCAACCTGTATCAGATTTATTCAAATGGTTCCACTCCAATGCATAACTAGGTGATAATGGCCGACATCATGAAAAATTTTAAACTGCTGATTCTCTTTAATGGATGAACAGAATTGGATCAAACTTGGAACCGTCTATTAAACATACCTACAGCAGTCTCCGTCGTAGGAAGAGAAAGTGTCCTTGTCGGGAACAGTCTATTAAACTTAACTACAGAAAGTGCCCTTGGTGGGAACAGTCTATTAAACAGACCTAAAGAAGTGTCCGTGCTGGGAACAGTCTATAAAGCATACCTAAAGAAGTGTCCTTGGTGGGAACAGTCCATTAAAAATACCTAAAGAAGTGTCCGTGTTGGGAACAGTCTATTAAACATAACTACAGAAAGTGTCCTTGGTGGGAACAGTCTATTAAACATACCTAAAGAAGTATCCGTGCTGGGAGCAGTCTATTAAACATAACTACAGAAAGTGTCCTTGGTAGGAACAGTCTATTAAACATACCTAAAGAAGTGTCTATGGTGGGAACAGTCTATTAAACATACCTAAATAAGTGTCCGTGCTTGGAACAGTCTATTAAACATACTTTAAGAAGTGTCCGTGCTGGGAATAGTCTATTAAACACCACAGGACCATTGGTCCTGAATCGCTCACCTGACGTCAGTCAGCCCAGCGGTTCCAGAGGAGAAGACATTTAAAAATGTGGACACACAGGCACACGACAGACAAACTCTGACCACCCTATAAGTTCACCAATGAGCTTTCGGCTCAGGTGAGATAATAACTACAAAAAGTGTCCTTGGTGGGAACATTCTATCAAACATAGCTACAGAAAGTGTTCTTGGTGGGAACAGTCTATTAAACATAGCAACAGTAAGTGTCCATGCTTGGAACAGTCTATTAAACAGAGCTGCAGAAAGTGTCCTTGGTGGGAACATAAACATTGAATCCTTAAGATTTTTCTTAGTAAAAACGTTTGTGCTCAAAAAAATAATCTTACCAGATCTCAATAAAATTTTTGGAGTCTGGGTGAAAAATAGTGGGTTGTTCGGGGGATAGCAAGCAAACATTTTTTTATGGATGGCCTCAGCTCCGTTTTCAGGAATGTACACTTATTTGGACTTTCTCCTACACATAACTACAGCAGTGTCTGTGATGGGAACCGTCTATTAAACATACCTACAGCAGTGTCCGTCGTAGCAAGAGAAAGTGTCCTTGTCGGGAACAGTCTATTAAACATAACTACAGAAAGTGTCCTTGGTGGGAACAGTCTATTAAACAGACCTAAAGAAGTGTCCGTGCTGGGAACAGTCTATAAAGCATACCTACAGACGTGTCCTTGGTGGGAACAGTCCGTTAAAAATACCTAAAGAAGTGTCCGTGTTGGGAACAGTCTATCAAACATAACTACAGAAAGTGTCCTTGGTAGGAACAGTTTATAAAACATACGTAAAGAAGTGTCTGTGCTGGAAACAGTCTATTAAACATACCTAAATAAGTGTCCGTGCTGGGAACAGTCTATTAAACATAGCTACATGAAGTGTCCATGCTGGGAACAGTCTATTAAACATAGCTACATGAAGTGTCCTTGGTGGGAACAGTTTATTAAACATACGTATAGAAAGAGTCCTTGTTGGAAACAGTCTATTAAACATATATACAGAAGTGTCCGTGCTGGAAACAGCCTATCTATTAAACATAGCTACAAAAAGTGTCCATGCTGGGAACAGTCTATTAAACATAGCTACATGAAGTGTCCTTGGTGGGAACAGTCTGTTAAAAATGTCTACAGAAAGTGTCCTTGGTGGGAACAGTCTATTAAACATAACTACAAAAAGTGTCCATGCTGGGAACAGTCTATTAAACATAGCTACATGAAGTGTCCTTGGTGGGAACAGTCTGTTAAAAACGGCTACAGAAAGTGTCCTTGGTGGGGACATTCTATTAAACATAGCTACAGAAAGTGTCCTTGGTGGGAACAGTTTATTAAACATACGTATAGAAAGAGTCCTTGTTGGAAACAGTCTATTAAACATATATACAGAAGTGTCCGTGCTTGAAACAGCCTTTTAAACATAGCTACAAAAAGTGTCCATGCTGGGAACAGTCTATTAAACATAGCTACATGAAGTGTCCTTGGTGGGAACAGTCTGTTAAAAATGGCTACAGAAAGTGTCCTTGGTGGGAACATTCTATTAAACATAGCTACAAAAAGTGTCCATGCTGGGAACAGTTTATTAAACATAGCTACATGAAGTGTCCTTGGTGGGAACAGTCTGTTAAAACGGCTACAGAAAGTGTCATTGGTGGGAACATTCTATTAAACATAGCTACAAAAAGTGTCCTTGGTGGGAACAGTCTGTTAAAAATGGCTACAGAAAGTGTCCTTGGTGGGAACATTCTATTAAACATAGCTACAAAAAGTGTCCATGCTGGGAACAGTTTATTAAACATAGCTACATGAAGTGTCCTTGGTGGGAACAGTCTGTTTAAAACGGCTATAGAAAGAGTCCTTGTTGGAAACAGTCTATTAAACATATATACAGAAGTGTCCGTGCTGGAAACAGCCTATTAAACATAGCTACAAAAAGTGTCCATGCTGGGAACAGTCTATTAAACATAGCTACATGAAGTGTCCTTGGTGGGAACAGTCTGTTAAAAATGGCTACAGAAAGTGTCCTTGGTGGGAACATTCTATTAAACATAGCTACAAAAAGTGTCCATGCTGGGAACAGTTTATTAAACATAGCTACATGAAGTGTCCTTGGTGGGAACAGTCTGTTAAAACGGCTACAGAAAGTGTCCTTGGTGGGAACATTCTATTAAACATAGCTACAAAAAGTGTCCATGCTGGGAACAGTCTATTAAACATAGCTACATGAAGTGTCCATGCTGGGAACAGTCTATTAAACATAGCTACATGAAGTGTCCTTGGTGGGAACAGTTTGTTAAAAATGTCTACAGAAAGTGTCCTTGGTGGGAACATTCTATTAAACATAGCTACAAAAAGTGTCCATGCTGGGATCAGTCTATTAAACATAGCTACATGAAGTGTCCTTGGTGGGAACAGTCTGTTTAAAACGGCTATAGAAAGTGTCCTTGGTGGGAACATTCTATTAAACATAGCTACAAAAAGTGTCCATGCTGGGAACAGTCTATTAAACATAGCTACATGAAGTGTCCATGCTGGGAACAGTCTATTAAACATAGCTACATGAAGTGTCCTTGGTGGGAACAGTCTGTTAAAATGGCTACAGAAAGTGTCCTTGGTGGGAACATTCTATTAAACATAGCTACAAAAAGTGTCCATGCTGGGAACAGTTTATTAAACATAGCTACATGAAGTGTCCTTGGTGGGAAGAGTCTGTTAAAACGGCTACAGAAAGTGTCCTTGGTGGGAACATTCTATTAAACATAGCTACAAAAAGTGTCCATGCTGGGAACAGTTTATTAAACATCGCTACATGAAGTGTCCTTGGTGGGAAGAGTCTGTTAAAACGGCTACAGAAAGTGTCCTTGGTGGGAACATTCTATTAAACATAGCTACAAAAAGTGTCCATGCTGGGAACAGTCTATTAAACATAGCTACATGAAGTGTCCATGCTGGGAACCATCTATTAAACATAGCTACATGAAGTGTCCTTGGTGGGAACAGTCTGTTAAAAATGTCTACAGAAAGTGTCCTTGGTGGGAACATTCTATTAAACATAACTACAAAAAGTGTCCATGCTGGGAACAGTCTATTAAACATAGCTACATGAAGTGTCCTTGGTGGGAACAGTCTGTTAAAACGGCTACAGAAAGTGTCCTTGACATTCTATTAAACATAGCTACAGAAAGTGTCCTTGGTGGGAACAGTTTATTAAACATACGTATAGAAAGAGTCCTTGTTGGAAACAGTCTATTAAACATATATACAGAAGTGTCCGTGCTGGAAACAGCCCATTAAACACAGCTACAAAAAGTGTCCATGCTGGGAACAGTCTATTAAACATAGCTACATGAAGTGTCCTTGGTGGGAACAGTCTGTTAAAAATGGCTACAGAAAGTGTCCTTGGTGGGAACATTCTATTAAACATAGCTACAAAAAGTGTCCATGCTGGGAACAGTCTATTAAACATAGCTACATGAAGTGTCCATGCTGGGAACAGTCTATTAAACATAGCTACATGAAGTGTCCTTGGTGGGAACAGTTTGTTAAAAATGTCTACAGAAAGTGTCCTTGGTGGGAACATTCTATTAAACATAGCTACAAAAAGTGTCCATGCTGGGATCAGTCTATTAAACATAGCTACATGAAGTGTCCTTGGTGGGAACAGTCTGTTTAAAACGGCTATAGAAAGTGTCCTTGGTGGGAACATTCTATTAAACATAGCTACAAAAAGTGTCCATGCTGGGAACAGTCTATTAAACATAGCTACATGAAGTGTCCTTGGTGGGAACAGTCTGTTAAAATGTCTACAGAAAGTGTCCTTGGTGGGAACATTCTATTAAACATAACTACAAAAAGTGTCCATTCGGGAACAGTCTATTAAACATAGCTACATGAAGTGTCCTTGGTGGGAACAGTCTGCTTAAAACGGCTATAGAAAGTGTCCTTGGTGGGAACATTCTATTAAACATAGCTACATGAAGTGTCCATGCTGGGAACAGTCTATTAAACATAGCTACATGAAGTGTCCTTGGTGGGAACAGTCTGTTAAAATGTCTACAGAAAGTGTCCTTGGTGGGAACATTCTATTAAACATAACTACAAAAAGTGTCCATTCGGGAACAGTCTATTAAACATAGCTACATGAAGTGTCCTTGGTGGGAACAGTCTATTAAAAACGGCTACAGAAAGTGTCCTTGGTGGGGACATTCTATTAAAGATAGCTACAGAAAGTGTCCTTGGTGGGAACAGTTTATTAAACATACGTATAGAAAGAGTCCTTATTGGAAACAGTCTATTAAACATATATACAGAAGTGTCCGTGCTGGAGTCAGCCTATTAAACATAGCTACAAAAAGTGTCCATGCTGGGAACAGTCTATTAAACATAGCTACATGAAGTGTCCTTGGTGGGAACAGTCTGTTAAAAATGGCCACAGAAAGTGTCCTTGGTCGGAACATTCTATTAAACATAGCTACAAAAAGTGTCCATGCTGGGAACAGTTTATTAAACATAGCTACATGAAGTGTACTTGGTGGGAACAGTCTGTTAAAAACGGCTACAGAAAGTGTCCTTGGTGGGAACATTCTATTAAACATAGCTACAAAAAGTGTCCATGCTGGGAACAGTCTATTAAACATAGCTACATGAAGTGTCCATGCTGGGAACAGTCTATTAAACATAGCTACATGAAGTGTCCTTGGTGGGAACAGTCTGTTAAAAATGTCTACAGAAAGTGTCCTTGGTGGGAACATTCTATTAAACATAACTACAAAAAGTGTCCATGCTGGGAACAGTCTATTAAACATTGCTACATGAAGTGTCCTTGGTGGGAACAGTCTATAAAAAACGGCTACAGAAAGTGTCCTTGGTGGGGACATTCTATTAAACATAGATACAGAAAGTGTCCTTGGTGGGAACAGTTTATTAAACATACGTATAGAAAGAGTCCTTGTTGGAAACAGTCTATTAAACATATATACAGAAGTGTCCGTGCTGGAAACAGCCTATTAAACATAGCTACAAAAAGTGTCCATGCTGGGAACAGTCTATTAATCATAGCTACATGAAGTGTCTTTGGTGGGAACAGTCTGTTAAAAATGGCTACAGAAAGTGTCCTTGGTGGGAACATTCTATTAAACATAGCTACAAAAAGTGTCCATGCTGGGAACAGTCTATTAAACATAGCTACATGAAGTGTCCTTGGTGGGAACAGTCTGTTAAAAACGGCTACAGAAAGTGTCCTTGGTGGGAACATTCTATTAAACATAGCTTCAAAAAGTGTCCATGCTGGGAACAGTCTATTTAAAATAGCTACATGAAGTGTCCATGCTGGGAACAGTCTATTAAACATAGCTACATGAAGTGTCCTTGGTGGGAACAGTCTGTTAAAAATGTCTACAGAAAGTGTCCTTGGTGGGAACATTCTATTAAACATAACTACAAAAAGTGTTCATGCTGGGAACAGTCTATTAAACATAACTACATGAAATGTCCTTGGTGGGAACAGTCTGTTAAAAACGGCTACAGAAAGTGTCTTTGGTGCGGACATTCTATTAAACATAGCTACAGAAAGTGTCCTTGGTGGGAACAGTTTATTAAACATACGTATAGAAAGAGTCCTTGTTGGAAACAGTCTATTAAACATATATACAGAAGTGTCCGTGCTGGAAACAGCCTAATAAACATAGCTACAAATAGTGTCCTTAGTGGGAACAGTCTGTTAAAAATGGCTACAGAAAGTGTCCTTACTGGGAACATTCTATTAAACATAGCTACAGAAAGTGTCCTTGGTGGGAACAGTTTATTAAACATACGTATAGAAAGAGACCTTGTTGGAAACAGTCTATTAAACATATATACAGAAGTGTCCGTGCTGGAAACAGCCTATTAAACATAGCTACAAAAAGTATCCATGCTGGGAACAGTCTATTAAACATAGCTACAGAAAGTGTGCTTGGTGGGAACTTCTTATTAAACATACGTATAGAAAGTGTCCTTGTTGGAAACAGTCTATTAAACATACCAACAGAAGTATCCGTGCTGGGAACAATATATTAAACATAGCTACAGAAAGTGTCCTTGATGGGAACAGTCTATTAAACATAGCTACAGAAAGTGTCCTTGCTGGGAACAGACTATTAAGCGTACTACAGAAAGTGTCCGTGGTGGGAACAGTCTTTTAAATATACCTACAGAAAGTGTCCATGCTAGGACCAGTCTTTTAATGATAGCTTTAGAAAGTGTCCGTGCTGGAAAATGTTTACTAACCATAACTACGAAAAATGTCCTTGGTGGGAACAGTCTATTTAACATACCTATATAATTGTCCGGGCTGGGAACAGTCTATAAACATACCTACAGAGGTGTCTGTGCTTGGAACAGTCTATAAAACATACCTACAGAAAGTGTCCTTGGTGGGAACAGTCTATTAAACATACCTATATAAATTGTCCTTGCTGGGAACAATCTATTAAAGGAGTACATGTATGGAATCCACCAATCGCTAAAAACAATTGCAGGAAATTGTTCAAATGTCTAGTTTGCTTTAAATCATGTGTATTAAATAAGGCTAAAAGGGATGCCCTTTGAGAACCATGAACCATGAACGCATTCAAAAACGAAAATAGCAGAATCCATTTGTTGTTTGGGCCAGACAAGCTTGTTTCGGCCATCAAGGCCTCATCAGTACCCCTAAAAGAAATGCTGAAAACGAGTATCAGCGGTTACGAGTATCAGCGTAAAACGTGGAAAATGACGTTGAAAGTTGACGTTACGTCAGAAGAAATTTCCAGTTTAATTTAACGTCATGCGGCAAATTTTGTTTACGGATTATTTTGCTCCAGACAAGTGGAAAGTGCATGGATTTGTATGCGGTTTGTAGCCTGCTTCCACAATAGAATAATTTTTGTCTTTTAGTCAGAATGTTTCTTTTGTAAGGACTAATTGATTTTTAATTAGCTGGGTTAAATGCTTCTTTAAATGGTTATTTTAATGACTCCTTTGATATTCATTTGGGATCACGATACAATAAAAAACATCCCTTCGAATTCAACGTTGTTCTTCTTCTTTGTCCTGATGCAAAATAAATAGATGACTGGCGGATGTTTTTAAGGTAACCGGGCGCCAAGGGCACATAGGGGCTACCCCCAGTTCGCCAGCTGGGATTAGTTGGAGGTACTGCTCTTTTCCCTAGGCTGCCAATATGCTGACTCCTGTCTGCTTGACAGTTATCAGCTAGCCGATTGGGAGTTAGGTGACTTCATTCGCGGATTGTTGTTGTTTTCCAGTTTCCCCGTGTCGCGGGTCGTCAGCTGGTGGGGTCCCAGGGAACGAATCCATGCTGGCACTACACCGTAGCCGTTCGGTGGTACCCCTATTCCCCGTTGCCGGTGAACAGGGAGACCATCGCTCGGCTCCAGTCCCGTCCGTCCATGTTTGTCGTCTCACGTCTCAGGTGTCTCCGAGCCCACGGGCATCCCCTTGCCCTGTAGCCAATCGCCGAGCTCCGTCCTGAGAGGTTTGTGAAACGGTGCCGTGACCTTTCCAGGTCTCGGTGGGGCTTATATTTTGTCTTCCCGTTTGCTTCAGGAGTACATGTGTCCTGTCGCTAAAGGGCATCTTTAAGTGTAGGAGTTTCTGGGCTAGGCGTGCTTCATATTTCAAGGGCTGTGGATATGTTGCACAGTTCCAATGTGAGCCTTTGTTTTTGTGCAACATAGTTTAGTTGTAGTAATTTGGAACTCCATTCTAAAGGTTTGGCAGCGTGATTGCACTGCGTTTAAGTTATAGCAGTGCTGTGCCTTGGGTTTTTGCGGTTTGCCGCAAAGGGGTATGGGTTGTTTTGTGTAACAGGGTAGGCTCCGAGTTTGAACTTATCATTAAGGGGATCGTTTAGCAGTTAATTTTGTTTGAAAGTTTCATTGCGATTTGGAAGACGTTTCTAAAGATTGCTATACACATTTCCATGTTACGTGTTATGCATCTTATATTCAATCAGGGGATTCGAGACAAAGTTTTTTAGCCATTTTGTGGTGCTTATTTGCACCACAAAATTGTAGAGTCCATCCATTTCTTTCTTCTAACTTGTAGCTTCAGCCGCATCTACACCCTCACGCCAGCACCATGTCTATGGATGTCGTCTACGCTTTTTGTATCAATTTTGATATTGGTATTTTTTTTTTTTTTTGTTTTGTTTTTTTTTTTTTTGTTTGATTTTTGCATATTGTTGTAACGTATGTACATTTTTACATTATTTGGTCTGTGCCCCCAGCTTAATGAGTATATATGCGGGCGGATGTGCTCGCCCCGCCAAGGACCTGTCGTGTTTGTTTTTCTTGTGCGTGTTGTTCGTTTTGGGGCAAGCCCACCCGCTCTCTTATGCTGGGTAGGACAGTTTTTGTACCTGCAAGGTTGTGCTTGTAGATTATATTTTGTGATTTTTGTTTATTCTGTACATACAACATATAGTATAGTGTGACGGCCTCCGCCGTCTCGGGCCCAAGTTCGTGTTTATTTTAGTGTGTGGGTGACCTCTATCGCGGAGGATGTGGAAGTAGGTCAATCTCCTTTTCTGCATTTTTTTGTTAAAGTTAGGAAAATGTGGTGCCCTCCTCCACGTAGGATGTCATATTCTGTGGGACCGTAAGTGGGTCATTCTGAGTCGCCATGTTTACATGTCATTATCGCATCCTACTTGAAGGAAGGCACCATAGGAGGAATTGTATTCCTACCTAGTCGTTTGAGGACCCGAGATATCGTGTGCCGATCTCGTTAGCAATGCAGTTAGTACAAATTCTTAGGTCGCTTACAAGCGTCCGCCTGCGCTTGTGCGCAGTCGAGCACTCCTATGCGATCTTGTTTTTATGTGTCATATTTACAGTTAACAATGTTTGAAATCGCTTTTTTGGAACTAAACTCTTCTTCTTCTTCTTCTATCTCCAGATTTTTGATCTCTCTTTTCCTATACTATCCTCTCTACGGGATTCCTACTCTACAACTATTCTACAACTATCGCTTTATCTACCTAATTGAGCATTGCGTGGGTGGATGTATGTTGTTTTAGTTTTGCGTGGGTGGTTGTGTGTTGATGCCCTCCTTCAGGGTCGCGCTAAGTCATGCCCTAGTTAGTTAGTTTATTTCCCTTATCTGTATAAATATATGGTCGTCTTGACCGTCCGTTTTAATTACGGTCATGGCGCGATTTGCTGTTTTTGGTGATTCTTATGTTAAACGACAAGGGCAGTACCGAGGGCTGTTTGATGTACCAGGCGAGGTTCGGTTTTTCGGCCATGGTGGTATGCGCGTGGCGAGCTATGATGTTGACTTGTGGGACAGCGTTTCATATTTTCCGAAGGCAAAGTTGGGACAGCGATGGCCGCCTCCACAGGCACTATTATAGGGACCGTATTCATTTGTCAAGAGAGGGACAGAAGCAATACCATGTGTGCTTAGAGAGAGCCTTCCTGTGATTTTTCTGCTAGTCAGGTGTTTATAAAAGGGTCCTTTTGTGGCCCCCAGATCATTCCGTTTGGGTAACCTTATAATGTACATCCTTTATTCGAAAGCGAAAAAAAAAAGAAAAACAAAGAGATGTGATAAGGCCTATTGTTTCTTATTTCTGTCCCACTAATCTATGTGCATTCCTGAAGGAGAGCCTTTTGTTTGCTAGTGTGTTGGTGTGCCGTTCTCCTTTGGGTTGTGTGGCTCTCGATCAGCCAGGATTTTGACGCAACGCTGCTCAGTGCCAAAGTCCTAAGACCGCAAACCCCAGCGTTACATCTCGTCCTGATTTCCCGTTTGCCTCCCCCCCTCCGGAGAGGCCGGGCGATGGATTTTCCTTGTGATGGATCCATGCCCAGTTCCGGCGTGTTCTCGTGTGATCCTATTTCGGGCAGTGTGGCTCCCGATCAGCTAGGATTTTGGTGCAGCGCTCATAAGTGCAAAGCCAGTGGGCCGCAACCACAACGCTACACCTCGTCTTAACCTCTCGCTTGCCACACCCCTTTGGAGGGTGGGTCGGGGCTTTGGATTTTCCTTGTGGTGGGTCCATGCCCCGTTCTGTTATGGTCTTCTCACAGTGATCCAGGGATCGCTGTCACCGCTAGGCACTCCTAAGTGCAAAGCCGAGGCCGCAAACCACAGTGCCTACCGTTGACTTTGTTCCCCTTTTTGCCGTGAGACGGCCGCCCTTTGATCACTACGCTCCTTTTTGGTTGGTAGCGTCTAAGGTGCGGTTAAATCATTTATTGTTTCTGAAATCGGGTCTGTAACGGTTTTGGTTTCAGGCATGCTTGTGTGTAACCTCGTACGGGGTGTGTCTCTCGTAACAGTGCAATAAATTTAGTCTGCGCCCTTAGCTTTCCCCTATATTTTGTCCAGGTAGTTTGTTTTCTCAAAGAAATTGAAAACAGCGTCCCTCATTTCCTGTGACATTAGATTGAGCAAAGCAATCGCGTTTATCTCCCCTTGGTATCCTAGTGCTGTCAGTTTTAGTTCCCTCCTAGCGGGGCCGTTCGCGGAGGACCGCAACTTACTATTAGTATCAAAATAATTTCAACTATGAAAAGGTTCATTACCAGCAAATATTTTGTCACCAATACAAACTGGAATAGATTCATAAAACTTTATGTTAGGCATATTTTTATGTATTTTTTAATTGAAATCCCTTAATCAAAATTAAAGTGATTAACCAAACTATTGCAAAATATGCAGAGTGTTGATTTTTTTTGTTTGTTTTGATTTGTTACGCCCCTTGAAAGTCTTATAAATAACTTAGTATGACACGCCAACTATTCAACAAAAATGCGAGGCGTTATCAAATTTCATAACAGTCATAAAAATAAATAACTTTTAATAAACGACGACTGTTATTCGCTTGACCCAAATGAAGAGAATAGAACACGATACATTTAAATTAATATGCAAAGATAACCCAAATTTTACGGTTTTCTGTATCTACAACTGCTAATTTCCAGTGTCCCCACCACGGACACTTTGTTCCGGCGAACGACTGTTCCCACGAGCGACATCATGTTGTGTGTTGCAAATATACCCTACTCGTTAAATGAGTAAACGATAGCCTCGATAGCGCAGTGGTTAGCGCGTTCGACTCATAATCGAGAGGTTGTGCGTTCGAATCCGCCACCGGTATCGAGGTGTGTCCTTGAGCAAGACACGTAATGACACTGCCCCACTCCACCCAGGTGTAAATGGGTAGCAGTGGTCTAAAAGCCACTGCCTCTCTCTCTCGCGCGCGTGAAAACACCCGGAATGAGTGTTCGAGAGCGATTCAATAAGCTTAAAAGCTTTCATCGCAATCGAACTAAAATAAATTAGTATAAACTAAATGAGTAAACGGTAAATGCGCTGACAGCCAAAACCCATTTGTTCAAACCCAACGTTGTCGTTAGTTAACCCATAAAATGCCAATCACGACAATTATCTGGTTTGTCGTCTGCCAAGTACTTCAAAATTAGTTTTTGCAAACAGTGTGAACCTAGATCAGTGCTCTAGGACTAGTCTGTTCTTGGTAAAGAGTGTTTGCCTATTTAAAATGTTCGCAAGAAGATTTAGCAGACGACATATGCAGACGACATTTTCAGATGTAGTTTTTCACGGTTAATGTCGTTAAAACTGCTATACGGCAACTATGCTAATGTCTTTGTAAAAAATCACATTTATTAATCCCCCGCCGCGAAGCGGAGAGGGGATTATAGCAATGCCCTTCGTCTGTCCGTCAGTCCGCACTTTCTTGTCCGCTCCGTATCTCCTAAACCAGGTCTGAAGAACCTATAACTACACCAGCCGGGTCAAGGTCACAGTTGAAGATCACGAGTTTGAGCCTTGAATTTTGTGTCCGTTCCATATCGTTTTTACCCCTGAACATTGGTCAAATGTTAGCTTAAGTGAGATGATGTGCAGAACTCGTAACTCAGCCAGGCTGACGCATGGTTGTTGTCACAATTGACGGTAACAGTTTGAGCCTCGAATTTCGTGCCCCCTCTGTATCTCCTTTACCCCTGGAAGGATTGTCATCAGACTTCGGTGAAATGTTTGCCTAAGTGAGGTGATGTGCAATAACCATACCTGAACCATGCCGACGCAAGGTGAAGGTCACAATCGAAGGTCACGAGTTTGAGCCTTGAATAGTTTGGCCGTTCCATATCTCCCTTACACCTTGAAGAATTTTGATTGAACTTTGGTAAAATGGTGGCCTAAGTAAGACGATGTGCAGAACCCATAACTCAACCATGCCGACTCAAAGTGAAGGTCACAATTGAAGGTCACGAGTTTTAGCCTTGAATTTCGTGTCCCCTCTATATCTCTTTTACCCGTTGAAATATTTTTATCAAACTTTGGTCGAATATTTGCCTCAGTACTCTGCAGAACCAATAACCACACTATGACGACTCAAGGTCAATGTCACAAATGAAAATCACGAGTTTGAGCCTTGAATTTTTGTCCGTTACATATTTTTTACCCCTAGAAGTATTTTCATTTAACTTGGGTTAAATGTCGGCCTAAGTGAGATGATGTGTAAGACCATTAACTCAGCCCTGCTGACTCAAGGCCATGGTCACAATTGAGGGAAATAAGAATTTGAACTTTAATTTCGTGTCGCTCCATATCTCCTTTACCCCTGGAAGGATTTTCATTAGACGCTGGTGAAATGTTGGCCTAAGTGCGTTGATGTGCAGGACCCATAACTCAACCATGCGAACTCTAAATGAAGGTCCCAACTGAAGGTCACAAGTTTCAGTTTCATGTCTCACCTATATCTCTTTTACCCCCGGAAAGATTTTCATTAAATTTTAGTCAAATGTTGGCCTAAGTGAGATGATGATGAGCAGAACTCATAATTCAACCAAGCCGGGTCAAACTCACAATTGAAGGTCACGAGTTTGAGCCTTGAATTTAGTGTCCGCTCCATATCACCTTTACCCCTGGAAGGATTCTCATTTAACTTTGGTCAAGTGTTACGGTCTAGTCAACAGCTAAGGACATGTCGGAAAGGTCATTTACCCTCAGAGTTCCTGGACAAGCTTAGACGCTCTAAATGGTTTACCAGTATATATTGAGATCGCCCTCGATAGTAACGGACAACAACCGGTGGGCAGGCCTCGGTAGCACAGTCGGACCCAGGAAAAGTAGGGATAAGTAAACTGACCGGCTCAAAAATGACCTAAATAGTGTTGACTGGGCCGTTAAACTCCAACACAAACAAAAACAGCCGATAGATCAACGGCCGTGTTCCCAAGCAACCGTCCATCTCGCAAGCGATGGGGCATTAGACAAGAGGGCCATGCTGGCCCTGGATCGCTCACCTGATCCATAGTGTAACAAGTGGGCCCCAGAGAGGGCCATTATTGGCCCAATGGCTTTAATATGCATAATGTAGAGGGAGGTCTTAAAGATGAAGCTTCATACCAAACAAAAACAAAGGCTATAATTTGAACAATCTTGGCAAAGGTCCACTAGATGAAGCTACACACCAAATATCAAAGACCTGGGCCTTGCGGTTTCAGAGAAGAATATTTTTATAAAGATATTCCCTACATAAGCCTATGCACCAGGGCTATATAAGTCTATGTAAAACCAAAGGGCCCCGGGGTCGGGGGCATTTGTGGCCCCAGGGCTATAATTTGAACAATCTTGGTAGAGGTCCACTAGATGAAGCTCCATAGCAAATATCAAAGACCTGGGCCTTGCAGTTTCAGAGAAGAAGATGTTTAAAAATTTTCCCTTTATAAGTCTATGTAAAACCAAAGGGTCTCTGGGCGGCGACATTTTTGGCTCCAGGGCTATAATTTGAACAATCTTGGTAGAGGTCCACTAGATGACGCTTCATACCAAATATCAAAGACCTGGGCATTCTGGTTTCAGACGAGAAGATTTTTAAAGGTTTTCCCTTAAAAGCCTATGTAAAACCAGTGGGCCCTGGCGCGGGGCCAGTTTTGGCCCCAGGGCTATAATTTGAACAATCTTGGTAGATGTCCATTGGATGAAGATTCATACCAAATATCAAAGACCTGGGCCTTCTGGTTTCAGACAACAAGATTTTTAAAGGTTTTCCATATATAAGCCTATGTAAAACCAGTGGGCCCCGGGGCGGGGCTGTTTTGGCACCAGGGCTATAATTTAAACAATCTTGATAGCGGTCAACTAGACGACGCTACATACCAAATATCAAAGACCTGGGCCTTCTGGTTTCAGTCAAGTAGATTTTTAAAGGTTTTCCCTATATAAGCCTATGTAAAACCAGTGGGCCCCGAGGCGGGGCCGTTTTTGGCCCCAGGGCTATTAATCCATCCACTGGTTAAGCAGGAGAAGCTCTGGTGGCCATTTTGTTCACCCGAGTGGAACAGTATGAGCAATTTTGGTAGAGGGACACCAAACGAACATTCCTGTGAAATAATTTCAAAATCCATCCACTGGTTAAGGAGAAGAAATTGTTTAAAGGTTTTTCTATTTTTAGCTCTGGTGGCCATTTTGTTCACCCGAGCGGAACGGTATGAGCAATTTTGGTAGAGATTCACCAAAGGAACATTCCTGTGAAATAATTTCAAAATCCATCCACTGGTTAAGGAGAAGAAGTCGTCTAAAGGTTTTTCTTTTTTTAGCTCTGGTGGCCATTTTGTTCACCCGAGCGGAACGGTTTGAGCAATTTTGGTAGAGGGTCACCCAAGGAACATTCCAGTGAAATAATTTCAAAATCCATCCACTTGTTAAGGAGTAAAAGTCGTTTAAAGGTTATTCTATTTTTAGCTCTGGCGGCCATCTTGTTCACCCGAGCGGAACGGTTTGAGCAATTTTGGTAGAGGGTCACCCAAGGAACATTCCTGTGAAGTAATTTCAAAATCCATCCACTAGTTAAGGAGAAGAAGTCGTTTAAAGGTTTTTCTATTTTTAGCTCTGGTGGCCATCTTGTTCATCTGAGCGGAACGGTTTGAGCAATTTTGGTAGAGGGTCACCCAAGGAACATTCCTGTGAAGTAATTTCGAAATCCATCCACTGGTTAAGGAGAAGAAGTCCTTTAAAGGTTTTTCTATTTTTAGCTCTGGTGGCCATTTTGTTCACCCGAGCGGAACGGTTTGAGCAATTTTAGTAGAGGGGCACCCAAGGAACAATCCTGTCTAATAATTTAAAAATCCATCCACTAGTTAAGGAGAAGAAGTCGTTTAAAGGTTTTTCTATTTTTAGCTCTGGCGGCCATTTTGTTCACCCGAGCGGAACGGTTTGAGCAATTTAGGTAGAAGGTCATCCAAGGAACATTCCTGTGAAATAATTTCAAAATCCATCCACTGGTTAAGCAGGAGAAGTGGTTTAAAGTTTTTCTATTTTTAGCTCTGGCGGCCATCTTGTTCACCCGAGCGGAACAGTTTGAGCAATTGTGGTAGAGGATCACCCAAGGATCATTCCTGTGCAATTAGATCAAAATCTGTCCAGCAGTTTTGGAGAAGAAGTTCTTTAAAGCAAAAGTTGACGACGGACGCACGGACGACGGACAAAGACCGATCCCAAAAGCTCACCTTGAGCACTTCGTGCTCAGGTGAGCTAAAAAAGGAAGATAGGGTGGAGTAGAGAAAAGAACAACTTAAATTAGAAATATGTCCAAGGGACACAAATGCCCCCGCCTGATAGTTGTAACACTGTTGAAAAATAGGGGAACAGATTTCGCCGCCATTTTTCAAAGGGAGACAATTTTTGGGACTTCCTGTTTGCTTTTCTATAAGGCCTGTCCCACTGAAAAATAGGTCTACTCTTAAAGGAAAGAATTTGCTCCTCAGGAGCAAATTCTTTCCTTTAAGAGTTGACCCCTACTGACACGGGCGACAAAATACTATTGCAGGAGTTGCCTCCCCTGAGAGTGTAGCCATTCCTCTTAAACGCATATTGCTAACGATATCCCGGACGCGGACGAAGACGGACGGACAGGTATAACACTATATGCCCTTTCCGTCATTTTTCGATTTGGGGCGGGGGTGGGGTGGGGGCATAAAGCAGCACCCCTCCCCATCCCGCACCTTCTGCAAGCACAACAGACCCTTGCCCTTCTGAAGCCAAAGCAGTAAACATCATGGCACGGAAAAGCTACACGGCACCTACATGCGACCAAACCTCGAACGGTATTTTTTTTGGTTTTGTTTGATTTGAGGTTTAACGTCCCCGTCAAGACTGTGTAGGTCATTTTGGAGACGTTGCTTCCCATTTTATGGAACTTTTACCCGAAATCGGGATAAAATGACATCTCAAGCCCTGTCGCCCAATGAGACCAATAGGGTTTATATGCATGGACGGTCCGACTCTCACCACTTTTCCTGGGCAGGCTTAGAACCTCTAAGCAGTTTGCCAGTACTCATGTGCGGTAGGTTTCAGCTCTGCGTGGAAGCATCATGCAGCCCAATCTATTTCTTCAAGTCCCGATGGGCGGGGGCTAACTGTATAATTTAGGTCACGCTATGAATAAATCTCAGTTGCTCAAACTACCCATGTCTCGAACACGTTTTCCAGGTCCCAGGTGGGTTTGAACCATTGAAATGTCACTGCAGATTGTATTTTGAGCAAATTTTGGGTTAATGTTTTCTGTCAATGTCCTTTTTATGGGACATTACGCTTGAATATATCGTTCAGGGTTATTTTGTGGTTTGAGATTATGTTTTTTATAGGGTAATACAATCACTCAGTTACTTTTCTTTTGAATACCTCAGGGTATTTCAACATCGCATTCCAAGGCCTACACACCAAACCCATCCCCAACCTTTGTTTGATGAACTGCTAAATATGATGACTTAGGACTTTCCTTAAACTCAAGGCTGAATATTGTTGATCCTTTTTCTTATTTTTCCCAGAAAACAGGACTTAATTTTGTTTGTTTGTATTGGAGTTTACCGACCGAGTCAACACTATTTAGGTCATTTTTGAGCCGATCAGTTCTTCCTGGACAGGCGTATACGTAAGCGGTTACCCAGTACAGTGCACATTCTTTCGCCAGAAATTGACAACTGCCCTTCTTGATTTGTAAACGTTTTTGAGCCATATGCTTTTATGCAAACATGGGGTCCCCCAGGGTGTGCCGGGGCCATGCCCGACCCCCTCCATTTCATAAAAGGCCATATATCTTAGAACCATTCAGATTCCCACCCACAACCATATTTATTCTTCTTCCTTGTGAAAAGACGGATTAAGTGGCACCAATCTGGGGGTCCCCTTGATATGTTGGGGTTATGCCCCACCCCTAAACCATACATATTCTTGTTCCTTATTATAAGACACATTCAGTGATACCAACCTAGGTGTCTCCTTGGGTGTGCCGGGGCCATGCCCCACCCCTCCACTTCACAAAAGGCCACATATCTGAGAAACTGTTCAAAGCCCCACCCCTACTTATTCTTGTTCCTTATGATAAGACACATTCAGTGATACCAACCTATGGGTCCCCTGGGAATGCTGGGGTCATGCCGCATGAGGGGTCATGTGCCCCCACCACTTCATAAAAAGCCACATATCTCAGAAACAATTAAGATATCAACCCCGAAACCTTTTTTTTTGTTCCATAAAGTAAGACTCATTCAGTCAGTTTGTTTGTGCTGGGGCAATGTGCTGGGGCCATGCCCGGCTCCCCCACTTCATAAAATGCAATATATCATAGAAGCCATTCAGATTCCAAACCCGTAATCATATATATTCTTGTTCCTTATAATTAGACACATTCAGTCACACCAACTTGTGGGTCCACAGGGGCTGTTCCTCTACCCTACATTTCATGAAAGGACTCGTATCTCAGAAACCGTTCAGATCCCCACCACTTAACCATATATATTCTTGGTCCTTATGATAAGACACATTCAGTGACAACAATCTTGGGCTTTGTCTGGTGCCGGCGAGCCGTACAGATCCCCACAACCAAACCATATATATCCTTGTTCCTTATGATATGGCGCATTCAGTGATACAAACCAGGGCTCTGTTGGGTCCATGTCCCACCCCCTCCACTTCATAAAATGCCTAATATTTCAGATACAGAGTCCACGTGGTTGCTCATTTGGGTATGCTGGGGGCTCGTTTATATAATTGATAGATTAAAATCATATCATGTTAAAATACATGCCTGTCAGTGTGCAGTACCCACGCATAGTGGCCCATGGGTCTCTTGTTACTGTATCTCATGAATATTATAAGGAAGCTCTTTTGTGTGTCAATGAGATAATATTTGAAAGAAAACCATTTCGTGGCCTTCAGTCAGCGAAGCGGGGGCGTAGTATGTATTAACCCAATTTGTACCAGAAACTCCAAAAACGGTTACCCTGGTAAACAGTGCAGGCCCAGATCAGACGCCGCAGAACGCGGCGTCTGATCAGGGCCTACACTGTTTGCAAAACGTTCAGACACTTTCCAAATAAATTTTAAAGAAAACATGGCCTGACACCCCTAAATTTTGAAATGGACTCCTGCTTTATAGGGCCTACATGTATAAGGAGGAAGATTCCATTTGGTACAAAAGGGGTTAAGCACACTGTAAAAAATAAGTGTTAACTCTACGTAAAGGCAGAGTAAAGTTTACACTAAAACCCGTGTGAGCTAGCACCATGCACCATTTTGAGTGTAAAGTGTTACTTTGAGTAACAATACGCTGATATTTTGTATGGTTTACTCCAACTTTGGTGTAGCAGTACAAAGTTGGTGTTTGGTGTAACAATTCCACAAAACAAGAGTTACATTTCGTGCTTGAACTGATACACTATTTATGGTGTAAGGTTTGCTACTAAATAGCGTAATTTTAGTCATACTACAGGATAACATTTTTGAAGGGCGGTGTAACTGTGAACATTACACGTTTTTCAGTGTAATGAAATATCGGTGTAATATTTCTTCGAATGATGGATAACATTTCCTTATGTTCAGTGTAAAAAAGTAATTACACCTTGAAAGCGTTATCTTTCCAGCTTATTGGTGTTGTGTTTGCACTTATACTGGTGTTTTGTTCCACCTGAGCGATTACGTTAACGTTTCCTGTCGAATCGTGTAACTAGTCGTACAAGATACGTCATATATACAACATATGTTGCTCGAAACGGCATAAATATCATACAAATTATATAATTATTAATATTGATTATAGGTTTGTTTCATGCGCAATGATAATCTGGTAAATGAGATTAAAATGAGATAAATTCTATTTCAGTATAAACACAATTTTTGTTTAATAAATAATTTATACAAAATCTAATGGAAAGTGCAACATTTAACACTAGCGTTTAACAGAAACTCTAGCATTACCATTGAAAAATGGTAAATGTTACCCATTAAAATGGGTAACAAACGTGCCTTTGAATAGGTTATCAGAGTCTAATAAGCTCTATACCAATGGAAAAAAGATAAATACTTTTGTTACATATTGTTAAATGTCCATTATGGTGTAGCCAGTCTTAATTATTGGTGTATTGTTACACCGATTTAACGAAGGTAACAATACACCCACCTCGCAACGGAAACGTTTCCTTCAAGGTACATTTACACCAGTAATGTAGATCATATACACTATGGTGTAAACTTTTCTTCAATCTTCGGGTGCTTAATTACACCATATATTAGGATTAATAGCCGGCAAATCGGCGAACAGTTACCGAGCATACAATGGAGATAACTTACACCAAAATTGGTGGCAGCTAGCTGCCACCAGATTTGGTGTAATGTTTCCTTTCATTTTTTACAGTGCACGAACAACACAGGTGGGTCGCTTGTCTCTGAGTGTAGTCTGGGAAAATGGTCCTGAACGAAGACTTAGACTATTTCGTTTAATCCCTCAAGTTCTGTATTTAAAACAGACCCCAATCCATCGGGGCGAGGAGAAATATGTCATAGGGTATAGGTATATAGCACACTTGTACTGCCTTGCGGTACGGGCCGGCTTTTATAGCGACGTGGTAGAGTGTTTGCTTATCAACCCGGCGGCCCGGGTTCGATCCCCGACCGGGGCTAAGGTATGTAGCATTTTTTCACCTGTTACAAATAGATTGGACTGCATGATGCTTCCACGCAGAGCTGAAATCGACCACACACGAGTGCTGGTAAACCGCTAAGAATGTCTAAGCCTCGCCAGGCAAAGTGATGCGAGCCGGACCTTCCATGCATCCAGTTATGATGAGTAGTGTTGACGTGTACGTTAAACCTGTATTCAGACAAACATCATAGACCCAGATCAGACGCCACAATCTGTGGCGTCTGTCGTGGTTCTTCACTTTTTGTCAATGTCCAGGAACATGGGCACAGTCGTGGTTTTACACATTAACCTTTTTTTACCACCTTATATATAGCAGGAGTCCATTTCAAAATTAAGGGGTTCTTCAAAATTTGTTTGGAAAATGGCTGAGCCAAAAATACGCCGCGTTCAGTGGCGTCTGATCTGAGCCTGCACTGTTTGCCAACTACCCGTTTCGGGGTTTCTGGTACAAAACGGGTTAATAACCGTTACCTAAACGCCTAACTTTATTGGTCACTTGGTCGACCGCAGGGAAGCTTCCAGATCACTAAGTATGTTGATAAACAATCTACCCAAAAGTTTAAAGATTGAGCAGAAGACAATGCGTGACACGTGTGACAGCGATGATTTTGATAATTCTGTGTATCCGATCAATGTAACCAGAGTCTAGGCTTTCATCAAGTTAATAAGTCCGTATACTGAATACCCCTGTTAACCCCACTTTATGTAGAGAAAGGCAAGGCCTACATAACAGGGATATATATATTATTTTGGTTAATTTTGCTCAAAAGTATAGATTATGAGGACTCGTTAGAACCGCCGTTCTAACGAGTGCTGAACAAGAAATCATCAAGAAAAAATGCTTGTTCTCGAGCAATGGAAGATGCCACTTTAGATATGGACGTGTAATGGCAAACTAAAAAGATCCTCGTCATATCAGCGATAGAGAAGACTGTTGCCTCGTCTGTTTGTTTGTTGGTTGGACTTTCATAACTTTTGAACCGTTTCAAAGTTGGCATGTAGGTTCCTTGTGACGAGGTCTTCCCTCTAATTCAAAACATTTTGACATATGACCTTGACCTAGACGTGTGACCTACTTCAAAGAAAAAAAATGACCTTGGCCCAGGGACAGGTTCTTGTTCTAACCTGCGATAATGAGCAATTTTTCACGGCGAATCCAGAGTTTGTTTGTTTGTTTGTTTGTATTTGAGTTTAACGGCCCAATCAACACTATTTAGGTCATTTTTTGAGCCGGTCAGATTACCTGTCCATACTTTTCCTGGGAAGGCGCATACATAAGTGGTTAACCAGTACAGTGTACATTCTTTCTGGCAACTGCCCTTCTTGAATCGGCGGAAGGGAGAGAATGACCGTAGAAAAGATTTCATGATCAATCTCCACGAAAGAATGTTGCCGACCCCGGCAGATATCGAACCCGCGTCCCCCTGATCACCAGTCAGACGCACATCCGACTGAGCTACCGAGGCCGGCTTGCGAATCCAGAGTGAATTAATGTTCGCATGCCCGTTAATAATATGGGCTTCCCACTCATTCAAAAAAGTTTTGACCTTAGCCCTTGACTTTGACATGTAACCTACTTTATAGAAAGAAAAATAACATTGATCTTGACTTGACAAAAAGTTTCAGGTAGACCTTTCATATTTGGCATCTATGTTCCTTGTGACAAGGGCTTCCCACTCATATATAATTTTTGACCAGTGACTTTGACCTGTGACCCACTTTAAAGAAAAAAATCACATTGGTCATAACTTTTGAATCGTTTCAGATAAAACCTTCATATTTGGCATGTAGGTTCCTTGAGACAAGGTCTAATTAAAAAAAATGTCATGTGACCTTGACCTAGACCTGTGACCTACTTTAAAAAATGACCTTGACCCGGGGACATGTTCGTGTTTCACAAACACATCTTGTTCTTCCATGCGATAATGAGCAATTCTTCACGGCGAATCCAGTGCATGCTCAATAACACGATAACATATAGCAACGAAAAATATTCTCGATTCGGACATGACACATGCATTGAAACTTCGATGGCTCGAACACCGAAGACTCGTTTACAACGGCTGTTTCGAACACTTTTTATATGAGTCCTTAGGAAAAATTTACCATAAATACAGACAATAAGGGGAGTATGAACCCCTGGCGGATTTTCCGCCTTTTTTCAAAGGGAGACAACTTTCGGGACTTCCTCTTCGCTTTTCTATAAGCTCTGTCCCACAGAAAAAGGGGTCTACTCTTAAAGGAAAGAATTTGCCCATCAGTAGTAAATTCTTTCCTTTAAAATTTGAACCCTATTGACATGGGAGACAACATACTTTTGCAGAAGTTGTCTCCCCTGAAGGTGTATCCATTCCCCTTAGCTGCAATTTTCATATATGTCTTGAATGAGTTAGTATAGTAACTGGGTGGGTATAGTAATTGAGTGGGTATTTTAATTGTAAGACAGTTGACAAAGTAACTTAGTAAGTAAAATTACAAGTTGAGTATAGGAACTGAGTGGGTACAGCAACTGGGTGAGAATAGTACTGAGTGGGTATGGAAACTGGGTAAGTGTCTTTACTGGGTGAGTATAGTAACTGGGCGAGTATAATAACTGGGTGGGTATAGTAACCCGGTGAGTATAGTGATCGAGTGGTTAACACTGAGTGACTGTAGTAGGTGGGTGATAGTATCTGAGTGGTTATAGTAACTCGATGATTATAGTAACTGAATGAGTTTAGTAACTGGGTGGATATAGTAAATGAGTGAGTTTAGTAACTATAGAAACTGAGTGGGAATAGTAATTGAAGGGGTATGGTGACTGGGTGCCTTAACTCAGTGATAGCAACTGAGTGGGAATAGTTACTGTTTGGGCATTGTAACTGACTTGGTATTGTAACTCAGTGGGAATAATAAATGGGCGAGAATAGTAACTGAGTGGGTACAATAACAGAGTGGTTAAAGTGACTGAGTGTATCATGATAATGACTGGGTGGGTATAAAAAGTAGAAGTAAAACAAAGATCAGGAATTGATACAATTAACCTACTCCATCCATAAAAGACACCAAAGGGAAAGAAATACAAACATTAAGCGACCAGACCATAATGGAAACCTAAACAAAGGAAGGCCATATGGACAGTTACTTTCCCACAAAATGGCCATATGGCCATCCAAAATTAAAAGACACAAGTGATACACACAGCAAGCAACAAACAACAACATAAATAAATCGCCACAGAAGAGCCGCCTTGGAACGGCCAGTGGAAGATTTCCACTGGGGGGCTTAAATCGATTTTACGTGGCCACAATCCTCGCCCTTACTTCCGTCGCGATTTAGACAAATAATTTGTTCAGTCCGCATGAAGGCCTCCTAACTCATCAGTGCAACATCTCCGTGAACACAGAAATCAAAGAACCACAGAGGTGAGACAACGGTGAGGACTCGACAGCAAGAAACCACTGAAATGCTGGAGCAAAAGAAAACCAACAGTTAGACTCCGATGAGCCCGACCAGAGACAGAGCATCAGGCACCAACCAACATTATCTCTTTAATTTTCAATAAGCCTTTACGTTGGAGCCGTCATAGAATCTGAGGCCTGACCCACCGGCGTGCAATTAAAGAGGGAAGCAAAGTTGCCAACCGTGATTGGGTTAACTACCATGCATGCAGTCTGTCGTATAATATCCATGTTGTACCCAATCTTTTTATATCGAAGAATGATTTTACGAAATTGGGTGCTGAAGTCATTGCGGTTATATATTTTTCTGAATTTATATACTAAGTCACCATAAAATTCGGGTTCCGATAGACCTTGTTGCAGAAGAGATTTAAGTCCAATATTGAATTTTGAAATTAAATCAGAATGGCGTATATAAAATTTTGAAAAGGCTTTGCGTAGTTTATGGTACCGATAACCCTGATTAAGGAGTTTAGCCGTTAATAATTTATTACGAGTGTTGAAGTCAGTTACATGACTACACACTCTAGCAAATCGAATTAATTGCGAAATATAAACGCCATAGGATGGCGCACGAGGAACATCACCATCCAAAAAAGGAAAATTTACAATCTCAAAATCAAAGTCATCGCGTGGATATAAAAACTGAGTGGATATAATAACTGCGAGAGTTTTTTTGTTTGTTTGATTTAAGGTTTAACGTCCCCGTCAACTCTGTTAAGGTCAATTTGGTGACATTGATTCCAATTTTGTGGGACTTTTACCCGGCATTGAGATGAAAAGACATTTCAAGTCCTGCCGCCCAATGAAACCAATAGGGTTTATAACATGGACTGTCCGGCTCGCACCACTTTGCCTGAGCAGGCTTAGATCCTCTAAGCGGATTACCAGTACTCATGTGCGAGTCGGTTTCAGCTCTGCGTGGAAGCATCATGCAGCTCATGTATTTCTTCAAGCCCCGATGGGCGGGACCGAATAACTGCGAGAGTGTAGTATCTGAGTGGTGGGTAAAATTACAATAAGTGGGTATGTGTGTGTAGCAATTCGGGTTTAACGTCGCTTTCAACAATTTTTCAGTCATATCACGACGGTATCTGGTTGTGACAGGGAGCTCAATGCTCACTTTTATACGTGCTGCCTCACTGAAGTATCAAGTCCCAGACACACTACATGATACCACACACAGTCACATTATCCTGACACTGGGTCGACAAGTCCTAGCTCTACCCCGTAAATCTGAGTGCCAAGCAGGGGCAGCTAGTACCATTCTTAACGACTTTGGTATGTCGCGGCCCGGGATCGAACCCGTGACCTCCCGTTCAGCGGAGCGGACACTCTACCAACTGAGCTATCGGGGCCGGTAAATAAGTGGGTATAATAGCTGGGTGAGTATAGTAACTGAATAGGTATAATAACTGGAAAGGAATAGTAACTGAGTAGGTATAATAACTGGGTGGGTAAAGTAACTGAATAGGTATAATAACTGGGTGGATATAGTAACCGAGTAGGTATAATAGTTGGGTGGGTATAGTAACTGAATAAGTATAATAACAGGGTGGATATAGTAACTGAGTAGGTATAGAAACTGTGTGGGTATAGTAACTGAAAAGGTATAATAACTGGGCGGGTATAGTAACTGAAAAGGTATAATAACTGGGCGGGTATAGTAACTGAAAAGGTATAATAACTGGGCGGGTATAGTAACTGAAAAGGTATAATAACTGAGCGGGTATAGTAACTGAAAAGGTATAATAACTGGGCGGGTATAGTAACTGAAAAGGTATAATAACTGGGCGGGTATAGTAACTGAATAGGTATAATAACTGGGCGGGTATAGTAACTGAAAAGGTATAATAACTGGGCGGGTATAGTAACTGAAAAGGTATAATAACTGGGCGGGTATGGTAACTGAAAAGGTATAATAACTGGGCGGGTATAGTAACTGAAAAGGTATAATAACTGGGCGGGTATAGTAACTGAAAAGGTATAATAACTGGGTGGGTATAGTAACTGAAAAGGTATAATAACTGGGCGGGTATAGTAACTGAAAAGGTATAATAACTGGGCGGGTATAGTAACTGAATAGGTATAATAACTGTGTGGGTATAGTAACTGAAAAGGTATAATAACTGGGCGGGTATATTAACTGAAAAGGTATAATAACTGGGTGGGTATAGTAACTGAAAAGGTATAATAACTGGGCGGGTATAGTAACTGAGTAGGTATTATAACTGGGCGGGTATGGTAACTGAAAAGGTATAATAACTGGGCGGGTATAGTAACTGAAAAGGTATAATAACTGGGTGGGTATAGTAACTGAAAAGGTTTAATAACTGGGTGGGTATAGTAACTGAAAAGGTATAATAAATGGGTGGGTATAGTAACTGAATAGGTATAATAACTGTGTGGGTATAGTAACTGAGTAGGTATAATGGCTGGGTGGGTATAGTAACTGAATAGGTATAATAACTGGGTGGGTATAGTAAATGAGTAGGTATAATGGCTGGGTGGGTAGAGTAACTGAATAGGTATAATAACTGGGTTGGTATAGTAACTGAGTAGGTATAATAACTGGGTGGGCATAGTTACTGAGTAGGTATAATAACTGGGTGGGTATAGTAACTGAGTAGGTATAGTAACTGGGTGGGTATAGTAACTGAGTAGGTATACTGGCTTGGTGGGTATAGTAACTGAGTAGGTATAATTACTGGGTGGGTATAGTAACTGAGTAGTTATAATAACTGGGTGGGTATAGTAACTGAGTAGGTATAATAACTGGGTGGGAATAGTAACTGAGTAGGTATAGTAACTGGGTGGGTATAGTAACTGAGTAGATATAATGGCTGGTTGGGTATAGTAACTGAATAGGTATAATAACTGGGTGGGTATAGTAACTGAGTAGGTATAATGGCTAGGTGGGTATAGTAACTGAATAGGTACAATAACTGTGTGGGTATAGTAACTGAAAAGGTATAATAACTGTGTGGGTATAGTAACTGAAAACGTATAATAACTGGGCGGGTATAGTAACTGAAAAGGTATAATAACTGGGCGGGTATAGTAACTGAGAAGATATAATGGCTGGGTGGGTATAGTAACTGAAAGGGTATAATAACTGGGTGGGTATAGTAACTGAAAAGGTATAATAACTGTGTGGGTATAGTAACTGAAAAGGTATAATAACTGGGCGGGTATAGTAACTGAAAAGGTATAATAACTGGGCGGGTATAGTAACTGAAAAGGTATAATAACTGGGTGAGTATAGTAACTGAAAAGGTATAATAACTGGGCGGGTATATTAACTGAATTGGTATAATAACTGGGCGGGTATAGTAACTGAGTAGATATAATGGCTGGGTGGGTATAGTAACTGAATAGGTATAATAACTGGGTGGGTATAGTAACTGAAAATGTATAATAACTGTGTGGGTATAGTAACTAAAAGGTATAACAACTGGGCGGGTATAGTAACTGATATGGTATAATAACTGGGCGGGTAAAGTAACTGAAAAGGTATAATAGCTGGGCGGGTATAGTAACTAAGTAGATATAATGGCTGGGTGGGTATAGTAACTGAAAAGGTATAATAACTGTGTGGGTATAGTAACTGAAAAGGTATAATAACTGGGCGGGTATAGTATCTGAGTAGATATAATGGCTGGGTGGGTAAAGTAACTGAATAGGTATAATAACTGGGTGGGTATAGTAACTGAGTAGGCTTAACGGCTGGGTGGGTATAGTAACTGAATAGGTATAATAACTGGGTGGGTATAGTAACTGAGTAGGTATAATGGCTGGGTGGGTATAGTAACTGAATAGGTATAATAACTGTGTGGGTATAGTAACTGAGTAGGTATAATGGCTGGGTGGGTATAGTAACTGGATATGTATAATACCTGGGCGGGTATAGTTACGGAGTAGGTATAATGGCTGGGTGGGTATAGTAACTGTTAAGTATAATAACTGGGTGGGTAAAGTAACTGAGTAGGTATAATGGCTGGGTGGGTATAGTAACTGAATAGGTATAATAACTGGGTTGGTATAGTAACTGAGTAGGTATAATAACTAAATGGGTATAGTAACTGAGTAGGTATAATAACTGGGTGGGTATAGTAACTGAGTAGGTATAATAACTTGGTGGGTATAGTAACTGAGTAGGTATAATGGCTGGGTGGGTATAGTAACTGAGTAGGTATAATAACTGGGTGGGTATAGTAACTGAGTAGGTATAATAACTGGGTGGGTATAGTAACTGAGTAGGTATAATAACTGGGTGGGTAAAGTAACTGAGTTGGCTGGGTGGGTATAGTAACTGAATAGGTAGAATAACTGGGTGGGTATTTTTTTTTTTTTTTTGGTTTGGGTTTCCCGGCCCTTTCAAGATTATTTCACTCATATCGAGCCAATCGTTAATCAGAGGTGGGCGAAAACCGGAGTACCCGGAGAAAAACCACATGACCTTCCGTTGCAGAACTTAACTGGGTGGGTATAGTAACTGAGTAGGTATAATGGCTGGGTGGGTATAGTAACTGAATAGGTATAATAACTGTGTGGGTATAGTAACTGAAAAGGTATAATAACTGGGCGGGTATAGTTACTGAAAAGGTATAATAACTGGGCGGGTATAGTAACTGAAAAGGTATAATAACTGGGCGGGTATAGTAACTGAAAAGGTATAATAACTGGGCGGGTATAGTAACTGAGTAGATGTAATGGCTGGGTGTGTATAGTAACTGAATAGGTATAATAACTTGGTGGGTATAGTAACTGAAAAGGTATAATAACTGGGTGGGTATAGTAACTGAAAAGGTATAATAACTTGGCGGGTATATTAACTGAAAAGGTATAATAACTGGGCGGGTATAGTAACTGAAAAGGTATAATAACTGGGCGGGTATAGTAACTGGAAAGGTATAATAACTGGGCGGGTATAGTAACTGAATAGGTATAATAACTGGGCGGGTATAGTAACTGAAAAGGTATAATAACTGGGCGGGTATAGTAACTGAAAAGGTATTATAACTGGGCGGGTATAGTAACTGAAAAGATATAATAACTGGGCGGGTATAGTAACTGAGTAGGTATAATGGCTGGGTGGGTATAGTAACTGAATAGGTATAATAACTGGGTGTGTATAGTAACTGAAAAGGTATAATAACTGGGCGGGTATAGTAACTGAAAAGGTATTATAACTGGGCGGGTATAGTAACTGAAAAGGTATAATAACTGGGCGGGTATAGTAACTGAGTAGGTATAATGGCTGGGTGGGTATAGTAACTGAATAGGTATAATAACTGGGTGTGTATAGTAACTGAAAAGGTATAATAACTGGGCGGGTATAGTAACTGAAAAGGTATAATAACTGGGCGGGTATAGTAACTGAAAAGGTATAATAACTGGGCGGGTATAGTAACTGAATAGGTATAATAACTGGGCGGGTATAGAAACTGAAAAGGTATAATGGCTGGGTGGGTATAGTAACTGAATAGGTATAATAACTGGGTGTGTATAGTAACTGAAAAGGTATAATAACTGGGCGGGTATAGTAACTGAAAAGGTATAATAACTGGGCGGGTATAGTAACTGAATAGGTATAATAACCGGGCGGGTATAGTAACTGAGTAGGTATAATGGCTGGGTGGGTATAGTAACTGAATAGGTATAATAACTGGGCGGGTATAGTAACTGAAAAGGTATAATAACTGGGCGGGTATAATTACTGAAAAGGTATAATAACTGGGCGGGTATAGTAACTGAGTAGATATAATGGCTGGGTGGGTATAGTAACTGAAAAGGTATAATAACTGGGCGGGTATAGTAACTGAAAAGGTATAATAACATGATGGGTATAGTAACTGAAAAGGTATAATAACTGGGTGGGTATAGTAACTGAAAAGGTGTAATAACTTGTCGGGTATAGTAACTGAAAAGGTATAATAACTGGGCGGGTATAGTAACTGAAAAAGTATAATAACTGGGCGGGTATAGTAACTGAAAAGGTATAATAACTGGGCGGGTATAGTAACTGAAAAGTAATAATAACTTGGCGGGTATAGTAACTGAATAGGTATAATAACTGGGCGGGTATAGTAACTGAAAACGTATAATAACTGGGCGGGTATAGTAACTGAAAATGTATTATAACTTGGCGGGTATAGTAACTGAAAAGGTATAATAACTGGGCGGGTATAGTAACTGAGTAGGTATAATAACTGGGCGGGTATAGTAACTGAGTAGGTATAATTGCTGGGTGGGTATAGAAACTGAATAGGTATAATAACTGGGTGTGTATAGTAACTGAAAAGGTATAATAACTGGGCGGGTATAGTAACTGAAAAGGTATAATAACTGGGCGGGTATAGTAACTGAAAAGGTATAATAACTGGGCGGGTATAGTAAATGAGTAGGTATAATGGCTGGGTGGGTATAGTAACTGAATAGGTATAATAACTGGGTGGGTATAGTAACTGAAAAGGTATAATAACTGGGCGGGTATAGTAACTGAAAAGGTATAATAACTGGGCGGGTATAGTTACTGAAAAGGTATAATAACTGGGCGGGTATAGTAACTGAAAAGGGATAATAACTGGGCGGGTATAGTCACTGAGTAGGTATAATGGCTGGATGGGTATAGTAACTGAATAGGTATAATAACTGGGTGTGTATAGTAACTGAAAAGGTATAATAACTGGGCGGGTATAGTAACTGAAAAGGTATAATAACTGGGCGGGTAGAGTAACTGAAAAGGTATAATAACTGGGCGGGTATAGTAACTGAGTAGGTATAATGGCTGGGTGGGTATAGTAACTGAATAGGTATATTAACTGTGTGGGTATAGTAACTGAAAAGGTATAATAACTGGGCGGGTATAGTAACTGAAAAGGTATAATAACTGGGCGGTTATAGTAACTGAAAAGGTATAATAACTGGGCGGGTATAGTAACTGAAAAGGTATAATAACTTGTTGGGTATAGTAACTGAAAAGGTATAATAACTGGGCGGGTATAGTAACTGAAAAGGTATAATAACTGGGCGGGTATAGTAACTGAAAAGGTATAATAACTGGGCGGGTATAGTAACTGAAAAGGTATAATAACTGGGCGGGTATAGTAACTGAATTGGTATAATAACTGGGTGGGTATAGTAACTGAGTAGATACAATGGCTGAGTGGGTATAGTAACTGAATAGGTATAATAACTGGGTGGGTATAGTAACTGAAAAGGTATAATAACTGTGTGGGTATAGTAACTGAAAAGGTATAATAACTGGGCGGGTATAGTAACTGAATTGTTATAATAACTGGGCGGGTATAGTAACTGAATTGGTATAATAACTGGGCGGGTATAGTAACTGAAAAGGTATAATAACTGGGCGGGTATAGTTACTGAAAAGGTATAATAACTGGGCGGGTATAGTAACTGAAAAGGTATAATAACTAGGCGGGTATAGTAACTGAAAAGGTATAATAACTGGACGGGTTTAGTTACTGAATTGGTATAATAACTGGGCGGGTATCGTAACTGAGTAGATACAATGGCTGGGTGGGTATAGTAACTGAATAGGTATAATAACTGGGTGGGTATAGTAACTGAAAAGGTATAATAACTGGGCGGGTATAGTAACTGAAAAGGTATAATAACACGGCGGGTATAGTAACTGAAAAGGTATAATAACTGGGCGGGTAAAGTAACTGAAAAGGTATAATAACTGGGCGGGTATAGTAACTGAATTGGTATAATAACTGGGTGGGTATAGTAACTGAGTAGATACAATGGCTGGGTGGGTATAGTAACTGATTAGGTATAATAACTGGGTGGGTATAGTAACTGAAAAGGTATAATAACTGGGTGGGTATAGTAACTGAAAAGGTATAATAACTGGGCGGGTATAGTAACTGAATTGGTATAATAACTGGGCGGGTATAGTAACTGAATTGGTATAATAACTGGGCGGGTATAGTAACTGAAAAGGTATAATAACTGGGCGGGTATAGTAACTGAAAAGGTATAATAACTGGGTGGGTATAGTAACTGAAAAGGTATAATAACTGGGCGGGTATAGTAACTGAAAAGGTATACTAACTGGGCGGGTATAGTAACTGAAAAGGTATAATAACTGGGCGGGTATAGTAACTGAATTGGTATAATAACTAGGCGGGTATCGTAACTGCGTAGATACAATGGCTGGGTGGGTATAGTAACTGAATAGGTATAATAACTGGGTGGGTATAGTAACTGAAAAGGTATAATAACTGTGTGGGTATAGTAACTGAAAAGGTATAATAACTGGGCGGGTATAGTAACTGAATTGGTATAATAACTGGTCGGGTATAGTAACTGAATTGGTATAATAACTGGGCGGGTATAGTAACTGAAAAGGTATAATAACTGGGCGGGTATAGTAACTGAAAAGGTATAATAACTGGGTGGGTATAGTAATTGAAAAGGTATAATAACTGGGCGGGTATAGTAACTGAAAAGGTATAATAACTGGGCGGGTATAGTAACTGAAAAGGTATAATAACTGGGCGGGTATAGTAACTGAAAAGGTATAATAACTGGGCGGGTATAGTTACTGAATTGGTATAATAACTGGGCGGGTATCGTAACTGAGTAGATACAATGGCTGGGTGGGTATAGTAACTGATTAGGTATAATAACTGGGTGGGTATAGTAACTGAAAAGGTATAATAACTGGTTGGGTATAGTAACTGAAAAGGTATAATAACTGGGCGGGTATAGTAACTGAATTGGTATAATAACTGGGCGGGTATAGTAACTGAATTGGTATAATAACTGGGCGGGTATAGTAACTGAAAAGGTATAATAACTGGGCGGGTATAGTAACTGAAAAGGTATAATAACTGGGTGGGTATAGTAACTGAAAAGGTATAATAACTGGGCGGGTATAGTAACTGAAAAGGTATAATAACTGGGCGGGTATAGTAACTGAAAAGGTATAATAACTGGGCGGGTATAGTAACTGAAAAGGTATAATAACACGGCGGGTATAGTAACTGAAAAGGTATAATAACTGGGCGGGTAAAGTAACTGAAAAGGTATAATAACTGGGCGGGTATAGTAACTGAATTGGTATAATAACTGGGTGGGTATAGTAACTGAGTAGATACAATGGCTGGGTGGGTATAGTAACTGATTAGGTATAATAACTGGGTGGGTATAGTAACTGAAAAGGTATAATAACTGGGTGGGTATAGTAACTGAAAAGGTATAATAACTGGGCGGGTATAGTAACTGAATTGGTATAATAACTGGGCGGGTATAGTAACTGAATTGGTATAATAACTGGGCGGGTATAGTAACTGAAAAGGTATAATAACTGGGCGGGTATAGTAACTGAAAAGGTATAATAACTGGGTGGGTATAGTAACTGAAAAGGTATAATAACTGGGCGGGTATAGTAACTGAAAAGGTATAATAACTGGGCGGGTATAGTAACTGAAAAGGTATAATAACTGGGCGGGTATAGTAACTGAAAAGGTATAATAACTGGGCGGGTTTAGTTACTGAATTGGCATAATAACTGGGCGGGAATCGTAACTGAGTAGATACAATGGCTGGGTGGGTATAGTAACTGAATAGGTATAATAACTGGGTGGGTATAGTAACTGAAAAGGTATAATAACTGGGCGGGTATAGTAACTGAAAAGGTATAATAACTGGGCGGGTATAGTAACTGAAAAGGTATACTAACTGGGCGGGTATAGTAACTGAAAAGGTATAATAACTGGGCGGGTATAGTAACTGAATTGGTACAATAACTGGGCGGGTATCGTAACTGAGTAGACACAATGGCTGGGTGCGTATAGTAACTGAATAGGTATAATAACTGGGTGGGTATAGTAACTGAAAAGGTATAATAACTGTGTGGGTATAGTAACTGAAAAGGTATAATAACTGGGCGGGTATAGTAACTGAATTGGTATAATAACTGGGCGGGTATAGTAACTGAATTGGTATAATAACTGGGCGGGTATAGTAACTGAAAAAGGTATAATAACTGGGCGGGTATAGTAACTGAAAAGGTATAATAACTGGGTGGGTATAGTAATTGAAAAGGTATAATAACTGGGCGGGTATAGTAACTGAAAAGGTATAATAACTGGGCGGGTATAGTAACTGAAAAGGTATAATAACTGGGCGGGTATAGTAACTGAAACGGTATAATAACTGGGCGGGTATAGTTACTGAATTGGTATAATAACTGGGCGGGTATCGTAACTGAGTAGATACAATGGCTGGGTGGGTAGAGTAACTGAATAGGTATAATAACTGGGTGGGTATAGTAACTGAAAAAGTATAATAACTGTGTGGGTAAAGTAACTGAAAAGGTATAATAACTGGGCGGGTATAGTAACTGAAAAGGTATAATAACTGGGCGGGTATAGTAACTGAAAAGGTATAATAACTGGGCGGGTATAGTAACTGAGTAGATATAATGGCTGGGTGGGTATAGTAACTGAAAAGGTATAATAACTGTGTGGGTATAGTAACTGAAAAGGTATAATAACTGGGCGGGTATAGTAACTGAGTAGATATAATGGCTGGGTGGGTATAGTAACTGAATAGGTATAATAACTGGGTGGGTATAGTAACTGAGTAGGTATAATGGCTGGGTGGGAATAGTAACTGAATAGGTATAATAACTGGGTGGGTATAGAAACTGAGTAGGTATAATGGCTGGGTGGGTAAAGTAACTGAATAGGTATAATAACTGGGTGGGTATAGTAACTGAATAGGTATAATAACTTAGTGGGTATAGTAACTGAGTAGGTATAATAACTAAGTGGGTAAAGTAACTGAGTAGGTATAATAACTGGGTGGGTATAGTTACTGAGTAGGTATAGTAACTAGGTGGGTATAGTAACTGAGTAGGTATAGTAACTGGGTGGGTATAGTAACTGAGTAGGTATAGTAACTGGGTGGGTATAGTAACTGAGTACGTATAATAACTGGGTGGGTATAGTAACTGAGTAGGTATAGTAACTGGGTGGGTATAGTAACTGAGTAGGTATAGTAACTGGACGGGTATAGTAACTGAGTAGGTATAGTAACTGGGTGGGTATAGTAACTGAGTATGTATAATAACTTGGTGGGTATAGTAACTGGGTCGGTATAGTAACTGAGTAGGTATAGTAACTGGGTGGGTAAAGTAACGGAGTAGGTTTAATAACTGGGTGGGTATAGTGACTGAGTTGGTATAGTAACTGGGTGGGTATAGTAACTGAGTAGGTATAGTAACTGGGTGGGTATAGTAACTGAGTAGGTATAATAACTGGGTGGGTATAGTAACTGGGTCGGTATAGTAACTGAGTAGGTATAGTAACTGGGTAGGTATAGTAACTGAATAGGTATAATAAGTACGTGGGTATAGTAACTGAGTAGGTATAATAACTGGGCGGGTATAGTTACTGAGTAGGTAATATAGCTGGGTGGGTATAGTAACTGGAAAAGTATAATAACTGGGTGGGTATAGTAATTGAGTAAGTTTAATAACTGAGTGTGTATGGAAACTGGGTGGATAACTGGGTGGATAGAGTAACTGGGTGGGTATTGCAACCGGGTAGTTTAAGTAACTCATAGGGTATGATAACTGGGTGGGTATAGTGAATGAGTGGGTATAATAACTGTGTGAGTACAGTGACTGAGTCATGATGCATGACTGGATGAGTATGGTTACTGAGTGGGTATAAAACTGGGTGGGTAGAGTACCTTGGTGGGTATAGTAACCGGATAGTCAGAGTAACTGATAGGGTATGATAACTGGGTGGGTATAGTGAATGAGTGGGTATACTAACTGTGTGCGTGCAGTGACTGAGCGGGTATAATAACTGAGTGAGTATAGTTATAGTGGGTATGGAAACTGGGTGGGTAACTGGACGGGTATCGTAACTGGGTGGATAAATTACCTCGGTGTGGATAGTAACGGCGTGGGTATAGTAACTAGGTAGGTATAGTAACTGAGTGGGTATGCAGGCTGATTTTATCTTCCATATACGTACTTCTTCAAAGACCAAAGACACAGCTTTGCGTGACGTGGCAAAGTTAACATAGGCTAGATTGGCATTGAATATGAAGAGACGGCCAACACCTGCGGTCAGTTAAGATTTATAGGCATCCATGCAGTCTGGGCGCATAACGAAAACAGGCATATTCTAATACAGTCCAATCTATGTTAAGCAAGCACCTCAGGGAGGAGTAAAATGTGCTTGCTTAAGACAGGTGCTTGCTTACAACAGGGCAACCTGCAACTTAGCAGTGGGACATATCCCGTCGGTTCATTAAAGAGCAGATACATAAAAACACTGACACGCTGCACAAGAATATGTATTACAAATGTCAAGTATGTCAAGGTAACCGCAATCCAACAGAAGCGGGCGGAGCTAAGCGATTGTCAAAAATCTACTGCAGTCCCGCCTTCAGATTTGTACTGCACTATTATTTAATATTTTTTTTATATAAAAATTCACTTATGCATGAACCAAGTCGCTGTGAGGTCAGTCTTGCGTAGAGGTTTATCTATAGAGCCTGGGCCGGAGTCGTGGGTTGGGCTTGGCAAACATTGACTACCCAGATCAGGCGCCACAGAATGAGGCTTATGATCTGGGTCAAGACTGTTTGCATAAAAGTGGAATTTTGGGGATTGAAGGAAACGGTTTGGATCTCAGTCCGGGACTCATCACGAAAATAGCCCTCTATAATTTTGACCCCCTTGAACCCCACTTTAATATCGTAAAACTCGAGTTTACAGGGGTTAACTTTTATTTTTATTATTTCTGCTCTAAAGTATTAATTGAGAGTACCTGTTAGAACCACCTCGTAGGCCCCCGCCCATCGGGGCTTGAAGAAATATATGGGCTGCATGATGCTTCTACGCAGAGCTGAAACCGGCCCGCACACGAGTAGTGGTAAACCGCTTAGAGGATCTATGCCTGCCCAGGAAAAGCGGTGCGTGTCGACCCGTCCATGCTTATTAACACTATTGGTTTCATTGGGCGGCAGGGCTTGAGATGTCTTTTCATCTCAATGTCGGGTAAAAGTCCCACAAAATTGGAAGCAACGTCTCCAAAATGACCTTTACAGTGTTGACGGGGACGTTAAACCTCAAATCAAACAAACAAAGAACCACCTCGACGAGATGGCACAATCTATATTTTAAGCAGAAATAAGAAAAATATCACACTTTTTCACCGTAAAAGTTTCTTCTTTTTTTTCGGCTGTTAAGTTTACAATGCATTTGTATAGGCGTGTTTTCGTAATGTATTTTCCCAGCCTACACTCTGTGACAATCGACCACGGGTACGTCATGGTCGCGACCGCTGGATATGGTAGGCGCCTGCCTTGACTGTCATATTATATTCACTGACCACTTCTCATCAGGGCAATTTGGGCAGTCGGGGACGCTTCCCCTTTCCACTGAGTCCGCTCACGACTGCCGACGACTGTCCTGTCTGATTACATACATGTGTAATGGTTGACAATTTACACCTCTGCATCTCGCCTTGATGGTTTCAGCTTATCATATTAAGATCTGACAGCTTGATGAGAAGAATGTTTTTAAAAGAGTATATTACCTAATATTTTAAACCTCCAGGAACTAATAGAATCAACCTTTCACAAAACAACTTCTTTATATTTTTGACACAAGTCCTTGTATTTTATAATGTAAAGAGTGAGGACTGTAGGTTTGCTATACATACCGAAATGGACACAACAGGAGGCTCAGTTATCAGGTGGGTGAAGTGTACGCTGAACACAGCAACCCCTACTTTTGCAAACAGTGTAGATCAAGATCAGCTGATTTTTGAAGAAGCAGTGTGACCAGGTTCTACACTGTTTGTCATGCAGTTTGTGAATTGTGTTAAGAAATTTGAATGTTTGATAGTCAGCAATGGTTGTGGCTAAATTAATTTATTCAGCATGATAAGGGTAAGTCTCCAAAACGAGACTTATTAGTTTTTCTGGGTTTCTTCATTTTTCCGCCCATTTTTTGTCCAAACAAGTTCTCAGTAACCACTAGACAAATTGTTCTGAAATTATATGAAGATTTAAAAGTGTGGACCACACACGGGTCTCCTGGGGGCACACAAAAATCCGCCCAAATCTTTTACGGATGAGTTCTCAGTAACCGTCGAGTCGAGCAATTAAGTGACAAATATTTTTTTTTATTTATTTATTTTCTGTCAACAGTGGCAAACTCTTAAAGGAAAGAATTTGCTCCTGAGGAGCAAATTCTTTCCTTTAAGAGCTGATCCCTTTTGTCGTGGGACAGAGCAAACAGGAAGTCCCGAAAGTTGTCCCCTTTTGAAAAAAAATGGTGGAAAATGCCAGGTGTTGCCATTCCCCTCAAGAAACCAATACATCTGTGGACACAAAAACGTTCAAACTTTGATGAGCTTCATTTCATTCTGACTTGAAACATGATTCCATATATCCTATCATCCTAGACAGAAATAAATTCAAAACACAAGGTGGTGCATATTTCATTGCTGACTTCTGCACTGTCCAATCAAAATACATCTCAAATGTCAGCCAGAAAGTGTTTTCAAAAATGAGAGCACTGGTTTTAGAATTCTTTGATGAATGACATTTGCGTGTGTCAAACTTACTTCATTGAAAGCTATTTCATTGTTTGTTTGATTTGAGGTTTAGCGTCCCCGTCAACACTGTAAAGGTCATTTTGGAGACGTTGCTTCCAATTTTGTGGGACTTTTACCCGACCTTGAGATGAAATGACACCTAAAGCCCTGTCGCCTAATGAAACTAATAGGGTTTATTAGCATGGTCGGTCCGCCTCGCACCGCGGTTCCTGGACAGGCTTAGATCCCTAAGCGGTTTACCAGTACTAGTGTGCGGGCCGGATTCAGCTCTGCGTGGAAGCATCATGCAGCCCATATATTTCTTCAAGCCCCTATGGGCGGGGGCCGAGTTATTTCATAGGAGTTTGAACGATTTTGTGTCCACAGGTATATTTTTCCTTCACGTGACCAATAACACATTACTTTGTAATTGACACATATTTCTGCTTTTCTGTCAGATTGCTTGTTTGTTTGCTTTGAGGTTTATCATCCAATTTTGTGGCAATTTTACTCGACATGGAGATAAAATGACATCTCAATCCCTGCCGCCCAGTGACACCAATAGGGTTTTTACGCGTCTCGTTGATACGAACCATAAAAACACACCTATATAATTTTGACCGCCTACCACCCCTCCCCAACCAAACCTTGACTCAACGTTAGAACTGTTCTTTCTTTCTACTATTTCTATCTACCATCGGTCGAAATAACATTGGAGCGTTATGATCGGTCATTGACGCTCCAGGTTTGCAGGACGAAAACATACACAGAAATCATCTAATAACCATAGAGATCTTTTACCTGCGCAGAATGGGCCTCCCTGCACGTGCGCCTCCCTTGCAGGGGGTCCCCAGTTAACGTCCCGATGCGGAGGATGATGCACTTTGTGGCACTCACCCGGAGCATGTTCGGACACCGCAGTTTTATTACCGCTGCCGGGAATCAAACCGGGGGACTCTAGCATCATAGGCAAGTGCACTAACCATTGAGCTACCACGCTTGATTCAGTGTCGAGTGCCTGCTTGGCCGCTTTAATACATGTATATACAGGTGTTCATTCATTGTTCTTTCTCGTTTCTGCACCAAAAAACTGTGACTGCTGGTTACACGGAACAGCCTCGAGGTTTAAACGAGTATCCAAAGTCTGTTTTGGGCAGAATATAGATTCGCTTGTGGGTACAGCTGGTTAGAACCACCTCGAGGTTTTGTTTGATTTGAGGTTTAACGTCCCCGTCAACACTGTAAAGATCATTTGTGAGACGTTGCTTCCGATTTTGTGGGACTTTTACCCGACATTCTGATGAAATGACTTCTCAAGCCCTGTCGCCACCTCGAGGTTTTAACGAGTATCCATAATCTCTGTTTTGAGCAGACTATAGATTGTGGGTACTGCTAGTTAGAACCGCTTCGATGTTTTAACGAGTATCCACAATCTCCTTTTCAGCAGTATTAAAAATCGATTGTAACATAGTGACAGCGCTATTGTCCCGCCCACGCTTAAAACGTTCAAAGACGGTTGTCATCTCAAATACCAGTTCAGAAGCACGTGATGGAAAGTTCAAAATGGTGCTACAAAGCTTTCGGCACGTCTCAAACAACATCAAAAGTGCGTCTGAGAGAAGGCCTAGTGCTAACTTGCCGGTTGCGCTGTTGTAATACAGGGGAATTTTAATTTAATATTCCTTTTCAGTGCCTTTACATTTTTACTCAAAAAATAGATTGTGGTATTCATTAGAAATGCTGAGGTGGTTCTAACGAGTACGCACAATCTATGTTTTTGAGCAGAAATAAGACAAATAATGTAAATGACACCCCTGTAAATCCCAGGTTTACCATATAAAATTGGGGTTTATGGGGGGCGTATTTCGTGATAGGTAGTCAACCTATTCAGATATTTTCCATACGTCCAAGGGGACACATATATCACTTTCTGTCGGCGTTACACGAAATGCGTTGCTCAGACGACCTAACATGTATTCTGTGCATAAACTGCGCAGTGATATTTGGCCCTGTGAATGCGAACGCCATGCCACCTCTAAACACACCGTCGGCACACACTACCACCAACACCACTGCCCCATGCATCAGATCTGTGATAGCTACACTATTCCATCTACTTATCTATTTTTTAGGCGGGCGTTAGCCCGTCTATAGTCACCGTACACCTCGTACATCAGATTTTGTGCACCTCTTTAGACATTCCAACTTGTAGTCCTCCGCTCAAAAAAGAAAAAAAAACAAAAAAAAAACTAAAATACATATCTAAATATGAAAAAGCAGTACACGCAATGAATCCTGTCAAGTTCGACCAGACTGTTTGAAAAATGAATAATGTTTATAAAAATAGACCTAATTATTAGCGGATTTCACGAAAAAAAAAAATGCGCTGAAAGCTGAGTAAAAAAATCCGGCACTATTTTTCTACACCGTTGCTGTTTATGCTTGAAATCATTCCCTTTCATCCCCCAGTTTCTGAACAGGACCCCTCTAGCTTTGATATTCAGTGTACCAATTCTTATAGAAAGGTGTTTTGTTCAAGTCATTGACAGTTGGCAAACGGTGTAGAGTCTGATGAGACTGCTCAACAATGCCGTCTGATCTGGATCTATAAGGTTTGTATCGGTATCTGAATCGGTATATGCAGCGATGTACAGGGTTGAAAGGGTTAACACGCTTCTCCGTACTGATCGACATACGAATTGCCAGGCTGCCTACGTCATGAAAAGGAAAAACCGATATCTAAATATAGCTCCTAGCGGTCACGTGACGACTTTCAGACAAACAATTAACGCAGGTGTATTCTTTCATACCCAAAATGGTTAATTTTCAGATGAAAATTTGTGATACAGGTCTTATTTATACGTCAAATATAGGTTGTAGGTACTTGTTAGGACCGCCTCATAGAGGCGAATCTAACGAGTACCCACAACCTATATATATATATATATATATATATATATATATATATATATAGAGAGAGAGAGAGAGAGAGAGAGAGAGAGAGAGAGAGAGAGAGAGAAATGACATCACACGGAAAACACAGTAAATAATATTATTCCCAACCGGTTTCGTTTATAACTCATCAGGGGAATAGTACAATAACAAAATGGCGTTACGTCGCGACGTTACTTAGTAACGGGTAAGACGTATACACAGCACACAATATGAAACGTCATGCGGCAAAATGGTGCCGTTAGTGATTGTTAAGTTTAGGTTTGAAAACCTTAATGAAATACTTTTCTTTGGATAACCTTGCTGAAACATTATTATTGTGAAACTTGTAAAACGGAAAAATGGAAAACTTTGGATTGTTTAGAAAAGTATTTCATTAAGGTTTTCAAACCTAAACTTAACAATCACTAACGGCACCATTTTGCCGCATGACGTTTCATATTGTGTGCTGTGTATACGTCTTACCCGTTACTAAGTAACGTCGCGACGTAACGCCATTTTGTTATTGTACTATTCCCCTGATGAGTTATAAACGAAACCGGTTGGGAATAATATTATTTACTGTGTTTTCCGTGTGATGTCATTTCTCTTTTTTGTATAATTCACTTCCCTCGGTTTTTCTACGTTATGAAAATCAAAGTACCGCACGATACAGGCAATTAAATAGACAAATGAATTAGCGCACAAAGCGGATCTCCTGCATTCCGGGCAGACGTGCTAACCCGTGCTTAGCACGTCTGCCCGGAATGCAGGAGATCCGTGGTTCGAGTCCCGGTTGCGGTGCGACCGATTTTTGTGCGCTAATTCATTTGTCTATATATATATATATATAAAATCAAAAAGTCCGATATCGCCACAATAATATATTTTTTACCAAGCTTCTACTGCAGTTTCACTGTTTTGACAGATTTTCAAGAAGACATAAATATTTGCATGGCAACAATACGTAACGTCGTTACTTCCGGCGTTACTTGTGACGTAAGTAACGTTACGTTGGGATTGTTAAAAGACGGTATCATTACAAGGTCTGGTCATGAATACCCTGATGGCACATGTCTCTATCAGTTGATTCTGTTCAACTTTGGCTTGAGCTTAGTGATAAAAAGCTTTTCTTTTGCCCTTCTTAAAGTTGTACTATCGGTGTACATTTTATAAAAGGGAAAAATTTTATATTTCGGAATGACAGTGTTTGCACAATTTGCTATGTGTTCACTTACTTTAAGCATCCTTGTTCTCGGGTCACGGATTTGTTGACTGTGAACTGTTACCCTCTGCCTTAATAGGTTTCCAGTTTCACCAATATATTCCTCCCCGCAGCCTCTGCATTTCATGACATAAACTACATTTTTCACATCACATGACATGTGTTCGTGGATTTTAAAGTTAGTTCCACAGTTGAAGGTGAATGAACTTCCTTCTAACAAATGAATGCAGAGGCCGCAGTTCGGTCTGTTGCATTTTTTTACTTCTGCATTGCTATGTGACGTGAACTTAGCCTATGTTAGCAAACGCTTTAGACTGTACGGCTGTCGTTTTGCTCTTGATGATTTTGTATTTTGATAAAATGTTCCGCATTTTATCATCCTCTTTTAAAATTGGGACATTTTCGAGTATAACTCGAAACAGTTCTGGATCTTTCGGGTTATGTGTTGACACGAACGGAATTAGGTTTTCTTTAGACTTTTCTCTTACGGTTCTTAGAGAATTTTTATCTAACGTCATTGCCCTGTTTATTCCGTATTCAATAGTTTGTAATGGATAATTCTGTTTTATCAAAAACTATTTAAGTTCTTTCATACGTGTATGCATAACCTGCTCTTCAGAGACGATTGACCTTAGTCGGCGTGCTAGGGTGTATGGTATGTTTATTTTAGTATGCCTGGGATGACACGAGTTAGATAACAGATACTGCTTGCTGTCTGTTTCCTTATAAAATATATCGGTTTCTATTTTCCCACCTTTATTTTTTACCAATACATCTAAAAAGCACTGCTCTACATTGCTACATTCTAAGGTAAATTTCAAATCTTTGTGCAGGCTATTTAGTATGGAGTGCAAACGTTCCAAATCTTTGGCAGACTTTGACCATGGTATGAAACAGTCGTCTAAGAATCGTTTCCAATTGCTAGCGAAGTATATTCCGAATTCCGGCCCAAATGATTTTTCTATTTCTTTGTAAAGATTTTGCTCGAGATAGCCAATTGTTAAAGTCGCATATACTGGTGCGAATTTGGTGCCCATCGCTGTACCTTTTGTTTGTTTATAGTGTTGATCATTGAACGAGAATGTGTTATTTTCAAGAATTAACTTAATTCCTTCTAATACAAATTATTTGGAAAATCTACCTTTTAATGCTTCTGGGTGTTTTTCTAACCAAAACTGGATTGCCTTGATTCCTAGATCGTGTGGAATGTTAGAATAAAGTGCTTCAATGTCAAATGAAGCTAACACAGTACTGGCTGGGACATTATTTGGTAGACTGTTTAAAAAATCGGTCGTATCTCGTAAATTACTTTTTACATAATTTGTGAATGGTCTTAAGATAATATCCAAGAGGTTACTTAGTCTGTGTGTAAGGCATGATGGACCGGCAACAATTGGGCGTAATTTTAAATCCCTAACATTTTTAACCTCGACATAAGAAGTGTTTGATTGTTTGCATTGTTTATTTATTTCCTGGCTCTTATGAATCTTTGGCAAGCCATAAAATTGACTTCGTTTTTCTCAAAATTCTCTAAATATTCATATTCCTTTTTGGTTAGTTTGCTTTCGTATTTCTTTAAGAACTTATTGTATTTAGTTTTTGTTTCCTTATGTGGATCGATGACTTACCTCTCATAGTATTCTGTATCATTTAGAGTATTTTCAATCATTTCCCTATAATGGTCCTTATCCAAAATCACTATAGCGCCCCCTTTGTCAGCCTCTTTTATGATAATCGAGTTGTCATTTTGTAACGAATTTATTGCATTTGCTTCTGATTTATTAATATTTGGCTTCGGCTTAAAATTTGGCTTTGATTTTGGGGATTCTTCTACGGTATAAATGAACCTATCTAGGGCACTATTTCTTTCTGGGGGTGGGATAAAATTACTTTTGTTTCTTACCAGAGACTCATCTGTATCTTCCGTGCCATCAAAGTATTCGACCAGACGTAACTTTCTATTAAATTCTTTCAAATCTTCTGTTAATTGTTCGGGGTTGCCTATTGGTGGGGTGGGTGTGAATTTAAGCCCTTTGTCCAATAAAGATATTTCTGCCTCATTTAGTTGTCTTTTTGATAAGTTTATTATTTTTATGTTTTGGGCTTCGTTTTCGTCTACTGCACAGTGGGTTGGCGGCCGCGACCTCGAACTCGACCTTGACCTCGACTTTGGCCACGGCCCCACCCCCGGTCTCGACCGCGACCCCGACCCTGGAATAAAAAATCCTGTTGTCCTGCATAAACGGTTTCCTCTCTCTGCTGTTGGGTAGTAGGCAGAGTGTTTACAGGCCTTTGATGTAGTGAAGGTTGTCCGCTACCACTTGCTTCCATTTGTGTTTGTTGGGGTGTAGGTCGTGCTCTTCTTGGCCCCGAAGGTCTCTGCGGTAATGGAATCTCATTTGGCTCATTTCCCCTCACTTGCTGTCTTAAAGGTATGGCAGGTTGATTTTGTGGCATACCTTGTGGCTGTCCGTAGTTATTAGCTGCCACATCTGCATATGATACTGGGGACTGTGTAGATTCTCCCACTTTTATAAATGGGTTCTTGTTTTCGTATGTGTTTCTGAAGGATTGTTCATACCTAGCAAACCACGGGGCATTTTTAGTCTCCCATCGTTTGAGTGATATCTCCTTGTTTCTATCGCAGTCCTCTTCCCATAGTTTTAATAAAAAGTTCCGCCTCTGGCCTGCTGCAATTTTGTTTATTTCTTCCTTCATTTTGATGTCGATTGTTCCATACTTTTCCTCTTCATTTTCTTGGCGCAGACGGTGTATATCTATTTCTGTTTGCAAATTGTCCATTACTTGTTTTTCCCTGCGTTTTGTTAAGTTTTCCGGTTCATTGGGAATAGCTTTCATCTGCAGGTATTGGGGAAGAATTACTTTGTCTAGAGATGCCCGCTGTTCATATTTTTCGTCGATCATTTGATGGCGATATGCCTGCCAGTATGATAGTCTTCGGGTCTTGAGGTTTTTCTCCCATACTTTTGAGATTCTTGTCTTAAGTCTGAGTGCTTCCTCTTCGATGAACATATTTGTTTGAGATGATTCTTGCAATACCACCACGTCTGATTGTGTGGTATTCATCCTCTCTAGAAATGTTTGAATTTGCTGTAATGTCTGAGTAATTTTTGGGTCATTATAGTCTGGTGATAGTACAGTTTTTGTAATTGTTTGGTCTTTTAAATCATGAAAGTCATTTTTTATCTCTTTCACTTCGTTGATAAGCGTAGAAAGTTTTTTTACTTATCTCTTTTAGGATGTCAACCTGTGGATTCTTTTCCTTTCCTCTGTCTTCTAATGCCGGAAGTTCAATGGTCAGCTGTGAGCTGCTCGTTGATTCTGTTACTTTCTTTTGCGGCATCGGTAGCTCCTGTATGGTAGTATTTTCACACGAAATCAAATGTCACACATACAAGGAAATATGTAGAAAATCAAAAAGTCCGATATCGCCACAATAATATATTTTTTACCAAGCTTCTACTGCAGTTTCACTGTTTTGACAGATTTTCAAGAAGACATAAATATTTGCATGGCAACAATACGTAACGTCGTTACTTCCGGCGTTACTTGTGACGTAAGTAACGTTACGTTGGGATTGTTAAAAGACGGTATCATTACAAGGTCTGGTCATGAATACCCTGATGGCACATGTCTCTATCAGTTGATTCTGTTCAACTTTGGCTTGAGCTTAGTGATAAAAAGCTTTTCTTTTGCCCTTCTTAAAGTTGTACTATCGGTGTACATTTTATAAAAGGGAAAAATTTTATATTTCGGAATGACAGTGTTTGCACAATTTGCTATGTGTTCACTTACTTTAAGCATCCTTGTTCTCGGGTCACGGATTTGTTGATTGTGAACTGTTACCCTCTGCCTTAATAGGTTTCCAGTTTCACCAATATATTCCTCCCCGCAGCCTCTGTATTTCATGACATAAACTACATTTTTCACATCACATGACATGTGTTCGTGGATTTTAAAGTTAGTTCCACAGTTGAAGGTGAATGAACTTCCTTCTAACAAATGAATGCAGAGGCCGCAGTTCGGTCTGTTGCATTTTTTTACTTCTGCATTGCTATGTGACGTGAACTTAGCCTATGTTAGCAAACGCTTTAGACTGTACGGCTGTCGTTTGCTCTTGATGATTTTGTATTTTGATAAAATGTTCCGCATTTTATCATCCTCTTTTAAAATTGGGACATTTTCGAGTATAACTCGAAACAGTTCTGGATCTTTCGGGTTATGTGTTGACACGAACGGAATTAGGTTTTCTTTAGACTTTTCTCTTACGGTTCTTAGAGAATTTTTATCTAACGTCATTGCCCTGTTTATTCCGTATTCAATAGTTTGTAATGGATAATTCTGTTTTATCAAAAACTATTTAAGTTCTTTCATACGTGTATGCATAACCTGCTCTTCAGAGACGATTGACCTTAGTCGGCGTGCTAGGTTGTATGGTATGTTTATTTTAGTATGCCTGGGATGACACGAGTTAGATAACAGATACTGCTTGCTGTCTGTTTCCTTATAAAATATATCGGTTTCTATTTTCCCACCTTTATTTTTTACCAATACATCTAAAAAGCACTGCTCTACATTGCTACATTCTAAGGTAAATTTCAAATCTTTGTGCAGGCTATTTAGTATGGAGTGCAAACGTTCCAAATCTTTGGCAGACTTTGACCATGGTATGAAACAGTCGTCTAAGAATCGTTTCCAATTGCTAGCGAAGTATATTACGAATTCCGGCCCAAATGATTTTTCTATTTCTTTGTAAAGATTTTGCTCGAGATAGCCAATTGTTAAAGTCGCATATACTGGTGCGAATTTGGTGCCCATCGCTGTACCTTTTGTTTGTTTATAGTGTTGATCATTGAACGAGAATGTGTTATTTTCAAGAATTAACTTAATTCCTTCTAATACAAATTATTTGGAAAATCTACCTTTTAATGCTTCTGGGTGTTTTTCTAACCAGAACTGGATTGCCTTGATTCCTAGATCGTGTGGAATGTTAGAATAAAGTGCTTCAATGTCAAATGAAGCTAACACAGTACTGGCTGGGACATTATTTGGTAGACTGTTTAAAAAATCGGTCGTATCTCGTAAATTACTTTTTACATAATTTGTGAATGGTCTTAAGATAATATCCAAGAGGTTACTTAGTCTGTGTGTAAGGCATGATGGACCGGTAACAATTGGGCGTAATTTTAAATCCCTAACATTTTTAACCTCGACATAAGAAGTGTTTGATTGTTTGCATTGTTTATTTATTTCCTGGCTCTTATGAATCTTTGGCAAGCCATAAAATTGACTTCGTTTTATCTCAAAATTCTCTAAATAATCATATTCCTTTTTGGTTAGTTTGCTTTCGTATTTCTTTAAGAACTTATTGTATTTAGTTTTTGTTTCCTTATGTGGATCGATGACTTACCTCTCATAGTATTCTGTATCATTTAGAGTATTTTCAATCATTTCCCTATAATGGTCCTTATCCAAAATCACTGTAGCGCCCCCTTTGTCAGCCTCTTTTATGATAATCGAGTTGTCATTTTGTAACGAATTTATTGCATTTGCTTCTGATTTATTAATATTTGGCTTCGGCTTAAAATTTGGCTTTGATTTTGGGGATTCTTCTACGGTATAAATGGACCTATCTAGGGCACTATTTCTTTCTGGGGGTGGGATAAAATTACTTTTGTTTCTTACCAGAGACTCATCTGTATCTTCCGTGCCATCAAAGTATTCGACCAGACGTAACTTTCTATTAAATTCTTTCAAATCTTCTGTTAATTGTTCGGGGTTGCCTATTGGTGGGGTGGGTGTGAATTTAAGCCCTTTGTCCAATAAAGATATTTCTGCCTCATTTAGTTGTCTTTTTGATAAGTTTATTATTTTTATGTTTTGGGCTTCGTTTTCGTCTACTGCACAGTGGGTTGGCGGCCGCGACCTCGAACTCGACCTTGACCTCGACCTCGACTTTAGCCACGGCCCCACCCCCGGTCTCGACCGCGACCCCGACCCTGGAATAAAAAATCCTGTTGTCCTGCATAAACGGTTTCCTCTCTCTGCTGTTGGGTAGTAGGCAGAGTGTTTACAGGCCTTTGATGTAGTGAAGGTTGTCCGCTACCACTTGCTTCCATTTGTGTTTGTTGGGGTGTAGGTCGTGCTCTTCTTGGCCCCGAAGGTCTCTGCGGTAATGGAATCGCATTTGGCTCATTTCCCCTCACTTGCTGTCTTAAAGGTATGGCAGGTTGATTTTGTGGCATACCTTGTGGCTGTCCGTAGTTATTAGCTGCCACATCTGCATATGATACTGGGGACTGTGTAGATTCTCCCACTTTTATAAATGGGTTCTTGTTTTCGTATGTGTTTCTGAAGGATTGTTCATACCTAGCAAACCACGGGGCATTTTTAGTCTCCCATCGTTTGAGTGATATCTCCTTGTTTCTATCGCAGTCCTCTTCCCATAGTTTTAATAAAAAGTTCCGCCTCTGGCCTGCTGCAATTTTGTTTATTTCTTCCTTCATTTTGTTGTCGATTGTTCCATACTTTTCCTCTTCATTTTCTTGGCGCAGACGGTGTATATCTATTTCTGTTTGCAAATTGTCCATTACTTGTTTTTCCCTGCGTTTTGTTAAGTTTTCCGGTTCATTGGGAAAAGCTTTCATCTGCATATATGTATATATATGTCTTGGAGCTGAAATAAGAAAAATAGTGAATACCCCAGTAAACCCTGCATGGTTTTCTCTTTATAAAGTGTGGATTATGGAGGTGTTCATTTCACGGAGTTACATGTAATTTACGAAAATAATGAGGTCTAATTGGCCGAAACTAGCTAGTCTGGCCCAGAAAACTGTACAGTCCATACATTTAATCCTTAAAATGCCGAGAAAAACTACACCTGAAAATGTCATCTGCTAATTCGTCTGCTGATCTTCTTGCAAACTTTTTGAAAAAAAAAAATCATCAAGGAAAACAGTGTGGACCAAGCCCAGATCAGACTGCTCCAAGAGGGGCGGTCTGATCTGGGTCCAGATTGTTTTTGACAAACGACAAATCAGACGATTGGCGTTGATTGTGATTGGCGTCTTATGGGTTAAGTTCTTTAGTGTATTCTTTCCTTCCAAACGTGATGTATACGCACAGGTCAATTGATTCATACATTGTGACTTTTCAAAGTTTTTGGATAATTGATTGCATTATTATTATTGCTGTTATTATTATTATTATTATTATTATTATTATTATCGGTTTTATATAACCACAAAGAAACAAAACAAACTCCAGACAGCATCAGCAGTTTTGTTTAGAAGAAAACAATGAAGAAAACCCATCCTTACTTTTCTCAGACCCATACAAATTTGCATGAAATGCGGCCCCGCCCATCGGGGCTTGAAGAAATAGATGGGTTGCATGATGCTTCCACGAAGAACTGAAATCGATCGCACACGAGTACTGCTGGTAAACCGCTTAGAGGATCTAAGTCTGCCCAGGCAAAGCGGTGCGAGTCGGACCGTCCATGCTTATAAACCCTATTGGTTTCATTGGGTGGCAAGGCTTGAGATGTCATTTCATCTCAATGTTGGGTAAAAGTCTCACAAAATTGGTCGCAACGTGATCAAAATGACATATACAGTGTTGACGCGGACGTTAAACCTCAAATCAAACAAACAAACAAACAAACAAACAAAATGCTGAATCCTATTTTCTGGGATGATGGTGATGATGATTTCGTGTTAACGACGCGTCAACCCTCTTTGTGGGTCATAAGCGTCAAACGGTTAATGGTTAACAGCATTGAGAATTATGAGGATATTAAAAGTAAAAAAGTTAGTTTGATATATATAAAAATCTTAAACAGTTAAATCTTATGAAAAAGTCCAATTTCTTTTAGAATAAAATAATATTTTCAAAAGGTACATCTTGAAACAATTGCTGCAAAGTGTCAGCTTTGAAGTATAAGTTACGGGACTGTGAAAAGTCTACACATTCAATTAATATATGTTTCACAGTGAATGGCTGATCACAGCCTACACAGGAAGGCTGTTCATCACCATTTAAAATAAAAGAATGAGTAGCTCTAGTATGGGCAATGCACAGTCGTGTTAATACTACATCCTCTTTCCTGGAAAACTGTGGAGGAGAGCATTTAGTTCCAACGACAGGCGGTAAAACGTCTCCCTGTCCTACATCATAGTGTAGATTATATTTTCTTGTCCTTTGGGATCATTGATTCCATTGCAGAATTTTGGAGATATCTGAGGGTCACTGATGGGGCCTAATTGGCCGAAACCAGCTAGTCTGGCCCAGAAAACATGCGTACTCCACATTTTTCAGTTCTGTGGTGTCATCCTTGCTTCCAAAGGATAACCCTTTTATAGAACATATTTAACTTCACTACAGCTGGTGTGTGGGAATGTGTGGCGGCGGTAAAACGTCTCCCTGCCCTACATCATAGTGTAGATTATATTTTCTTGTCCTTTGGGATCATTGATTCCATTGCAGAATTTTGGAGATATCTGAGGGTCACTGATGGGGCCTAATTGGCCGAAACCAGCAAGTCTGGCCCAGAAAACATGCGTACTCCACATTTTTCAGTTCTGTGGTGTCATCCTTGCTTCCAAAGGATAACCCTTTTATAGAACATATTTAATAGTCTGGAAAGTAGAAGTAAAACAAAGATCAGGAATTGATACAATTAACTTACTCCACCCATAAAAGACACCAAAGGGAAAGAAATACAAACATTAAGCGACCAGACCATAATGGAAACCTAAACAAAGGAAGGCCATAAGGACAGTTACTTTCCCACAAAATGGCCATATGGTCATCCGAAACTAAAAGACACAAGTGATACACACAGTAAGTAACAAACAACAACATAAAATAAATCGCCACAGAAGAGCCGCCTTGGAACGGTCAGTGGAAGATTTCCACTGGGGGGCTTAAATCGATTTTACGTGGCCACAATCCTCGCCCTTACTTCCGTCGCGATTTAGACAAATAATTTGTTCAGTCCGCATGAAGGCCTCCTAACTCATCAGTGCAACATCTCCGTGAACACAAAAATCAAAGAACCACAGAGGTGAGACAACGGTGAGGACTCGACAGCAAGAAACCACTGAAATGCTGGAGCAAAAGAAAACCAACAGTTAGACTCCGATGAGCCCGACCAGAGACAGAGCATCAGGCACCAACCAACATTACCTTGAATTAGATCTCTCTAATTCTCAATAAGCCTTTACGTTGGAGCCGTCATAGAATCTGAGGCCTGACCCACCGGCGTGCAATTAAAGAGGGAAGCAAAGTTGCCAACCGTGATTGGGTTAACTACCATGCATGCAGTCTGTCGTATAATATCCATGTTGTACCCAATCTTTTTATATCGAAGAATGATTTTACGAAATTGGGTACTGAAGTCATTGCGGTTATATATTTTTCTGAATTTAAATACTAAGTCACCATAAAATTCGGGTTCCGATAGACCTTGTTGCAGAAGAGATTTAAGTCCAATATTGAATTTTGAAATTAAATCAGAATGGCGTCTATAAAATTTTGAAAAGGCTTTGCGTAGTTTATGGTACCGATAACCCTGATTAAGGAGTTTAGCCGTTAATAATTTATTACGAGTGTTGAAGTCAGTTACATGACTACACACTCTAGCAAATCGAATTAATTGCGAAATATAAACGCCATAGGATGGCGCACGAGGAACATCACCATCCAAAAAAGGAAAATTTACAATCTCAAAATCAAAGTCATCGCGTTTATCATAAATTTTGCACGAAACAAATCCATCTACAATAGATAGATGTAAATCCAAAAACGGGGCCTCGGTATCAGAAGAATTTGCTTTATTTAACTGAAGTTCTAGGGGGTAAATCTGACTGATCAAACCATCAAAATAGGTATTATCAATATTTAATAAATCATCTAAATATCTAGAAGTAGAGCTAAAAGCTTCAATAATTTCAGATTGGTTATCAATGGAAAGCGACAAAATGAAGTCTCTTTCATAACAATACAAGAACAGATCAGCCACAAGAGGTGCGCAATTAGTACCCATCGGAATACCCACAATTTGTCTAAATAACTTAGTACCGAATCTAATATAAATATTGTCAAGTAGAAAGGTGAGGGCATCACACACTTTCTGACATGACCAAAGTGTATAATTCTTATGCTCTTTAGAAGTGAAAAATGCATTTCTGACATTACATGCAAGATAGAGAGAATCTTCTCTGTGAAAAGCCCATTCAATTAAGTTTGTTATTTATTGCACGGTCCCATTCGCCTTGCCATTCCGACAAGATGTATCTATTGATAAATGGTTTAAAATTATTAAAAGGAATTTTAAAAACAGACTGATCAAGATTGAGCGATTCCTTTGCTTTCTTGTCAGCCAACTCATTGCCGACAATGCCAATATAGCTCGGAAGCCAACAAAACAAGATTTGGTGCGTTTTAGAAATTTCATGATGTTTTTCGATCAGTTTTTGTATTTGAGGATTTTTAGATGATGAATGGTCTAAAGCCTTAAGCACAGAAAGTGAATCAGAAAATATAATTGCTTTTTGAAATGATGAAGAACTGATAAAATCTAAAGCTAGGTCTATTGCTTGGCTTCAGCTGTAAAAATAGATGAACCATCTGGAAGGCGCATGGTTTTGTGCGTATCTTTAGAAACATACGCACAACCAACTTTATCTCCTTCTTTGGAACCATCTGTATAGACTTGCTGGTAGTCATTGTAACGTGACTGCAGTACCTGAAAGTTTTGTTTGAGTAGCATTGGATTTGATTCGGATTTTTGCCATCATGCAAGTGAAACAGAATAGAAGGTTTTTTAATACACCAGGATGGAACTTCGGCGGTTTCATGTTTTTGAATATTTTTAAGGTCGATTCCTGAATTTTCTAGCAGTGTAAAATTCGTAATCCAAAAGGTTTGGTTGCTGTGGGTTTAGTTTCATACTTATCTACAAATTCAGGTGGAAATGAAATTTGGAATGCCGGGTAAGATGGACTAGCAGCAAGTCTGATAGCATACTGAAGAGAAGGTTTCTCTCTGCGCGAAGTTAAAGATGGTTCACCTGCTTCTACATAAAGGCTTAATACGGGAGAAGTACGGAAGGCTCCCATAGCTAAACGAAGGCCTTGATGATGGATAGTATCCAAAGATTTTAAATAAGACTTTCTGGCAGAACCATAAACAACAGACCCATAATCTAATTTAGATCTTATCAGAGACCGGTAAAGTTGTAATAAAGTGTGCCGATCTGCTCCCCAACTTGTATGAGCTAAAACTTTCAAAAGATTTAAAGCTTTTAAGCATTTCGCTTTGAGATATTTAATATGGGGAATAAAAGATAACCTTTAATCAAATATGACCCCAAGAAATTTGGCTTCTTCAACGACAGGAATTTGTGATCCGTATAAAAACAGGGAAGGATGGTCGTGTTTCTATCGTAGTTTACAAAAATGAACACACTGCGTTTTCGACTTGGAGAACTTGAAACCATTTTTATCAGTCCATTCTTCTATTCGTTTCAAGTTTTGTTGTAACTTTCGTTCAATTGTTTTCATGTTTTTTGAACGGTAACAGATACAAAAATCATCAACAAACAATGAACAGTCTGTTTTGTCGTCCATACATTGTGCAATATTGTTTATTTTGATGTTAAATAGCGTAGTTGAAAGAATACTACCTTGTGGGACACCCTGCTCTTGTGCATAGAGATCTGACAGGGTAGCTCCTACGCGGACTTGAAATACACGCTCACCTAAAAAACTTTTAATAAAACTGGGAAGTTTTCCCCTTAAGCCGAGGTTATGGAGATCTCTCAATATTCCATAACGCCATGTGGTATCATATGCTTTCTCCAAGTCGAAAAAGACAGCCACTACGTGTTCTTTGTTAATAAAAGCATTTCGTATAAATGTTTCTAGTCTTATTAAATTGTCGTTGGTACTACGTTCCGAACGAAAACCTGACTGATATTCTGAAATGAGGTTGATGGACTCTAAGTACCAGACTAATCTCTTGTTTATCATTCTCTCCAATGTTTTACACAAACAACTTGTCAAAGCTATCGGTCGATAATTCGTAGGTTCTGCATGATATTTCCCTGGTTTTGAAATTGGTACAACAGTAGCAAAACGCAAGCTCTCAGGACAGACCCCGGTTTCCCAAATATTATTATAGATATCTAAAAGTGTTGAAAGAGAACTTTTTGGCAGATGCTTAAGCATCTGATAATGAATTTCATCGGGACCGGTTGCCGTATCATGTGATTTGTCAATGGCTTCAACTAATTCGGATAAGTTAAAAGGTTTGTTGTATTCTTCGTGATTATGGGATTTGAAGTTTAGATTTCTTTTCTCTTGGTCCTTTTGGAAATTTCTAAAAGTGTCAGAATAATTTCGCGGTGATGAATTACTCAAGAATGTGCTACCAAGAGTATCTGAAATATCTTTTTTAGTTGAAGCTTTTGTGTCAAAACCAGTATTTAAATGTGTAAAACTAGGGGACTTTGTTTTTCCTGAAAGTTTTCGTACCATATCCTAAACCTTTTTAATGGGGGTTTTGTAGTTCAATTTGGAGACATATTCTCTCCACGACTTTCGTTTTGAAGCTCGGATCGTTCGCCGAGCTTTAGCTCTAAAAACTTTTACGTCGTTTAGCTTTTCTGAAGTGGGGCTTTTGCAGAACTTATTTAAATAAAAATCAAAAGGTGAGTTCCTTTAAGAGCAATGAAAACATTCATAAGAAAGAAGATGGGTCATACTACGTAGTTTCGGCTAATAAAGCCTCATCAGTGACCCTGTAAAGCCTGTTTGCGCTTTTGAATAGCCTCCTTGCAGTCATTATTAAACCAAGGCTTGCTTTTCTTAGTATTTGTTGAGGTCTTTGGAATGCATTGTTCTGATATATTAATAAGTGTATCTGTGAAATCGGAAACAATGTCAGATGATTCATTTAAGTGATCAACTGATAACTCTTCTTCACATAAATTATGGAATAATTCCCAGTCGGCTTTATTCATTTTCCATTTCTGGTTACAGTCCTCATCTGGTTCGTTTACGCTCTCAATTAAAACAGGGAAGTGATCACTTCCGCACTGATCGTCATGAACAGACCAGTCATAGTCCAAGAAGAGAGATGGGTGACACAAAGAGAGATCTAAAGAAGACAAATGACCTGTCGCAGGATGAAGGTAAGTATAAGATTTATCATTCATCAAGCAAAGAGCCTTCTGTGCTATAAAATCTTCAATAAGAGCTCCTCTGTTGTTGTTATCTTTACAACCCCATAGAATGTTGTGACCATTGAAGTCACCAACTAACAGATAAGGTGATGGAAGTTGACCCAGTAATGATTCAAGTTGTCCAGGTTCTAACGAAAATGAAGGCGGTATATATACAGAGTAAATTGTAGTTTCTTTATCCAAAGAAACCGATACTGCCGAAGCTTGCAGTTGTGTTCTTAATTTGATCTCACTTTGTGGTAAACAAGATTTAACAAAAATTGAACTGCCACCAGATGGTCTGTAACCATCAGAATAGATGTAGTTATATGTATTGAAACCTCTGATATCAATGTTGTCACCAGTTTTTTAAATTGCAGTGTGCTTCCTCTGGCTTTCGTTGCCGGGTCATTGCGGGGACACTGGTGGGGCTTTGTTGGCCGAAACTGCGTGGTGTGGCCCGTCTTCTTTCTTGTGAATATTTTCATTGCTCTTAAAGGAACTCATTTTTGAGTTTTATTATATTTCTTGCAAACATAAAACCGATCGGTTTAGTAAAGAAAGAAGTAATAAGAGTTCGTTGTAATTGGATTTAAGACCTCGACAATTCCATTGTAATATTTTGTGTTTTGTATCCATTTTATGGAGAGATATTTACATGACTAGAAACATATGCGTCATTTTCGACGAATTAACCTACTTTGGAGTAGGTAACCTAGTAATTCTATTACCCTTGCGAGGACGAGTTGGAGCATCTTGAATGTCCATTAAATCATCATCGTCATCGTCCTCTTCAAGAGGTATTTGCGAACAATGAAGTTTAGGAGGATCTTCCGATCCCTTCTTTGTTCCACCCGTGTCAGGTTTCTCTTTTACATGCGGTGCCGGCTCCGGTTCGGTCGCTATCGACCGATCGGGAGTCACCTGGCTTGCACCTTTTGACAAATTGGTTGAACTACGTGGTGCTGGAGTAGAACCCCATGCACCAGATTTTTTCAGTTCAGCAATGTACGATTCAGGAGTCTGCGTACCACTGTGTGTGACTGTGACACCAGCACCCTTTGTGATGCTTGCGTAACTGGTGCTTGGTGTTTTGTATCGTTCTTCTACAATTTTCGACCTTTGGTATTTTACAGTGAGTATTTCTTTTTCTTTTTTCCATGCCGGACAATCTCGAGAGAAAACAGCATGTTTGCCACCACAATTGACACATTTGGCTTCATTTCGACAATTTTGGTGATTACTGACATGTTTCTCTTCACCACAGTTTGGACAGAGTTGTTTCTTCTGACATCTGCTTTCGTGGTGGCCAAAAACCTGACAATTGTAACATCTGAGAGGGTTTGGTATATATACTTTTACATTTACAGACAGATAGGCTACTTTGATTTTCGTGGGTAAAACTGGTGTATTAAAAGTCAACACGTAAGTACTTGACGGTTTTAACACACCATTTTTTACGAATTTGGATGTTACGTACACCAATGACGCCTTGATCTCTCAGGTTTTCAATAATCTCTTCGTCGCTGCAAGGTCGTAATTCTGGGCTGCGTATGACACCTTTGCTGGAATTTAGCGTTTTGTGTAATGATACCTTAACTTTGAGATCTAAAATTTTTTTCGTTTTAAGCAGAGCTTCAACATGCCGTTGTCTCTCGACTTCAAGTAGCAGATCACCTGACCTAAGCTTTTTAATACTTTTTGGGTGTCCGGCTATGGACTGAATACTCTTTTCAATAACAAAAGGTGATAGACTTGATACTGTTCGTTCATCATCAAGTGATGTCATTACCAAGAAGCGCGGAACGTTGTTCACTTTTGGTGTCGCAGACTGCTGACTGGGTTCATCAGATTCAGATGATGACTCATCTTTTTTACGTTTTGTTTTGTTGCGGTTACTAGAAAGAGGGGGACCCATGAAGAAGGTTTGAAGATTCGTCTCGAGTGCTCTCCGCCCTCCGTGGAGCCCTACAAGGGAACACCATAATGGAGTGGCTATCCGACTCGCAGGTGTTAGAGATACACGTGAGATATACTCGCATAAACAAAATGCTTACACGATTGGTCCGTTGCGCCACCGCCTTCTAGAGATAAAACGACAGAAAAGGGTAAGGTAAATGGGCACATCGTTGGTATCAGGAAAGATACAAAAAGAATTGAAGAGAGAGTTAAGCGGTATCTCTAGGGCAAGGCGTGACCAGCCGATTGACTGTGCCGGACCGCACAGCCTCCCGTCTACACCGAAAAGCCAGGCCAAAGGGGCGCGTTGGGAATCTGAGCACCGCAACCTCAGGTATCCCTCAACCTCCAGGATCCCTTCTTCCGGCTTACAGGACGCCACACACGGCAAACGGGTGGTACTTCCTTTAGCTTTTCCCAGTGGGCACATTGACCACAGCAGCAACGTGCCCAGCGGGAATTGAGCCCCAGGGCCACGGCACGTCTTACCTGGGGGCCTATTTTCTGGGAAAAAAGTAGACCTGTCCATTCAGATAAGACCAAAAGATGCAGATAAAATGACAAACAGTGAAGACCCTGATTAGACTGACAAGAAGCAGTCTGAACTGGGTCTGCACTATTTGCTTAGACCAGGACTGCCCTTAATCTAAGGATCTGTAGATGTAGAAAAAAAAAGATAAATAAATAAATGTCCAAGCTGGTAAGAGCGCTGACTTACTTAGCCTCTCAACGCTATGGTTCAAGTCTTGCTCAGACCACATGTGAGAGGAAGGACAGGTAGTTTCTCTGCGGGTACTCCGTTTTGGCTCACAGGCTGGGAAATAAGCTTTAGAGAACCGTAAAACCGAACAAAAATTGTACTGGACACCACAAAAGGACTTATACCTCTGAACATAAACTAATTGGTGAAATACGCAAAGAGATATTGGCTTCACCTGTCAGATTATGCATTTACACGCATTTCGTACACATTTAGTTGTCCGAAATTGATGACGTCACAGTATGGAACAGGATTTAGGTAAAAACTCAATTATGCAACATTGAGATTGCAATATGCAATTTTGATATTCTGTTATGCTATATTCAGTTACAATTGTGCAAAATATTCCGCTTCTGCTTCTTCTAGTTCTCATTATTCTCGTTAAGTGGCGCTGTGATCGTTTTTCCGTAAACGTCCGCCTGTATTCGGAAGATACCAAAAAGAATCTGCAAGCGTATTGGTGACACGGAGGAGTGAAAGAAACGAGAGAACTATATTTTGGGCATAAAACGGACGATTTGGGGACATTACACCCTTCCCGATAAAATCATTTACACATAATTTTTATTTTATATGTCAGACCAGGAATCAGCTTTGCTGTGTTTGTTTTGTGTCCAAGTTTTATCTAAATATATCGCAAATGTGTTCAGGCCATTGCACCTCTAAAATATAAATTTGTTGTAAATACTTATAATAATTTTGTATGGCACGGAAAGGCTCCTGTCCAATGTCGTGTAGACCTTGGTGAGACTGCTCCTTTATGATCACCTGAAGCAAACATAGTTACAACTCTCTTTTGTGAAAATGCTTTCAGGTGAGAAACGACTTACGTTCCCTCTAACATTAATTTCTGATTTAGGGCATATCCAACGGAATTCTAAAACTAGGCATTTTGGTTCTGTTGTTTGATTTGATGTTTAACGTCACCTTCAACACAGTATAGATCATTTTGGAGACGTTGCTTCCACTTTTTGGGACTTTTGAAATGACATCTCCAAGCCTTGTCGCCCAATGAAACCAATAGGGTTTGTAAGCACCGCTTTGGCTCGGTAGACTTAGATCCTCTAAGCGGTTTACCAGTACTGGTGTGCGGGTCGGTTTCAGTTCATGCAGCCCATCTATTTCTTCAAGCCCCGATGGCCGGGGGTCTGATTCCCAGTTTGTTTTGTCACATGTTTATATAGATGTTCGTAACTGTTTGTGTTAAATGCATTCATTAATTTATAAGAAAATAGAAAACTATCTGACTTTTTATACTAGATTTTTGGCTTCAAGTGACAAAACGCAAAGGTTTCCACTTTTTAGCTCACCGTCACGTAGTGACGAGGTGAGCTTTTGGGATCACTTTTCGTCCGTCGTCCGTCGTCAGTCCGTGCGTCCGTGCGTGCGTCCGTAAACAATTTCTTCAAACGACATCTCCTCCTAAACCACTGATCGGATTTTGACCAAACTTCACAGGAATGATCCTTAGGTGGTCCCCTTTCAAAATTGTTCAAATGGTTCCGGTCCGTTGCACATCTAGGTCATAGGAGCCAAAAATAGATTTTTTTTCACCAAAAACTTAAAAAACCTTCTTCTCTGAAACCACAAGGCCCAGGTCTTTGATATTTGGTATGAAGCTTCATCTAGTGGACCCCTACCAAGATTGTTCAAATTATAGTGCTGGGACCAAAAATGCCCCCGCTCCGGGGCCCTTTGGTTTTACATGGGCTTATATAGGGAAAATCTTTAAAAATCTTCTCCTCTGAAACCGTAAGGCCCAGGTCTTTGATATTTGGTATGAAGCTTCATCTAGTGGACCCCTACCAAGATTGTCCAAATTATAGTGCTGGGGCCAAAAATGCCCCCGCTCTGGGGCCCTTTGGTTTTACATGGGCTTATATAGGGAAAATCTGTAAAAATCTTCTTCTCTGAAACCGCAAAGCCCAGTTCTTTGATATTTGGTATGAAGCTTCATCTAGTGGACCCCTACCAAGATTGTTCAAATTATAGTGCTGGGGCCAAAAATGCCCCCGCTCCAGGGCCCTTTGGTTTTACATGGGCTTGTATAGGGAAGAGCTTTAAAAATCTTCTTCTCTGAAACCGTAAGGCCCAGGTCTTTGATATTTGGTATGAAGCTTCATCTAGGGGACCCTTACCAAGATTGTTCAAATTATAGTGCTGGGGCCAAAAATGCCCCCGCCCCGGGGCCCTTTGGTTTTACATGGGCTTAAATAGGAAAAATCTTTAAAAATCTTCTTCTCTGAAACCGCAAGGCCTAGGTCTTTGATATTTGGTATGAAGCGTTACCTAGTGGACCCCTACCAAGATTGTTCATATTGTAGCCCTGGGGCCAAAAATGCCCCTGCTCGGGGGCCCTTTGGTTTTACATGGGCTTATATATGGAAAATCTTGAAAAATCTTCTTCTCTGAAACCGCAAGGCCCAGGTCTTTGATATTTGGTATGAGGCTTCATCTTGTGGACCCCTACGAAGATTGTTCAAATTATAGTGCTGGGGCCAAAAATGCCCTTTGATTTTTCATAGGCTTATATAGGGAAAATCTTTAAAAATTTTCTTCTCTGAAACCGTAAGGGCCATGTTTTTGATATTTGGTATGAAGCTTTATCTAGTGGACCCCTACCAAGATTGTTCAAATTATATTGCTGGGGCCAAAAATGCCCCCGCCCCGGGGCCTTTTGGTTTTACATGGGCATATATAGGGAAAATCTTTAAAAATCTTCTTCTCTGAAACCGCAAGGCCCAGGTCTTTGATATTTGGTATGAAGCTATACCTAATGGACCCCTACCAAGATTGTTCAAATTATAGTTCTGGGGCCAAAAATGCACACGCCCGAGACCCTTTGGTTTTACTTAGGCTTATATAGGGAAATCTTAAAAAATCTTCTTCTCTGAAACAACATGTCCCAGGTCTTTGATATTTGGTATGAAGCTTTACCTAGTGGACCCCTATCAAGATTGTTCAAATTATAGCCCACGGGCCAAAAATGCTCCCGCTCCAGGGCCATTTGGTTTTACATAGACTTATATGGGAAAAATTTTTGTCTCTGAATTCACAAGGCCTAGGTCTTTGATATTTGGTATGAAGCTTCATCTAGTGGACCTCTACCAAAATTGTTCAATAATAGCCCTGAGACCAAAAATGCCCCAGCCTTGGGGCCCTTTGGTTTTACATAGACTTATATAGGGAAAACCTTAAAAAATCTTCTTCTCTGAAACCACAAGGCCTAGGTCTTTGACATTTGGTATGAAGCTTAATCTTGTGGACCTCTACCAAGATTGTTCAAATTATAGCCCTGGGGCCAAAAATGCCCCCGCTCCAGGGCCCTTTGGTATTACATAGACTTATATATAGGGAAAATCTTGAAAAAGCTTCTTCTCTGAAACTAGTTAGCCCTGGTCTTTGATATTTGGTATGAAGCTTCATCTAGTGGACCTCTACCAAGATTGTTCAAATTATAGCCCTGAGACCAAAAACGCCCCTGTCTCGGGGGGCCCCTTGGTTTTACATAGACTTATATAGGGAAAATCTTTAAAAATCTTCTTCTGTGAAACCACAAGGCCTAGGTCTTTGATATTTGGTGTGAAATTTCATCTAGTGGACCTCTATCAAGATTATTCAATTTATAGTCCTGGGACCAAAAATGCCCCCGCCCCGAGACCCTTTGGTTTTGCATAGACTTATATAGGTAAATCTTTAAAAATCTACACATTATTGTAAATATCCGAATTATTGAATAGCTGGATAAAATTTATCGCTGCTGGCTTGAATTTGGCCCCTGGAAAAGCGAATGCGATCTTCTCAAACGGACGCTTGTCATCGGAAAAAATACGGCAAATCCACGGACATTACCGAACGTTACCGTCACCTCAATGACTGGTACCCCGTCTAACCACAGCAGAATCGAAACTGAATAATGCAAAATAGGACGTCCAAATGCCATATTTAAATACAAAGGTCTCAAATTAGAATGTGCATGTTGCATATTCGAATAAAGTAGTAAGATATGGAAAGGTTCATATTGCAAAGTGTGGTTTCAACAATTCATATTGTAATTGCACATTGCATAATTGAGTTTTTACCTTAATACTGTTCCATATCATAGCCATGCTGCAGGATGCTAGAATTAGTGCCGTCTAGTAATAGTTCATTATTGGAAATTGTATAAACGCTATTCCGACCGCTTTGGAGAGGTCTTATTACATGTATAATTTCAAAATAGAAATTTTATTCGCTGTGAGTTTACATGAAGTTCCGGATCGTGCTTTAAATTAAGCAAATAATGAAGGTTCTGATCAGATGCCACATTCTGTGCTCTGTAATCAGGGTCTTCAGTGTTTTCGAATGCCCCAGTAAAGGGACGCTTGGCACTAATGGGCAAATAAGCTGCATCAGTCAAAGTTGAAGTTCTTAAAACGCAGCATCTGATCGAGGCATACACTATTAATTTAAAATGCAGAAATTAAAGGGTCAAACGACTGACATGGTTTAAGCAAAACTTTTTTTTACTTCTTTTGCGTCTTTTTATGTTCCCACTTCCAAAGGAAATGGGAGGCGTGTCCATTAGGCTTAGACATTTTTTACAGAGGGGGAACAGAACAGAACTTTATTAACCAACTGCACAGGTTGTCTCGAGCATGAAAAACAAAAATAGCCATCGGAAGAGATGGCAAATCCCCCGACCAAAAGCCAATATGGCCTTCAGAAGATTGTTCACCAATAGAAAATGCACCAGAATTAAACCAGCAATATATCACAAAAGTATTGCAGTTATGGCCATCACAAGATTATACTGTCAGGGGAGATAACTAAACAAGAAGCCCATGGGCCACGATGCTCACCAGAGCTCGGGCAGGCACTGCCCACTGGCAGCCATGTATGGTTTTAATTTATTGATTATAAAGTCTCCCAAATGAACCCCCATTCCATGAGGACTCTGTATCTGAAATATTAGGTCTTTTATGAAGTGGAGGGGTGGGAGATGACCCAACAGAGCCCAATTTGATATCATTGAATGCATCTTATCATAAGTAACAAGAAAATATATGGTTTATTGGGGGGGGGGGGGGGGGTCTTAACGGTTTCTGAGATATTGGGCCTTTTATGAAGTGGAGGGGATGGGGAACAGCCCGGGCTCATCCCAAGAGACCCCCAGGTTGGGGTCTCTGAATGAGTTTTATCATAAAAAACAAGAATATATATATGGTTTAGGGGGCGGAATCTTATAGGTTTCTGAGATTTATCGCCTTTTATGAAGTGGCAGGGTGGGGCATGGCTCACGCACACTCCTGAAGACCCCTAGGTTGGAATCACCGAATGCGTTTTATCATAAAGAACAAGAATATATATGGATAAGGGGTGGGGATCTGAACGGTTTCTGAGAATTTGGGCCTTTTATGGAGTGGAGGGGCTGGGACATGGCCCAGGCACATCCCAGAGAACCCCCAGGTTGGTATAACTGAATGCATCTTATCATAAGAAACAAGAATATATATGGTTTTGGGGTGGGGATCTGAAAGGTTGCTGAGATATATTGCCTTTTATGAAGTGGAGGGGTGGGGCAATTGCCCATCCCGGGAGACCCCTAGGTTGGTATCACTGAATGCGTCTTATCATCAGAAACAAAAATATATATGGTTTAGGGGTGGAGATACGAACGGTTTCTGAGAAATTGGGCCTTTTTTGAAGTGGAGGGGGTGGGACTTGGCCCGGGCACTTCCCAGGTGACCGCCAGGTTGGTGTCACTGAATGCATCTTATCATAAGAAACAAGAATATATATGGTTTTGGGGTGGGGACCTGAATGGTTTCTGAGATATATGGCCTTTTATGAAGTGGAGGGGGTGGGGCTGGGCCCTGACCCATTCCATGGGGCCTCCAGGTTGGTGTCATTGAATGTGTCTTATCGTAAGGAACAATACTATATATGGTTAAGGGGTGGGGATCTGTAAGGTTTCCGAGATATCGGGCCTTTTATGAAGTGTAGGGGGTGGGGCAAGGCCCTGGCGCATCCCGGGGGCCCATAGGTTGGTGTCAATAAATGCATCTTATCATAAAGAACAAAAATATATATGGTTTAGGGGTGGGGGTCTAAACGGTTTCTGAGTTGAATGACCTTTTATGTAGTGGAGGGGGTGGAGCATGGCCTCGGCGCATCCCGGGGCCCCCAGGTTAGTGTAACTGAATGTGTCCTATCATAAGGAACAAGAATATATATAGTTTAGGGGTGGGGATCTGTAAGGTTTACAAGATATTGGGCCTTTAATGAAGTGGAGGGGGTGGGGCAAGGCCCCAGCGCATCCGGGGGGCCCCAGGTTGGTGTCAATGAATGTGTCTTATCATAAGGAACAATAATATATATGGTTTAGGGGTGGAGATCTGTAAGGTTTTGGAGTTATGGCCATCACAAGGTTTTATTGTCAGGGGAGATAATTCAAAAAACCAGGGCACCCAGAGTCGTGGTTCTTGAACCTGACACACCTGCTTAACCTCATGTACAACTGTACCTAGTACCATCAATATATATCAAAAAGTACTGGAGATGTGGCCATCACAAGGTAGTGATTCTATATAATTAGAAGGGGAGATAACTCAAAAACCATGGCAACCAGAGTTATGGTTCTTGTGCATGACACACCGTCTCGGCCTTGGGTACAACTGTGCCATGTATCATCAATATACCTTAAAGGGTATTGGAGTTATGGCCATCACAAGGTAGTCACTCAATTTTATTGGAAGGGGAGATAACTAAAAAACCATGACAATCAGAGTTGCTGTTCTTGTGCATGACACGTTGTCTCAGCCTTGTGAACAACTGTGCCAGGTACCATCAACATACCTCAAAGGGTACTGGAGTTATGGCCATCACAAAGTAGTCAGTCTATTTTATTAAAAGGGGAGATAACTCAAAAAGTATGCAATCCAGAGTTCTGGTTCTTGCGCATGACACGCCGTCTCAGCCTTGTGAACAATTGTGCCAATAATCATCAAAGGGTATAGGTGTTATGGCCATCACAAGGTTGCGTCTACGGACGGACGGACGGACAGACGGACAGACGGACGGACGCCAGGCTGATCGCTATATCCCCCGAACCTATTCGGTCGGGGGGAAAAATGAACAGGCTCGTTTATTTATTTATTTATTTATTTATTTATTTATTTATGTTTGATCTTCCGTCGGATTTGGTATGTCTCCCTTTTCGACTAAGCCATTTCAACCATTTGGGATCTAGACACTACAGAATAGATTGGTCTAATAAATCAACCTCCCTCAGTATTTTGATTTTATTTGGAGACATAAAATTGTATAAATAAAAGTTGCTCCGACCCAGTGATCAAATGTAGCGGAATACGAGTGTGTTGAAAACATCAGTATTATCACGTGTGCGATGCACAGTGAAATATCTGATGTTTTCAATACACAGAATGATAATTTGTAGGCTGTCCTCAGTGTATAGATATGTGATCGTCAGTCGGCCCCCGCCCATCGGGGCTTGAAGAAATAGATACGCTGCATGATGCTTCCACGTAGCGCATACGAGTACTGGTAAACAGCTTAGAGGTCCTAAACCTGCCAAAGTAAAGCGTTGCGAGTCGGACCGTTCATGCTTATAAACCCTATTGGTTTCATTGGGCGACAGGGTTTGAGATGTCATTTCATCTCAATGTCAGGTAGAAGTCCCACACAATTGGAAGCAGCGTCTCCAAAATGACCTATACATTGTTGACGGGGACGTTAAACCTCAAATCAAACAAACAAGCAATGTGATCGTCAGCAAAGTTGGTGGAAATTAATTCAGATACAGGAAGGTGCATGTAAATAAATAAATAAATAAATAAATAAATAAATAAATAAACAACAGTTTCTTCCAGCTAGAAAAAAAGAGTCAACTTCTTGGAGACCTGCATCGTTTCTGTGGTCTTTTATTGAAATAGCCCGTTTGAAGATAAAAACACTCAATGATAAATTCAAGAGCAATTTCGTGTGAATAGAGCGCAAAAAGCCATTAGTCATTATTTTTTCAAGTTTTAACTAAAGCCTGTCTCACACAGAACACGGCTGGGCACACGGTTCCAATACGGTATACTCGGTTATACACGGGTTGACTGGTACGAGTATTGAGCTCCAACCGTGCCTGGGGATGAGTTGGTACGATTTAGACTCGAATGTAGCACGAGTATGTACGAACAAAGCAGGGATATACTCGGTCAAGCAAGGTTTGTCACGGTTGGAACACGATTTGCAAAATGATTTTCATACGATTGTTGTACGGTTCCAAGTACGGTATAGTACGGTCTGTTACGGCCTATACTACGATTATACACTACTTTTACTCGATTAACTGGACATTTACAGGGTTTACATACGGTCCAACCGACTTTTGTTCGAGTTATGCTCGAATTATCACACATCCGTGTAGGTTTTGATAAAAATTGACTCGTTTTGATGGCTTGGCTTCATAAATTTTCGAACTTTCAACAAAGAAGTTATCAAAATGGCAGATGACAGAATAAGGGAATTAGAAATCATGATAAGACTGATAGACATTGAGATTATTTTGGCCAGAAGGCGTGAGGGGAGACAATAGCAAGCCAACAGATGGAGTCCTCCAGCTCATCCGGGTCGACAGGGTCAACTGGTTGAAGTTGTCGGAGGGCCTTGATGGCCCTTTTTGTATTCTCGCTGGTAGAATCATCCATGGGGATTCTTTTGGGGACATTCTGTAGCTTTGTTTGCTTGATTTTAGGTTTAACGTCCCCGTCAACACTGTAAAGGTCATTTTGGAGACGTTGCTTCCAATTTTGTGGGACTTTTATCTGACATTGAGATGAAATGACATCTCAAGCCCTGTCGCCCAAGGAAACCCATAGGGTTTATTAGCATGGACTGTCCGCCTCGCACCGCGGTTCCTGGACAGGCGGTTCTTGTCCTTTGGGATCATTGATTCCATTGTGTAATTTTGAAAGTATCTGAGGGTCACTGATGAGGCCTAGATGGCCGAAACTAGCTAGTCTGACCCAGAAAACATGTACACTCCATATTTTTCAGTTCTGTGGTGTATTCCTTGCTTCCAAAAGATAACCCTTTTATAGAACATATTTAGATCCTCTAAGCGGTTTACCAGTACTAGTGTGCGGACCGGATTCAGCTCTGCGTGGAAGCATCGTGCAGCCGATATATTTCTTCAAGCCCCTACGGGCGGGGGCGGACAAGCACTCTGTTGTTTCAAGGTGGCAGCAGGTAGTTGGGTTTTCTGTTGTGTTCGAGTGCTGTATGATCATACACGAGCTTTGTGCAGACGTAGAGACCGTGTCTGGTCGTACTTGACCATGTATAATTCGTACTTGAACCGTATTGGTCGTATGGCGATCGTATAAAACCGTGTGTACACTCGTGTGAATTGTACGGTGATCGTGTGACATTTGAGTGTTAATCCGGGTGTTGGGTGTAGGACTTGGGAACGGTTTCACACGATTCCATACGATTTATATATGATATTGACACGGTTGAGCTCACTCGTGGAGTGGACTTCATGTGCGGTTGTATATACGGTCTCATACGATCTCACACGGTCTCTCACGGTCTTGTGCGATCGCTAATACGATCATACACGGACATGGCACCCGTGCCAGTTTTTTGAAAGTTTTAAAAATCATACACGGCTTTCACGGATACACTCGAATGGCCCGACTGTAACTCGGATAAGGCCACAGTTGGTTCGGTTGTATGTACGGTTTATACGGGTGGCCAACCGTATAAGCCGTGTGTTCTGTGTGAGACAGACATAAAGAGCGTTGTAAATAGATTACATTACTCGCCCGCCTCTCAGTACTTTCATTAATAACATGCAGGCATAGTTGTTTTAACTCATTGTATGCTAGTGGACTCTTCCATTGCTATATGAAGGACAAGTCCAATGGTCAAATAAGGGTAGTCAGGCCTATTTTTTTCGTTTTTATTCTATTTTTGGTGGAAAATTCGGTTAGCAAATAGTGCAGGCCCTGATCAGACGCCGCGTTCTGCGGCGTCTGATTTGGGCCTGCACTGTTTGCCAAGGTACCCCTTTAGGGTTTCCAGCATACAATCGGTTAATATACATATTACAGGCATTTTAGTCTAATAGAAGACCACATTGTAAACTGCCTTACTAGACACCTTTTGATAGTGGTTGGGAAGATAGAATGATTTTGAAAGGGTAACCTCCCCTCAAGGTGCATCCGTTTCCTTTAATATTTCAGCGAAAAGGAGTTGTCGTCTTTGGCAGTTTATCAGAAATCTTCTGCTAGATCCAGAATCAAATCCATCTCTGATTTGTTGGGAAAACAGAGACGAAGGAACATTCCGGCTGGTGCAGTCCAAGAAAATAGCTTACATCTGGGGAATGAAGAAAGGAAATAGCGACATGACCTATGACAAACTAAGTCGCGCCATCAGGTACGTCTTTATGCTGTTTCGTATGTATGTGTGTGTGTGTGTGTGTGTGTGGGGGGGGGGACTTTTACCCGACACTGAGATGAAATGACATGTCAAGCCCTGTCGCCCAATGAAACCGAAAGGGTTTGTAGCATGGACGGTCTTACTCGCACCGCTTTGCCTGGGCGGTCGGTTTCAGCCCTGTGTGGAAGCATCTTGCAGCCTATTTATTTCTTCAAGCCCCGATGGGCGGGGGCCGATGTTTGTATGTATGTGCGTGCGTGCGTGCGTGCGCGTTTGTGTGTGTGTATGTATGTATATATGTATGTATGTGACCGGCCCTGATTGCTCAGTTGGTAGAGTGTCCGCTCCGGGGAGCGGGAGGTCACGGGTTCGATCCCGGGCCGCGACATACCAAAGTCGTTAAAAATGGTACTAGCTTGTCCTCGCTTGGCACTCAGATTTACGGGGTAGAGCTAGGACTGGTCGACCCAGTGTCAGGATAACGTGACTGGGTGTGGTATCATGTAATGTGTCTGGGACATGATACTTCAGTGAGGCAGCACTATAAAAGTGAGCATTGAGCTCCCTGTCGCAACCAGACATCGTCGTGATATGACTGAAAAATTGTTGAAAGCGACGTTAAACCCGAATTCACACACACACACATACATGTATGTTGTCTACTGATTATTTTAAAAGTCATTTTGCCAACGGTGTGGATCTAGATCAAGAGCAGTCTGACCAGGGTCAACACCGTTTGCCTGTATGCGAAAAATATGTTTATTGTTTGCAAAAAGGCGCAGTTTACGACATTTTTTATATGCTGTTTTTCTTGGCGTCTGCCGGTTAAAGCGTTAGTCACATGATACAAACTGAATGATCTACGTGTTACGGTCGGTGTCCCCAACTACCGTAGTTGTCCTAAGTAATCGGACACCTTCTTGCCTCATCGTACTTGTTCCAAAATTTGAACAAGTACAAGCTGCTGCCTGATGTTGCGTCTCAAAATGAATGGATGGGTGGGACACAGTGTAGACCACGATGAGACGCCGCCACACCTTGATCTATTGACCTACACTATTTGCTCAGGCCTGTCTAAATACGCACAGTAAATACGGTATTATCAGTTACCCCCTCCAATATATATTGCATTGTAACGCACTGACCTGATAAACATATGCTATCTCATGACAAGTGAGCTTTATCATGTCAACGTGACATTGCACTTTTATGAAAGAACCGGGCTACTGGAAAAATGACAAAATTATTATTATTACTGGACAAAATGGAAAAATTACTAGAAAATGTGATAGGAAAAAATATGGTCACCTGGTACAAACTATATCAACCTGCGAAATATTCGGCTGCACTGAGGACCACCGATAACTTATTGTAAACTGCTATTTTTAAGAGTGTACAAGGGGGTAAAATGATAAATAGAATACCAGATTCGTGTCATTCGATATCAAGTTTACCATGCTCGGCTTCGAGAACGCATGTAGAATCGCTCGGCAAGCCTCGCGATTCTACAAGCGTTCTCGAAGCCTTGCCTGATAAACTTAATATCTAAAGACACAAACCTGGTATTCCCTATTTCTACGGCACCAAAAAGCAAAACAGTCTTTTCGAGCACGTGCGTTCAGCGACGAAAAAAATCGACCGGCTTAACCCTTTTTGTAACAAATGGAATCTTCCTATCTATATATAGCAAGAGTCCATTTCAAAATTTAGGGGTGTCAGGTTGTGTTTTCATCAAAATCTATTTGGGAAATGATTGAACTTTTAGCAAACAGCGGAGGGCCTGATCAGACGCCGCGTTCTGCGGCGTCAGATCTGGGCCTGCGCTGTTTGCCAACTACCCTTTTTAGCTCCACTGGCCGAAGGCCAGCGGGGCTATTGTCATGGCCCTGTGTCCGTCGTGCGTCCGTGCGTTAACTTTTTCTTTAAACATCTTCTCCTCCTAAACTACTGGGCCAATTGTAACCAAACTTCACAGGAATGTTCCTTACATAGTCCTCTTCTAAATTCCTTCAAAGAATTTTGTAACACCCAGAACTCTGGTTGCCATGGCAACAAAACCAAAAAAAAATAAAAATCTTTAAAAATCTTCTCCTCCAAAACCACCTGTTGGATTTCATTTTTATTTTGCATGACTATTCCTTGGGTTGACCTCTTTCAGATTCCTTGAAGAAATTTTGATCCGACAAAAAACATGGCCGCCATGGGCGGGGCTTATTTTCCCTATTTAACATATAGTGTAATGCTAAAACATCTTCTCCTCCTAAACTATTGGGCCCGTTGTAACCAAACTTCACAGGAATGTTACTCACTTAGTCCTCTTCTAAATTCCTTCATAGAATTTTGTTACAGCCAGAACTCTGGTTACCATGGCAACAAAACAACACAAAATATTAAAAATCTTTAAAAATCTTCTCCTCCAAAACCACCTGTTGGATTTCATTTTTATTTTGCATGAATGTTCCTTGGGTGGACCTCTTTCAGATTCCTTGAAGAAATTTTGATCCAAAAAAAAAACATGGCCGCCATGGGCGGGGCTTATTTTCCCTATTTAACATATAGTGTAATGCTAAAACATCTTCTCCTCCTAAACTACTGGGCCAATTGTAACCAAACTTCACAGGAATGTTCCTTACTTAGTCCTCTTCTAAATTCCTTCAAAGAATTTTGTTACACCCAGAACTCTGGTTGCCATGGCAACAAAACCACACAAAAAATTAAAAATCTTTAAACATCTTCTCCTCCAAACCCACCTGTTGGATTTCATTATCCCCTCGCACAACATAGTTGTGAGGGGGGATATAGCATTTGTCCCGTACGTACGTGCGTAAGTACGTACTTTTGTCATCGCTCTAGCGCAACGTACGTACATACTTTTGTCATCGCTCTAGCGCCACGTACGTACGTACGTACTTTTGTCATCGCTCTAGCGCCTACATTTCTTGACCGATTTTAATATAACTTCACACAAACGTTCCTTACGACAATATCTGGAGCAAGATTGACTTTCAAGGTCATGACCTCAAGGTCAAGGTCACACTGGCTATTTTGTGAAAAACTTTGTCATGGCTCTAGCGCCTACATTTCTCCCCCAATTTCAATATAACTTCAAACAAATGATCCTTGCAAAAATATCTCGAGCGAGTTGGACTTTCAAGATCATGACCTCAAGGTCAAGGTCACTGTGGCTATTTTTAGAAAAACATTGTCATCGCTCTAGCGCTTACATTTCTTCACCAATTTCAATATAACTTCACACAAATGATCCTTATAAAAATATCTTGAGCGAGTTCCACTTTCAAGGTCATGGCTTCAAGGTCAAGGTCACAGTGGCTATTTTTAGAAAAACTTTGTCATCGCTCTAGCTCCTACATTTCTTCACTGATTTCAATATAACTTCACACAAATGTTCCTTATGACAATATCTTGAGCGAGTTGGACTTTCAAGGTCATGACCTCAAGGTCAAGGTCACTGTGGCTATTTTTAGAAAAACATTTTCATCGCTCTCCACCAATTTCAATAGTACTTCACACAAATGTTCCTTATAAAAATATCTCGAGCGAGTTCGACTTTCCAACTCATGGCCTCAAGGTCAGGGTCACTGTGGCTATTTTTAGAAAAAACTTTGTCATCGCTCTATCGCCTATATTTCTTCACTGATTTTAATATAACTTTACACAGATGTTCCTTATTACAATATCTCAAGCGGGTTCGACTATCAATGTCAAGGCCTCAAGGTCAAGGTCAAGGTCACTGTGGCTATTTTTTAGAAACACTTTGTCATCGCTCTAGCATTTACATTTCTTCACCAATTTCAATATAAATTCATACAAATGTTCCTTATGACAATATCTCTAGCGAGTTCCACTTTCAAGGTCAAGGTCACTGTGTCTATTTTTAGAAATTCTTCGTCATCCCTCTAGCGCTTACATTTCTTCATCGATTTCAATATAACTTAACACAAATCTTCCTTATGACAATATCTCACCATTTCGACTTTCAAGGTCAAGGTCACTATGACTATTTTTAGAAAACTTTGTTATCGCTCTAGCGCCTACATTTCTTCACTGATTTCAATATAACTTCACACAAATGTTGCTTATGACAAAAACCTTGAACGAGTTTGACTTTCAAGGTCAAGGTCACTGTGGCTATTTTTAGAAAAACTTTGTCATTGCTCTAGCGCTTACATTTTTTCACCAATTTCAATATTACTTCACACAAATGTTCCTTATAACAATATCTCTAGTGAGTTCCACTTTCAAGGTCAAGGTCACTGTGGCTATTTTTAGAAAAACTTTGTCATGGCTCTAGCGCTTACATTTCTTCATCCATTTCAATATAACTTCACACAAATGTTCCTTATGACAATACCTCGAGCGAGTTTGACTTTCAAGGTCAAGGTCACTGTGGTTTTTTTTAGAAGAACTTTGTCATTGCTCTAGTGACTACATTTTTTCACAAATTTCAATATAACTTCACACAAATGTTCCTTATGACAATATCTCTAGTTATTTAGACTTTCAAGGTCAAGGTCACTGTGGCTATTTTTAGAAAAACTTTGTCATCGCTCTAGCGCCTACATTTAATGATGGATTGTAATAGAACTTCACACAAATGTTTCTTATGATGATATCTCGACTTACTTCGACTTTCAAGGTCATGACCTCAAAGTCAAGGTCACTGTGGCTATCTTTAGAAAAACTTTGTCATCGCTCTACCGCCTACATTTATTAATAGATTTTAATATAACTTCACACAAAAGATGCTTATGATAATATCTTGAGCAAGATCTACTTTCGTGGTCATGGCCTCAAGTCAAGGTCACTATGGCTATTTTTAGAGAAACGTCACCACTCTAGAATGTACATTTATTGGAGGATTTTTAAACAAACTTTACACAAATGTTGCATATGATAATATCTCAAGCAAGTTGGACTTTTGCCATTTCAGTGTTTTCCACACACGAAGTTGTCTAGTGCGAGGGGATTTGTATCGCATGCGATGCCTTGTTTTTATTTTGCATGAATGTTCCTTGGGTGGACCTCTTTTAGATTCCTTGAAGAAATTTTGATCCGACAAAAAACATGGCCGCCATGGGCGGGGCTTATTTTCACTATTTAGCATATAACGTAATGCTAAAAAATCATTTTCTGCAAAAGTGCTTGTGGGATTTCATTGTAATTTGCATGAATTGTCCTTTGGTGGACTCTTGTCAGATTCCTTGAAAAAAAAATTGATCTTACAAAAAAACATGGCCGCCATGGGCGAGGCTTATTTTCACTATATAACATATAGTGTAATGCTGAAAATATTTTCTGCAAAAGTTCTTGTTTTATTTCATAGTTATTTGGCATGCATGTTCCTTGAGTGGACCGCTGTCAGATTCCTTGAAGAAATTTTGATCCGACATAAAACATGGCTGCAGTGGGCGGGGTTTATTTTCACTATATAACATGTAGTGTAATGTTAAAAAAGTCTTCTCTTCTTCAAAAGTTCTTGTTTATTTATTTATTTATTTATTTAAAAGTACCTTCCTGTATCTGAATTAATCTCCTCCAATTTTGCTGACTATCACATATCTATAGAGGTCCACCTACAAATTGTCATTCTAAAATTCAAAACATCAGAAATTTCACATGCCTATCACACTGGTGATAGAACTGATGTTTTCAACACAAACTCTATTTATACGACTTGATGTTTCAAAATAAATTCAAAATACTGAGGGAGATTGATTTATTAGACCTAATTATACTACAGTGTCAACAGTTCTCCAGATCCCTGAGGGTTAAAATGGCTTAGTTGAAAAGGGAGGCATACCGAATCCGACGGAGGAAAGGAAAAAATAAATAAATAAAGAAATAAAAACATAAATCTGTTCATTTGTTAGCTCCACTGGCCAAAGACCGGCGGGTCTTATGTTATATGTTATGGCCCTGTGTCTGTTGTGCGTCTGTGCGGTTGTGCATCCGTGCGTTAACTTTTTTCTTTAAACATTTCCTCCTTAACTACTTGGTCGATTGTAACCAAACTTCACAGGAATGTTTCTCACATAGTCCTCTTCTGAATTCCTTCAAAGAATTTTGTTATATGCAGAACAAAATGGCATCGAAAGCAAAAAAAAGATATTTAAAAATCTTCTCCTCCAAAACCGCTCAATGGATTTTATTCTTATTTTGCATGAATGTTCCTTGGGTGGACCTCTGTCAGATTCCTTGAAGAAATTCGGATCAGGCAAAAAACGTGGCCACCATGGCCATGCCCCACATGACTGCCATGGCCATGCCCCTTGGCTCATTAGCTTTCAAAGACTTATATGGGGAAAAGTTTTAAAAACCTTCTCCTCCAAAACCGCTCAACGTAATGGATTTCATTCTTACTTTGCATGAATGTTCCTTGGGTGGACCTCTGTCAGATTCCTTGAAGCAATTTTGATAAGACAAAAAACATGGCCGCCATGAACACGCCCATTGGCTAATTAGCTTCCATAGACTCATAAAGGGATCTTTTTTTTTTTAATCTTCTCCTCCACAATATGTTGTGCTAAATGGATTTCGTTCTTAATTTTCATGAATGTTCCTTGTGTCTACCATTGTCAGATTCATTGAAGAAATTTTTAAAAGACAAAAAACATCGCCGCCATGGCCACCACCTTTGGCTCATTAGCTTCCATAGACCAATAAACGGAAAAACTTTTTCTCTGAAACCATAAAGCCTAAAGCTAAGACATTTACACGTAGTATGTAGCAAAGTTATGTGGTCACCTACTAAGTCCTGCGAACTATGACTCTTGAGTCCAAATTGGCAACGCCCCGGTGCTTAGTAGCTCCCATAGACTAATAATGACAAAATCTTGAAACTTTTCTCCTCTGAAACCATAAGGCCAAGAGCTTAGTATGTAGCAACTTGAAGTATTCATCTGCATAAATCCTGCCAACTATGCCCCTGGGGTCCAAATTGGCCACACCCTGAGGCCCATAAGCTCTCATAGACTTATACTGGGAAAAACTGACAAAAATCTTCTCTGAAACCATCAGTGCCCAGAGCTTAGATATTAAGTATGCAGCAACGTCAAGTGGTCACTCAAATAAATCCTGCCAACAATGCCCCTGGGGTAAACAATTGGTCACGCCCAGAGGCATATTAGTTCCCATAGACTTATAATAGGAAAAACTTAAAAAAGTCTTCTTCTCTGAAACCATAAGGCCCAGAGCTTTAGATATTTAGAACGGAGCAATGCCAAATGGTCACTCACATAAATCCTGCCAACCATGGCTCTGGGGTCCAAAAAATATAGAATGGACATTCCTTGGGTGGATCACTTGTTTCTTTTTTACCCATTGCATGCGGGAAAACCCTAAATGGGTACCTTGGCAAACAGTGCTGGCCCAGATCAGACCCCACAGAACACCATGTCTGATCAGGGCCTGCACTATTTGCTAACAGAATTTTCCATCAAAAATAGAAAAAAAATAGGCCTGACACCCCTTATATGACAAATGGACTGGTCCAACATATAGCAATAGAAGAGTCCACTAGTATACCATTGGTTAATGTAATAAATATGACAATTGTCTGAAGTGAGCCGGTGGAGCGACAGGCCCTCTTGGGCCTCTTGTTTGGGGTTTCCTGTACTAAATGGGCTAATCACTCAATCAGAGCGCCCCGTCTTTCGGGGCTTGGACAAATAGATTGGGCTGCATGGTGCTTCCGCACAGAGCTGAAACCGACCGAACTTGAATGCTGGTAAACCGCTCAGGTCTAGGCCTGTCCAGGAGAGTGGTGGGAGTCGGGCCCGCTCCTTAAACCCTAGCGGTTTGTTTGGGCGGTAGAGTTTGAAATGCCATTTCATCTCAATGTCGGGTAGACGGCCCACAAAACTGGAAGCAGCGTCTCCAAAATGACCTAACTAGTGTTGACGGGGACGTAAAACCTCAACTCAAAAAGAAACAAAAACTCGATCAGAATAGAACCTTCCATATCTGCATTGAAAACAAATGGGACAACAAGCATCAAATTAGCACAGAGTAAGGATTCTGATCAGACCATACGGATGTGCAGGCCGACAAGTCCGAGTCTTCGCGGAGCGTATATGCTCGAGGACCGCTTTTGGTTTGGCGTGGCCTAAAGTAAACAGAATCTCACTTCATACAGTAAAAATCCTCTATTAGGACCACCTTTGGGTCTGTTCAAAAGTGGTCTCTAAGACCACTTTTGAACAGTCCAAAAGGTTGCCCTGGCCAGAGGTCATTGTGTGCAAAAATTACGAAGAAAGAATAGCTGCAATCATCTAAATGTTTTTTTTTTTTTTTAAATACTAGTCCCAATGGCGAAATTTCACTGTCACGCATGAAATTTGAGCTTCCGCCCATCGTGGCTGGGAGAAATTGGCTGCATGGGCTGCATGGTGCTTCCGCGCAGTCGAAACTGACCGCATTTGAGTACTGGTAAACCGCTCAGAAGGAGGCAAAGTTGTGCGTGTCGGTCCGTCCCTGCATATAACCATATTGGTTTGTTTGGGCGGTAGGGCTTGAGAAGTCATTTCATCTCAGTGACGGGTAATTTTAGTCCTACAAAATTTAATGCAACGTCTCCAAATTTACCTACTTAGTGTAGACGTGGGCGTAAAACCACAATTCATACAAACAAGCAAACACATGGAAGTTTTGAGACTCCTCAAAGTTTTAAATATGATCATTTTTGTTGTTGTTGTTTTTTATTTCAACTCGCAAACGTTCATCTAAAATTTTAATACCAAAACATCCCCTTCTTGTGTGAGAGTCTTTGTGTGTTGTTTGAAAATTCAGCATTCCTTTTGTTTTCTTTCAGATACTATTACAAGAAGAATGTTTTCTCGCCAGTGTTAGGGAAACGTCTTGTTTATAAGTTTGGCCCAAAAGCTGATGGTTGGAGGGAACGAAAGGATTCGAAATTACATGCGCTTTGATTAAGCTCGTCTGCCTTCGCTAGCGGTGCGAGAGCGGTTAACACATTCAGTACCAGAAACCCCTAAAGGGATACCTGGGCAAACAGTGCAGGCCCAGAACAGACGCCGCAGAACGCGGCGTCTGATCAGGGCCTACACTATTTGCTAACAGAATTTTCCTTCAAAAATAGAATAAAAATGAAAAAATTAAAAAAATTGTCTAACATCCCTTATATGGCAAATGGACTTATCCAACATATAGCAATGGAAGAGTCCACTAGCATACAATGGGTTAAATCGTAAAGGCAGGGTGCAACAAATCAAAGAGCTGTCAGCACTTGTGGATCAGTTGTCTCTGAGTGGCTGAACTGGGGCTTAGAAAGTTTCTTTTTACCCTTAAATTCCTGTAATAATTTATAAGCAAACATTGTAAACCTTGATCAGACGCTGCATTTTGTGGAGTCTGATCTAGTCTACACTGTTTGTCAAACCCAGCACATGATTTGACAGAGAGATAGACAGATAGAGAGAGAGAGAGAGAGAGAGAGAGAGAGAGAGAGAGAGAGAGAGAGAGAGAGAGAGAGTTATACAATTTGTGATCATACGCTATTCGGGGGCAGAATTTCACTGAAACATAAATCTTTATGGACTTACAAACATCCTATTACTTTGCTTAATGCGTTCGCTAATTTGAAATAAATAGAAACAACAACAGCAACAACAACGAACAACAAAGAATATACTGATTGTTGGATAACGTGGTAAGTTACCCACCCCACTTGTTTATCATATACCTTTCTTGCAAAGTCATATAGCATGTGGACTTCAAGCCCATTTGAAATAAGTGTTTTATCATAAAAAAATGTAAGCAGTACAATAAGAATCTTCATGGGTGTGAGGATGGGTAAAAAAATCAGTTCCGAGGGTCACTGGCCGGCATCACGAGGCTTGCCGAGTGATGCCAGACAGTGATCCCGAGGGATGGATTTTTCTGTCTACCCATAACACCCATGTAAGATTCTTTCTCCTGGATACCTTTCATTTCTGCGAGTGGATATTTTAAAGAGCACCCGCGTTATAACAACAGTAAATTTTCCGTATTATTGTGTCGTTATTATGAATCTGTCGCTATAAAGAATCCCAGTTAGGAGTATGATAGGTTGTAGAAGGTCTTTTCCACAGCATTACTCCAAGAAACAAATGTTACAGACATCGATGAGGCGATTCTAACAAATGTCTATAACATTGTTTCTTGGAGTATTAAATTACAAAAATCTTTCATGGCTATGGATTCGATTTGGGCATATCCAACCCGAGGGAAGCCCAAGCCGCTCGGAAAACAGGCTAAACCTTGAGAATTAATTCCATTGAAATTGTCGTTATAACGAGTTTTGCCGTTATAACGGATGTCGTTATAACGCGGGTCCTCTGTAATGCAGTCACTTCGATTGTTGACGGCCGGACTATTTTGATGGCAATAATGTGGCGTGTTTGGCTTCACTTTACGTGCAGTGACGTCAAACTTAACGAAGGTGTACGAGTGACGCCCTATTCAACCAGTACACATCAAACATGTGAAAATTCTCGATTTTAACCTATCCCTTTGTATAATTACATGTCACGGTACCTGTAGTGACGTCAAACTTAACGACGGCGTACGTGATGGCCTATTCAACCGGTGCACATCAATCACGTGGAAATTTTGGATTTTATCCTATCTCTAGGAAGAATAATTGGTGTATGATAAGAATTTCTATCCTAGTGTTTCCTTATCTGGGGCCAGTTGTTCAAAGCATCGTTAGCTTAACGAGCTCGTTAGTAGTCAAATTGTTAGCTCTTCTATTAAGTACAATATATAAAATTTTGTTATTTTTGCTGAACAAATGTGAGCAGCTTTTGCGGATGCTCACATTTTTTCAGCAAAAATTTTGGCATATTTGCCATATTAAATGATCAAAATTTTAACGATATGTTAACTAATGACGTCGTTAGTTTTGAACAACTGGCCCCTGGTGTACAAGAAATATTTTCGGTATGTGATAAGTGCAATTAAGAAATGAACGCAAAACTGAGCCGATGTTGTTCATGAATTAAATATATTACCTTTATTTTGCCTTTATTACTTATATTTACATTATTTCCCAGCCATCGTATGACGAAACTATTTTGCTTAAGGGCTAAAATGAAAAAAAAAAAAAAAGAAAGAAAAAAAAAGAAAGAAAAACAATTGCACGCATTTATTGACAGCAGAACGGTGTCGTTAGCGCCATAACGTCGCAATCGTCCAATTATATTAAAAATAATCATTGTTTATGCATCAGTCATTTGTAACCACTGCCCCCCACACCTATGGGGACAGCGGGGACAGTGACTTTTCACTTTTCACAGCCCTGCTAGAAGCCCTGCACTACGGGGGACCTCCAGCAGATCACAGCCCCGCTGTTTATAATAGTTCATTCCACCGGGGGTATATTTGCATAATATCAAAACCCCCGCATTAACCCGGCACGGCAGGGGAACACAGAGAGTATCTACCCCGCACATTAGCCCCGCTATACCCCGCCTATCCCCGTAGGTGGGGGGGGGGGGGGGGCAGTGGTTACAAATGACTAGTGCATTATTTCGACGTCATTGACGTCGCGTGAGTCAATGAATTCACTGGTGTATGAACATCAATGTTTCCCAGTAGTTTACAATAGGGACTTTCTGTAAATGCACTGATAATGTAAATATTGAAGTATAGGGGTCGTTCAATATTTAACGGACCTAACCCATTTACCTCGTGGCCAGACTCTTAATGGGGACTGTTATGCTAATATTTTGGACCATGTACGCGCAGCTATATTACAGAAAAGGCGCGGAAATATTACAAAAGGTGCGCTGCAGTTCATACTTGCAAATTTTCTGTGGACGTAATGAAACGTAACAGTTTCAAAATCTTACCCCAGCCACCCTATTCTCCTGATCTGGCACCCAGTGATTACTTTTGTTTCCGAACTTGAAGAAAGAATTGCGTGGAAGCTTTCAGCGTGTTGGGTGACAAAACGCTTTTGTAAAGAACAACGAAATTCTTTAAAAAAAATTGACTTTCAGCCTTGGAACATCGATGGAGGAAGTGCTTATTGCTGCGCGGTGACTATGTGGAAAAAGAAGTCAAGCGTGGCTCAAAGTTGTTAAGACCAGATACTTATTGAACGACCCTCGTATGAACAACATTACTTCCTGCACGGAAAATGTATTATAACTACAGTTTCTTGATATGCCGCATTGTATCACGTCGAGCTGATGCTTCAAGATCAATGTATCACACGCGGAGCTTCGACTATGTGTTATATCTGAAAACATGCAATAGATGCGACAGATTAAGTTTCTATGGTGATAATATGTATATGTGTTAGATCTGAAAACATGTAATATATGCGACATATTAAGTTTCTATGGCGATAATATGTATATGTGTTAGATCTGAAAACATGTAATATATGCGACATATTAAGTTTCTATGGTGATAATATGTATATGTGTTAGATCTGAAAACATGTAATATATGCGACATATTAAGTTTCTATGGTGATAATATGTATATGATGTGTTAGATCTGAAAACATGTAATAGATACGACAGATTAAGTTTCTATCGTGATAATATGTATATGTGTTAGATCTGAAAACATGTAATATATGCGACAGATTAAGTTTCTATGGTGATAATATGTATATGATGTGTTAGATCTGAAAACATATAATATATGCGACAGATTAAGTTTCTATGGTGATAATATGTATATGATGTGTTAGATCTGAAAACATATAATATATGTGACAGATTAAGTTTCTATGGTGATAATATGTATATGATGTGTTAGATCTGAAAACATATAATATATGCGACAGATTAAGTTTCTATGGTGATAATATGTATATGTTTTAGGTCTGAAAACATGTAATAGATGTGACAGATTAAGTTTCTATGGTGATGATATATAGAGAAACAAATGAAAGGATTGATAGGGACGGTGAAATCTGTTAAAAAGTTAAAAGATGACTCCTTGTTGGTAGAAACGGCTTCAAAAATCCAATCAGATAACCTTTTGAAACTAAACAAATTTTACATTCTGCCCATTATTTGTTCAATTCACGGCTCCCTTAACTCTTCTAGAGGTATCGTAAAAGACAAAGTTCTTAAAGGCGAGTCAGAGGCAGATATTTTGGAATATTTATCGGATCAAGGAGTCACCAATGTCAAACGATTCACGATAAAAAAGAAGGAAAGATCATAGAAACAAACACCGTTCTGTTAACGTTTAACAAAGAAACTCCTCCTAAAGCACTTAAAATTTTCTACAGAATCGTTCCAGTTGAAATGTATGTTCCAAACCCTCTGCGGTGCTTTAATTGTCAGAGGTTTGGTCATCATGAATCAAGATGTCCCGAAGACATAGGATCAATTTGTGAAAAATGCGGTACTGGTGGTCATGACCGCCATACTAGCCAATGAAAAATGTGTGAACTGTGGTGAAAGCCATCTATCAAGATCAAATCAGTGTCAGATTTGGAAAAACGAGAAAGAAAACATGAAAATTAAAGTTTCCAATCACACCACTTACTTTGAAGCCAAAAAAATGTTTGAAAATAAACCAGAATTTACCTTTTCGCAAATCCTTCAATCTGCAGCTCCAAAACCAGAAAAGAAAGAGGTAGCGTGCCAATGCGATAAAAATGGCGGCAAAATCTCGGAGAGATCAAAAGTCATTATTCCAAGAATTAAAAAAAACACCTGTCCATTCTTCTCAAACTGCTTCAACATCATCATCTTCTCAGTCTTCTCAGTCTTCTGCTTCTAGCAAATCACAATCTTCTGCCTCTGTAAAACCGAGATCATCATCTCAACACTCGGAAAACCCCAGTTCACACTCGGGACACGCGCCAAGACCAGCATCACGAACAAGGGATAAAGATAAAAAAGAATCGCCAAAGCCACCCAAAAACAAAACTTCTAACAGACAACAAAAAGGATCAGATCCTATCAAAATGGCAAATCGCTATGGGGATCTTGATCCAGACCAAGAAATGGAAAGTGATTAATATTATTAATCTCTTCATTTTCTCATGGATAATGCAAAACACAATAAAATAATTCAGTGGAATTGTCGAGGAATTAAAGCAAATTACAATGAAATATTATTACTTATATCGTTATTTTCTCCCCAAATATTATGTATTCAGGAAACTAAATTAAAACAGTCTGACATTATAAACATTACTAATTATTCGGCTTACCATTATATCCACAACGATGGCTTAAAAGCCTCGGGTGGAACTTCCATCTTGGTAAAATCAGATACTCCTCATAGCTCAATCGATCTTACTACAAATCTACAAGCAAAAGCTATGAAAGTCTCCATGTCTAAATCCATTACTGTTTGTTCTGTCTACGTACCGCCTCAATCCCATCTAGATCAGAATGATCTAGAAAACTTAATCCTTCAACCTCCTCGTCCTTTTGTATCAATGGGCGATTTTAATGGACACAACCAACTTTGGGGTTGTTCAGATTTGAATGATAAAGGTAAAATTATCGAAGACTTTATCACGGAGAATGATTTATGTTTATTAAATGACAATAAACATACGTATTCCAGCTTATTGAAAGTAGAAGTAAAACAAAGATCAGGAGTCGATACAATTAACTTACTCCACCAATCAAAGACACCAAAGGGAAAGAAACACAATGGAACCTATTCCTCCATTGATTTATCCATATGTCATCCATCTCTTTATTTAGATTGTGAATGGTCGGTTCATGATGACCTTCATGGGAGCGATCATTTTCCTATCATTATTAATGAAATTGAACCAGCAAATGACGTTTCTTTATCAAGATGGAATTTCAAAAAAGCCAATTGGGAGAATTTAAAAACACTTTGTGAAGATAAATTACAGTTTGAGAATTTTACAAATGAAATTGATCCAATCCTATCTTTTTCAGAATCACTTTTAGAAATATCTCACAAGTGTATTCCTAAATCCTCGACAAATCCAAAGAAAAATAGGCCTTGGTTCAATGAGGATTGTAAAGAAGCTATTAAAAATCGTAAAAATAGCTTGAAGAAATTTAACAGACAACCGACCGCAGAAAATTTAAATAAAACATGAATAATGCGAGCTAAAGCTCGACGTACTATAAAAACAGCCAAACGAACATCATGGCAAAAGTACGTCTCCAATAAATTCACGAACTCCAATGAAGAAGATCTGGAATATGTTGAGAAAAATAAATGGCAAAAATAAAAAATCACCTTGTACACACATTCAGTCTAATATTAATATTATTAAAACAGAGGAAGAACAAAACTTTCTTCATTTTGAGTCTAAAAATGACAAAAAATATTATCTTCCTTTCACGACAGCTGAACTTTCGGAATCTTTGCCAAATGCTAATGATTCAGCTGCTGGTTCGGATGACATACACTACCAAATTCTGAAACATCTTTCAGAATCTTCTCAGAAATGTCTTCTAGACATTTTTAATCTTATATGGGTACATTTCCCAAATGTTGGTCGGAAGCTGTTATAGTTCCAATCCCAAAACCAAACAAAAATCATAGCAATCCAACACATTACGATAACACACCCGTGCGACATAGAGCATTTTTCACATCTCCAAAATGGTTATTTTCTGATGAAAATCCGTGATATTTATCTTATTTGTACTGCAAACATAGGTTGTGGGTGCTCGTTAGAACCGCCTCATTGAGGCGGTTCTAACGAATACCCACAACCTATGTCTTGGAGCAGAAATAAGAAAAATAATGAATACCCCGTAAACCCCAGATTTCTCTATATAAAGTGGGGTTTAGGGGGGGGGGGGTCTTCATTTCACGGACTTGTTCACGTGATGAAATTATCGGCCTATCGCTTTAACAAGTTGCGTATGTAAAACTATGGAGAGAATGATCAACAAGAGACTTGTCTGGTATTTGGAGGCAAATAATTTGATCTCCAGATATCAAACGGGTTTCAGGAAAAATCGTAGTACTAACGATCAGTTAGTCAGATTAGAAACCTTCATTCGTAATGGTTTCATTAGAAAACAGCATGTTGTAGCCATATTCTTTGACTTAGAAAAAGCGTATGACACCACATGGAAATATGGCATTATGAAAGATCTACATAAAATTGGCCTTCGAGGTCATTTGACAAACTTCATTTCTAACATTCTTTCTAACAGATCTTTCAAAGTAAAAATTGGTCAGACTTTGTCTGATAATTACGATCAAGAGCAGGGTGTTCCTCAGGGAAGCATCTTATCACCAACCCTTTTTAACATAAAAATCAATAACATCACTAAATGTCTTGACAACGATATTAATTGTTCTCTATATGTTGATGACTATCTCATCTGTTATCGTTCGCAAGACATGGAAACTATAGAAAAGAAACTCCAGGAAAATTTGAATAAAATAGAAGAATGGGCGACAGAAAATGGTTTCAAATTTTCACAAACTAAAACTCAGTGTGTCCATTTCTGTCAACAACGGAACCTTCATCATGATCCTTTTTAAAAATTTATGGTTCACAAATTCCTGTGTGTGAAGAGGCCAAATTCCTTGGAGTTGTCTTTGACAAAAAACTGACATTCAAAGCACATATTAAGGCGTTAAGATTAAAATGTTCAAATGCCTTAAATGTTCTGAGGGTCATCTCCAGTACGAACTGGGGAGGCGATAAAAGTACACTTTTAAACCTTTATCGATCACTTATCCGATCCAAATTAGATTATGGTTCCATTGTGTATGGTTCCGCTCGAAAATCATACTTGAAAAGTTTAGATACTATTCATCATCAGGGCTTACGTTTAGCTTTGGGTGCATTTCGTACATCACCCGTTGAAAGTCTATATTCTGAGGCTGGTCGGGCCCATCGGAGTCTTACTGTTGGTTTTCTTTTGCTCCAGCATTTCAGTGGTTTCTTGCTGTCGAGTCCTCACCGTTGTCTCACCTCTGTGGTTCTTTGATTTTTTGTGTTCACGGAGATGTTGCACTGATGAGTTAGGAGGCCTTCATGCGGACTGAACAAATTATTTGTCTAAATCGCGACGGAAGTAAGGGCGAGGATTGTGGCAACGTATAATCGATTTAAGCCCCCCAGTGGAAATATTTCCACTGACCGTTCCAAGGCGGTTCTTCTGTGGCGATTTATTTATGTTGTTGTTTGTTACTTACTGTGTGTATCACTTGTGTCTTTTAATTTTGGATGGCCATATGGCCATTTTGTGGGAAAGTAACTGTCCTTATGGCCTTCCTTTGTTTAGGTTTCCATTATGGTCTGGTCGTTTAATGTTTGTATTTCTTTCCCTTTGGTGTCTTTGGTGGGTGTAGTAAGTTAATTGTATCGATTCCTGATCTTTGTTTTACTTCTACTTTGCGAGCCATTAGATGAGAGAAATTGTCATTACAGTATCTTACCAAACTTGCTGCAGATCCTCAAAATCCTGCTTATAACGATGTATTTTATCCTTTATACAAACAATTTTATCAAAACAGACCTCATGTTCTTAAACCGTTAGGTATTCGAATGGATACGTTAAGGAAGCCGACATAAATATACATAATATTGCCAAGTATTCTTCCTCTAAAAAGGAACCATGGACTTTGAAGCCTCCTACAATTCTGCTGGACCTTAATCAGAGTAAAAAGTCGGAAACCAACCCTCTTGTTTTTAAAACTAAATTTTTAGAGGTTACCTCTAAATATCACGATTATATGTCCTTTTATACAGACGGATCTAAACAAGATGACAAAGTAGCATGCTCAGCCACAAACAGATACGAAGCTTTTAATGTTCGTTTACCAGATAAATGCTCGATATTTTTTGCTGAAGCTACTGCCATTAATGTTGCTCTCATATCTATAAGAGATACAGACTATGACAAATTCATTATATTCTCAGATTCTCTTTCTGTTTCAAAATCACTTCAACATTTAGACCATCCAAATCCATTGATCCAACAAATTTTCAAACGTTATTTTGAATTGTCATCAACAAAAACCATTTTATTTTGTTGGATTCCTAGTCATATCAACATTCAAGGAAATGAATCAACAGCCGGCTAACATCAAGATTCCTTTTTCCGACTCTAAACATCATATTCGAAAATATAAACAAAATCGTTGTCAGAACTTATGGGATAAACAAGATTTCAATAACCTTCATGAAATCAAACCAAATTTTATTCAATCATATAGCTATCCCAAATCGAAAAGAGCAAGGTGTAGAATAGGTCATTCGCATATCACTCATTCTTTCATTTTAAAAGATGAAGATAAGCCACAGTGCATAGCCTGCGCACAAGATTATACAATTAAACATATTTTAATTGAATGCGCTGACTTTGGTATCATCCGTGATAGATTTTATCATGTTAACAATATATTTGAACTTTTTAATCAAATACATTATAAACAGATTTTATCATTTCTTAAAGAAATCCAAATGTTTAATAAATTGTAAATAGCTACGTTGAATCTAAATTTTTAATGTCTTAACATTTGTCATTATCCCAACATTCTTATAGAAAATTTTTAGACACCATATGACCAATAGGTTGAGGTGTCTATAAACAAAATATCACTCACTCACTCACTGTATTTCCTTTTGTTACGTTTTCGATGCGATAAAATAACGTTTCAGCGTCTAATGTCAAAGAATCTATGAGTGACGTCATTAAACGATAGCTTTTTTGCGTTACGCTCTTCCGCCCTGTGATTTATTGCAGATTCTAAAACTGGTAGCCAATAGTAAAATCTAGTGATATTGCGTGATAAATCACTGGACGGAAATGCAACCTTTTTATCCCGTTTTATGATGTCATTCATCGGTACATTGACGTTAGATGGTGTAACGTCGTTTTCTTGCATCAGATATGTCATAAAAACAAGTAAACGCATGGGATAGTCAGTTGTATTGGCGGGATTACATTACGAAAACACGCCTATACAAATACATTGTTTCCTTTAACGCCGAAAAAATGAAAATTTTAAGATGAAAAATTGTGATAATTTTCGTGTTTCTGCTGTAAATAATATAGAGTGTAGGTACTCGTAAGAACCGCCTCATCGAGGCGGTTCTAACGAGTACCCACAATCTATATTTTAGAGGCGGTCCCAACGAGTACCCACAATCTATATTTTAGAGCAGAAAAAGAAAAATAAGGATTACCCCTTTAAACCCCAGTTTCACTATATAAAAGTGGGGTTCAAGGGGGGTCAAAATTATATAGGCGTGTTTTCGTGATGCCTTTAAACGATGGCGGGAGATAGGAAGAATCTTAAAGAATTAACAGCATTTCCGTCGACTTAGTGTGTTAGAATCGAAATAGATCAGCTCTTGTGCCGCGCGTTATTGAGGGATAAATTACTTTTTGTCGGTCAGTTGTTAGTAAATCACTCGCGCTACGCGCTCGTGATTTGATCTACTTTACAACTGACCTCCAAACGGTGATATCTCACTCAATAAATCACTACTAGAGCTGATCTATTTATTAAATAAACCACAGGCGCACAGTGTTAGACTTTAAAATGCTTGATGCCGTCAAGAATGCTTTGTGAATGCTTTGCTGTAAAGTGTTTGATCGAAGCACAGAGCATTGGTGGGTCGATTGTCTCTTGTTTGTTTGTTGTTTGTATTGGAGTTTAACGGCCCAGTCAACACCATTTATGTAAATTTTGAGCCGGTCAGTTTACCTATGCACACTTTTCCCGGGCAGGCTTATACGTAAGCGGTTAACCAGTAGAGTCAACAATCTTTCGGCAGAAACGGACAACTGTCCTTCTTGCACACCAGACAAGGAAATCCGTGATTTTACTCTGGGATAGAAATTTATGTTCTGACCCTGGTGTTCCGACCCAGCAACTAACATAAGTGCGCTTCAATTCTGTTCAACTGCCGGTACTACTTACGCACCACTTTCATTTTGTAAACAATATACATGTGCGAGCTGTCAAACAGCGGATGACTATTATGAAAATGAAAAGTATAGTGCGCGAAAAATGAAACGATAAAAGAAAATAAAAAGGAAATGTTTGGGAAGTGTTGTGCAAAAAAAAAAAAAAAATCCAATATGGGGTTCTGTTCTAGATGGGAGTTTCCAGCCCTTGGGATGACCGTGCAGAGCGGAACCTCGGCATAGCCTCGGTTCCGCTCAGCACGGTCATCCCTTGGGTTGGAAACGCCCATCTACAACAGAACCCCATATCGGATTCTTATATTCTTGGATCAGCGGAATGGAGAATATGATCGTAGAATAGATTTCATGATCAATATCCTCAGCCCCCGCCCATAGGGGCTTGAAGAAATATATGGGCTGCATGATGCTTCCACGCAGAGCTGAATCCGGCCAGCACACTAGTACTGGTAAACCGCTTAGAGTATCTAAGCCTGTCCAGGAACCGCAGTGCGAGGCGGACCGTCCATGCTAATGAACCCTATTGGTTTCATTGGGCGACAGGGCTTGAGATGTCATTTCATCTCAATGTCGGGTAAAAGTCCCTCAAAATTGGAAGCAACGTCTCCAAAATGACCTTAACAGTGTTGACGGGGACGTTAAATATCAAACAAAACAAAAAAATGATCAATATCCACGAAAGAATGTTGCCGACCCCGACAAGTATCGAACCCGTGACCACCTGATCAACGGTCAGACGCGCACCCGACTGAGCTACCGAGGCCGGCGGTCGATTGTCTCTGAGTGTAGGCTGGAAAAGTGATCCTGAACGTTAACTTCAGACTGTTTCGTTTCAATTCCTGTACTCAAAGCAAACACTTTAGATCCAGATCATACGCCATTTTCTGCGGTGTCTGATCTGGGTTTACACCGTTTGCCGACCCAATCACATAAGCCTAGTCTAGATCTTTACACAACACACTGCACTCACAGTGGCAAAAATAGCGTGGTCGTTTGTTTGTTTGTTTGTTTGATTTGATGTTTATTTTGGTCATTTTGGAGACGTTCCTTCCAATTTTGTGGGTTTTTCGTCTGATATTGAGATGATATGACAAGTCAATCCCTGCCGCCCAATTAAACTAATAGGGTCTATAAGCATAGACGGGCCGACTCTTATCAATTTGCCTGGGCATGCTTAAACCCTTCTAAGCGGTTAACCTGTAGTTTCAGCTCTGCTTGGAAGCATCGTGCAGCCAAATCTATTTCTCCAAGCCCCGATGCGCGGGAGCTAAACGCGGTCGTAATTAACGGTTAGCGGAATTGCGTACGAAGCGGTGGCAGTCACGTGGACATTAGAAACGTAAAGCTACTGCGCTTAGTATCTTTGGGTCGTTTGACAAATAATCGACACATAAAGAAATCAGATACGCGGCTAATACAAGATTTCGTCCTGCAAGATGGTCACGGACTGGTGTATCCTGGGAAAAAATCCGTTCAACTTCTCATATGTGCAAGTATACACACAAGAGCCATACAACCATGGTTCTCTCACCTATGATTGGACGATGGCGACGTTATGACGTCAGCAAGTCCTTCCGCTGTTCATAGAGCAAAGTAGGTGTAAACACTTACTCACTTAAGTGTGAATATCACTTGGTTACAAGCAAAGTAGGTGTAAACACTTACTCACTGAAGTGGGAATAACACAGGGTCACAAGCAAAGTCTAGGTAAACACTTACATACTGAAGTATGAATAACACTGGGTCACAAGCAAAGTTTAGGTAAACACTAACTCACTGAAGTGTGAATAACACTGGGTCACAAGCAAAGTTTAGGTAAACACTTACTCACTGAAGTGTGAATAACACTGGGTCACAAGCAAAGTAGGTGTATTTTTTTTTTTTTTTTCAAGTCAAGTCAAGTTTATTCACTCAATCCATTACAAAATGGCAACATGAGGTACAATGTAAGAGCAGTATTTTACGAGGCTTGATGTACAAATAATAGCAATTCTGTGAGAAACATACACTAATCATGTAAACAACATTTTGGCTACATGCATATTGCAATATTTCATACACTAGTAATATTACATACGTAGCTCAAAACTCGCACTGATTTGCGTACGGTGGGAGGGTAAATTATATACTTTCAAAAATGTTTTTAATAAAAATACAAAGTTTTCGTAACTTTATAGGATTCTTAATGTTTAGGAGATTTGAGAAAGCTATCACATTTGGTCGCAGAGAATACTTCCTATCTATATATAGTTTTCTATGATTACTAAAACGGCTACAGCTTAAAAGATAATGATATTCATCGCCAATGTCAGAATGGCATAAATGACATGTCCGATTTTGTCTTGGAACTCTTCTCCAACGTCCCGTTTCAATGGGCAATCTGTGATTCCTAGTCCGAAATTTTACTAGATATTTTCTGAATTTGTCTCCAACACTAACGAGATAATTTTCGAATCCAAATTTAGTTTTAAATATTCTGTAATTATAACAAGACGTTTTATTTTCCAACTGTGAGTGCCAATCATTTAAAAATAAATCTGTAAGTTTCTGTTTCGTAGCTTTAATCAACCAATTCCTATTGGGGAACATATGTGTATCCCAAATGCCGCTAAAACCACAGGAGATCAAGACATTTTTAACATAACTTAGCCATTTAAACTGATTTCGCCCAACATTATTGAATTGAGACAGGGCTATTGCATATAGTTTCGATGAAAGATTATTAGTGACTGGACAAACTAGTTTAGACCAATAAGAGATAACTCGGCATTGCGCATCGATTCTTAAAGGCATTACACCTGTTTCTCCATATACCATGCAATTTGGCGTGGATTTTTTAAGGTTTAAGATATGCTTCAAAAATTTTAACTGTACTTGTTCAAGTATATCAATATTACTTATTCCGGTAACTTCACAACCGTACAAAAGAATGGGTTTAACAGTTTTTTCAAACATTTCAATCTGTATATCAAGGGGTAATGAAAGCGATCTTGCTTTCTTTAATAAGCAAAACATAGCACGGCTAGCTTGAGCCGCAATATGCTTTTTCGCTGCCAGAAACGAACCGCTTCTGCTGAAAACTATGCCCAAATACTTAAATTCTGAAACAATTTCCAAATTTTCGTTGTTCAGAACAAAATTGTAGTTTAACTGTCTGCCTTTAGAAAAAATCATAATTTTTGTTTTACCAATGTTGACAGATAATTTCCAGTTTTCGCAGTACGTAGTATAGGCATCCAAAGCATGTTGCAAATCTCCACCCGACTCTGCTAAAATTACTGTGTCATCCGCATATAGAAGTGCGAAAATCTTAAGAAAAATATATGCATTGTCATAAACATTATTACTGGCACAAGAGATTCCATCAATATTGCCACTCTGGCTTAGATAATCTTCAAGGTCATTCAAAAATATGGAGAATAGCAGTGGCGAGAGGTTTTCACCCTGTCGGACACCAATTTTACATGCAAAAAGTGGCGACCTATTATCGTTAACAGTCACACATGATTTTATATTGTTATACATATTTTTAATAACGTTATAACACTTTCCATTTATATTAAATAATTTCATTTTATGGAACAATCCATCTCTCCAAACTGTGTCGAAAGCACGCTTTAAATCGATAAAAGCGCAAAATAATTTTGTCCGCCTATTCTGCACTAAATTTATTAACATATGTAAAGCAAAAATGTGATCCGTTGTTGAAAATCGTTTTCGAAAACCTGCCTGATTTTGGTTTATTTTGTCATATTTATCAGAATATTGCTGTAATCTATCGTTTAGTATACACGTAAACAGTTTACCTAAACAACTCAACAGAGTTATCGGCCTATAATTGGAAGGGTCGGTCTGATCCCCTTTCTGCTTATAGATTGGAATTATATTGCCTGTTGACCAGCTTGAAGGTACATAGCCCGAGTCAAAGACAATGTTAAAAAGTTTTAACAAAATATTCCTCATGGTAGGTAATTCATAACAATATTTAATGTGCTCATTTACAATCATGTCTAATCCTCCAGCCTTATTATTTTTCAAAGAACAAACTGCCTTTTCAATTTCGGACCATAAGATAGGACCATTTATTTCTACATTTGTCTCCGAATTATATCTGTTATCTGGCAAATTGGCTTCAGGAATATTTTCCTGGTTCTGCGAATCATTCATCGCCCGAAAGTATTCAAAGCAACTTTCCAGTGTTACGTCAGCTGAAGAGGGTTTTTTTCCATTTAAAAATTTCCAAAACTTACGCGGTTCAGATGATTTTATTTTACAAAGTTCTTTTATTTTGGACATTTTAAACAACTTTTGCTCAACTGACATTGTCTTTTTATAACATTTACTATTTACTCTTAAATTAAATTTGTTTGTACTTGTAGGCCGAAGTTTATACAGATACTTTGCCCTCTGAAATTTTTTCCTAGCAACCTTACATTTCCGGTTGAACCAATGAGGTGGTTTGCTGCAGTTCGCATCTACATTTTTCTTAACGGTGCCGAAGCTATTCATGGCGGCAGACTTAAAGGTATCTGATAATGCCACAGAAATATCATTAACATCTTTTTGACAAATATTATCTTTATTCTCTAGGTCATTGATGCGATTTAAAATATTGCCAATATTCATCTAAGTTTTGTACAAAGTTTTCCGCTTTTTCGGTATCCCACAACTTAATAGTTTCTGTAGTGTTATCTATGCATTCAGGATGAATGCGATATGTCATATTTAACGTCAGCCCTACGGGACTGTGAACGTCAGACAAAGTTTCACAGAAGTCAAATACATTTAAGTTGTCAACATACTGAAACAAACTAGATGACGATAAAAAATAATCAACGGTACTAATGTTTTTACATGTATTGCGAACACCACTATTTCCTTTCACTCTGCCATTCACTCTGCCATTCAGGTGTAAACACTTACTCCCTGAAGTGTGAATAACACTAGGTCACAAGCAAAGCTTAGGTAAACACTCACTGAAGGGTGAATAACACTGGGTCACAAGCAAAGTTTAGGTAAACACATACATGCTGAAGTGTGAATAACACTGGGTCACAAGCAAAGTTTAGGTAAACACTTACTCACTGAAGTATGGATAACACTGGGTCACAAGCAAAGTTTAGGTAAACACTTACTCACTGAAGTATGAATAACACTGGGTCACAAGCAAAGTTTAGGTAAACACTTACTCACTGAAGTGTGAATAACACTGGGTCACAAGCAAAGTAGCACAGGAAAAAGTCGCCAAAATAAACAGAAATACGCAAATACGTGTGTGACAAAGTTTACGTGTGCAAAAGCATCGTGCTTATATGAAACGAATACGCACTGCGCGTATTGCGAAGTTTTAATCATGCAGACGCAATGAGTATATCGATAAACAATACGCATTGCGTTTGCATGCTGACGCTGATGCACTTATCGAAAAACAATACGCATTGAGTGTTTGACAGAGTATCCATACACAAACGCGTTTTGCGGATTTGAAATACGACAATCACAAATACGCAGTCGCCTCGATGTTTAAGAACAAGTGTTTGATATCTTTATCTAGGTGTAAAAATAGTTGTGTTTCTACTATCATGCTGAAAAAAAAATTTGGTCGATAGGTGGGAGAGACTTTTTTTTATTATTTTTCCTCGAAAAATACAATGTCGGGCCTATATTTTTTATATGTATTTTTGTTTTAGTACATGTTTTTTTGTTAATAAAGTTGTCATGTTAAGACTTGGATTGTATATCATAATTCATTTTAAATACTCAAAAAATTCAGCTCTGTATTTTCGAAGGTAATAAATGACCATACACTACAAAATTGTACTTAAAACGCGAAAATACTATGGGGAAATGCAAAGACGACACTGGGTATGGTCGGATTTTGAAAATGATAGGGTTGGTATTTAAATTTTTATTTTGTTCTTTATTGATAAAACTAGGAGAGTCAGTGTCTGAAGCAGGGTCGTTGGGTTAGCGAAAACACGGCTATTGGGGGGGGGGGGGGCTTAGTTCACTTTTGGCTTTTATTTTCTTTACCTTCGCGATCTGTATATTGTCACAAATTACGAGTACATCTATATAATTCTGACCCCTTAAACCCCATTTCGAAATAGTAAAACTGGAGTTGACTGGGATAAGCATTATATTTCTTTTTCTGCTCAGAAACATATATTGTGGGTAATCGTAAAAACAGCCCCACCGAGGCGATTCTTTCGAGTATCCACAGTCTGTGGTTTGAGCAGAAACATGAAAAATATTAGGATTTTTATCTGAAAAACATAGATTATGGATAGTCATAAAAACAGCCTCGCCGAGGCGATTCTATCGATTGCCCACGGTCTGTGTTTCGAGCAGAAACATGAAAAATATCAGGATTGTTACCTGAAAAGTTTAGTTCTATTTTTATTTATTTATTTATTTATTTATTTATTTATTTATTTATTTATTTTGGTGCTAAAATTTTACCAATATTTGAAAAGGCGTCAAATGTCCTCTGCATTGTTTGCACAGACATGTACGTATAAAAAAAGTATTATTCGTTTTGTTAAGAGCAGGCTATCTTGTGCATACCTCGCTGACTCATAGTCATTAGGTCTTTCACCGCCGTGGGTTTGAGCCTCGCTGGGGCCACATATGAGACGCCAAGTTCTGCAACGGAAGGTCAGGTGGTACTTCTCCGGGCTTTCCGGTTTTCGCCTACCTCTGTTTAACGATCGGCTCGATATGAGTGAAATAATCTTGAAAGGGTCGTAAAACCCAAACCAAAGTACATGTACATGCCATTGACATCAGTTACATATTGCAACATTGTGTAAGAAATCAACAAATCGCCAGACCTTACAGCTGACCAGTACAACAACATAAATTATATTAAAGTCAGATTAATGGCCATTTCACTGGAATGCCACTGATAGCTAAGGTCGGTCTTTAAGAAAATAGGGGCTTAATTGCCCTTTGGGAGACATTATCAATGCATTGGGCCATTGGCTTAGAATATCTCTGAGTAACAGAAGTAATTTTGTTTGATTTGAGGTCTAACGTCCCCGTCAACACTGTAAAGGTCATTTTGGAGACGTTGCTTCCAATTTTGTGGGACTTTCACCCGACATTGAGATGAAATGACATCTCAAGCCCTGCCGCCCAATTATGAAACCAATAGGGTTTATAAGCATGGATGGGCCGACTCGGAACGCTTTGCCTGTGCAGGCTTAGATCCTATAAGCAGTTTACCAGTACTCGTGTGCGGGTCGGTTTCAGCTCTGCATGGACGCATCATGGAGCCAGCCCCGATGGGCGGGGGCCGATAACAGAAGTAAAGTTGATTTATATATTTATTTATTTTGAGTATAAGTGCACACATCCTTTTCACCAGAAGCGCTTCTTGAATCAGAGGAAGGGAAAAAGTGACTAGGAAAAGATTTCGAGATCAGTCTCAACGACGGAATTCATAGGTTCATTTTTTATTCATTTACAGTTTATTTTTATTTATTTATTTATTTATTTATTTATATATTTATTTATTTATTTTATTTATTTATTTTATTTATTATGCCCCCTTCCCCTGAAAGGGGAGGAGACACATTGTTTTGCTACGGTTTTGTGCGTCTGTCTGTCCTTTGTTAGTCCTTATCCCGTTGAACACGACAATGTCGACCTTTGCAAACAATGTAGGTCCAGATCAGATGGCTTCTACACCGTTTGCCATCTAGCGAATACATTTATCATCAGGCAAGCACGCCTATATAATTTTGACCCCACGTTTTGGACGTTTTTTTTTTTTTTTTTTTTTTTCAAGGAAAAAATCCGTCCTTTAGAACAGCGATGTCCGTGCGGGCGGGCGGGCGGGCGGGCGGCCGGGCGGCCGGGCGTCCGGGCGTCCGCGTCCCGGTTTACCTTTTTACGTTTTACCTTTTGGTTGACCTTTTTTCAAAAACCCGTCCATAATGCCATTTGGCGTTTTTCTTGTATACAGTAAAACTGGGGTTTACAGGGGTATACATTATTTTAATTATTTCGGCAAAAAAGATAGATTGTGGGTACTGGTCTCAACCACCTCGCCATGGGCCATTATACTTAAAATAAATAAGGCCCCCGCCCATCGGGGCTTGAAGAAATAGATGGGCTGCACGATGCTCCCACGCAGAGCTAAATCCGACCCGCACCCGAATACTGGAAAACCGCTTTGAGGATCTAAGCCTGCACAGGCAAAGCGGTGCGAGTCGGAGCGTCCATGCTTATAAACCTTATTGGTTTCATTCGGCGACAGGGCTTGAGATGTCATCTCATCTCAACGTCTGGTAAAATTGGAAGCAACGTCTCCAAAATGACATTTACAGTGTTGACGGGGACGTTAAACCTCAAATGAAACGAACAAACTCAAAATAAATAAACAGACAAATAAATTTTACTTCATTCTTAGCCAGTACAGTGATAATGTCTCCTATAGGGCAATTTAGCCCCTATTTTTATCTGGATCTCTCTCTCTCTCTCTCTCTCTCTCTCTCTCTCTCTCTCTCTTCTTCTTCTTCTTCTTCTTCTTCTTCTTCTTCTTCAGCTAAGCAAGATGCGCTATACATGTAGGCAGATTCTAAGCTCATTTTGATGCATCATTAAATTCTAGTAAATTCTAGTGTCAGCGAGGGCTGAAGCAATTAAACAGGAGGGAGCAACCTCTTACCCTTCTTAATTAAAGTTCCCTGATATTCAGTCAGATAAACTCCAACACACTACAACAAAATAAACAGAATAAAAGGGTTCTCTGATACAGTTTTTGTTTCAATACCCAGTCAACAGCTAAGGTCATGTTGGGCCAGTCAGTTCCCTTCACTCTTCCTGGACTGGATAAGTTACTAGCACATTGTGAGATCATGCTTTAGATATAATAGTCATAAAATGAAAGTACATGTACATGATTTAGAAACGGGCTTCCGTGGTTAAGAGCGCTGACTCTTGATCATGTGAGACGCCAAGTTCTGCAACGGAAGGTCAGGTGTGTTTTTTTCGGGTACTCCGGTTTTCGCCTACCTCTGATTAGCGATCGGCTCGATATGAGTGAAACAATCTTGAAAGGGCCTTAAAACCAAAAAAAAAAAAAAAAAAAACAACAACATGATTCAGAGCAGAAGACCAAGCTGATTTTTTTCAACTGTTATTGCATTATTTTCTATAAACTCACACACTTCTGCCAAATGAATTCTTCCTGAGTGGGCAGAGCCATTTCCAGTTTAAGGAGAATCTGACAGTAATAATAATTTCAATCTTTTGTATTCATACATTGTAGACTCTCTCAAATACTGCATTTAGCAACTATCGACCTGGTTAAGGAAACGTAAAAAATGAGAAGCAAAATATGCTAGGAGAAGTCTGATCAATATCCACGCTGTTAGAGGTACAGTCTGATCAGGGTCCACACAGTTTGCCAGGATGCAAAACCTGCAAGAAGATGCAACAGAGAACATTTTCCGATAGATTTTTTCATGGCATCTTAGGGGTTCATCTCTAAACCCTCTCGTAAATAGCCACCTGTCACGTAGTGACGACGTGAGATTTTGGGATCACTTTTTGTCCGTCGTGCGTCCGTGCGAGCGTAAACGATTTCTTTAAACCACTGATTGGATTTTGACAAAACTTCACAGGAATTATCCTTAGGTTGTCTCCTTTCAAAGTTGTTCAAACGGTTCTGGTCCGTTGGACATCTAGGTCACAGGAGCAAAAAATTGATTTTTTTACTGAAAACTTAAAAAAAATCTTCTTTTCTGAAACTGTACGGCCTAGGTCTTTGATATTTGGTATAAAGCTTCATCTATGGGACCTCTACCAAGTATGTTCAACTTATAGCCCTTGGGCCAAAAATGCCCCCGGTCCGGGTCTCATCAGTTTTACACAGGCTTATATAGAGAAAAAATCTTCTTTGAAACCAGAAGGCCTAGGTGTTTGATATTTGGTATGAAGTTGTATCTGGTGGATCTCTGCCGAGATTGTTCAAATGATATCACTGGGGCCAAAAATGCCCCCGCATTTGGGCCCACCAATAGACCCACCCACATAGTCTTATGTAGGGAAAAACCTTTAAAAATCTTCTTGTCTGAAACCAGAAGGCCCAGGTGTTTGATATTTGGTATGAAGTTGTATCTAGTTGTCCTCTGCCAAGATTGTTCACTTTATAGCCCTGGGGCAAAAAAAAATGCCCCGGCGCTAGGGCCCATCCGTTTTACATTGACTTAAATGGGGGAAAACCTTTAAAAGTCTTCTTGTCTGAAACCAGAAGGCCCAGGTGTTTGATATTTGTTATGAAGTTGTGTCTAATGGACCTGTACCAAGATTTTCAAATTATGGCCCTAGGGCCAAAACTGCCACCGTCCCGGGGTACACCGGTTTTACATAGACTTATATAGAGAAACCTTTTAGAAACACTTCTGGTCTGAAAACAGAATGACCAGGTGTTTGATATTTGGTATGAAGCTTCATTTACATGTAGCTGACCTCTATCAAGATTGTTGAAAATTATAGCCCTGAGGTAAAAAAAGCCCCCGCCCCGGGGCCCTTTGGTTTAACATAGACTTAGATAGGAAAAATCTTTAAAAGCCTTCTTCTCTAAAACAGCAGTATATATCAGGTCTTTGATATTTGATATGAAGCTTCGTCTAGTGGACCTCTATCAAGATTGTCAAATTATAGACCTGGGGCCAAAAATGCCCGATCCCCTGGACCCGCTGGTTTTACATATACTTAATAAATTTTCTTGTCTGAAACCAGAAGGCTCAGTTCTTTAATATTTAGTATGAAGCTTTGTTAGTGGACCTCAACCATGATCGTTCAAATTATAGCCATGGGGCCAAAAATGACTCGGCCCCGGGCCCACTCGTTTTACATAGACTTATATAGGGAACACCTTTAAAATCTTCTTGCCTGAAACCAGAAGGTTTAAATCTTTGTTATTTGGATTGAAGCTTCATCTTGTGGACCTCTAAAACAATAGTTCAAATTATAGCCATGTGGCCAAAAAAGGCCCCTTCCCGGGCCCACTGGTTCCACATAGGCTTATATTGAGAAAAATCTCTTGTATGAAATCACAAAGCCTAGGTCAAATTGTTCAAATTATAGCCCCGGGGCCAAAGATGGGTCCATGCCGGTGCACACTTGTTTTACATAGACTTATTCAGGGAAAACCTTTGAAAATGTTCTTGTTTGAAACCTGAAGGCCAAGGTCTTTGATATTTGGTATGAAGGTTCATCTAGTGGACCTCAACCTTGTGCCTTTCGAGTCAAATACTGTCAGTTTCTGTAATTTAGCTGCCCAACAACGGTCAAACAAGCGCCAAGACCCGAGCCACGATAAACAGAAATCTACGATGCCAAAAGATAGTATTCCAAAACAAAATCCTAGAAGTGAAATCGAAAGGGTGTTTAGTGATTCTGCCATACAAAACAATCACAAGGAAAACCTGGGCGTTAGACAGGGCGAATGTTTGTCGCCTTTTCTGTTTGCAATATATATCAATGGTGTAGAGTGCGAACTGGTTAATAAAGAAGCGAAGGGAGTTGATATAGGTCTAATGAAATTCTTTCTCTTATTATACGCAGACGACATAACTTTGTTCTCTGATACAGCAGTTGGTCTGCAAGAAGGGTTTGACATATTGGCCGAATATTGTGATCGATGGAAACTTAAAGTAAATCTTGCAAAAACAAAGGTAATGGTATTTAGAAAAGGTGGCAGACTACCAAACGATTTGCGTTTTTATTATAATGGTTCTGAAATTGAAATTATGACCAAGTTTTCATATCTTGGTGTCGTTTTCACACCCGGCGGGTCTTTCTCTTACGCACAGGCAACATTAGCTGGGCAGGCACAAAAAGCCATTTTCAAGTTAAAAAGGTTATTTAGAAAACTTTTCAACATTAACACCTAAACATGTATTAGAGCTTTTTGATAAATTGGTTTCACCGATTCTTAATTATGGTTCCGAAGTATGGGGATTTTGTCAAGCCAAACAAATCGAACGCGTTCATTTAAAGTTCTGTAAAGACTTGCTAGGAGTGAAACAGTCAACGCAAAATAATTTCATTTATGGTGAACTTGGGAGGATAAGTTTTCAAGTTAACAGACATTGCAATATAATACGATACTGGCTAAAAATTATCAAATCTTCCGATATTAAGTACATCAAGATTATATATAATGTAATGTTAGAAGATATTCAAAGTAACCCGGGAAAAATAAATTGGGTGGCTCTTGTCAGAAATTTGCTAGGTTCTTTAGGTTTTAATGATGTTTGGATGCAACAGGGGGCAGGGGACGAAAAATTCTTTGTTTACTCTAAAACAACGAATGAATGATAATTTTATGCAACTTTGGAATGCAGAACTGAGTCAGTCAACACGATCAATCTTTTACAGATCAATTTCAAATTTTAAATACCAGGAATATTTAGATGTTGTAAAAGTTAAAAATTTCGAAATGCTTTAGTGAGGTTAAGAGTAAGTTCCCATAGGTTAGAGGTGGAGGTTGGTAGATGGAATAGACAGAGAGTTGAATATGAAGAAAGAAAATGTAGGATTTGCAACAAACTTGAGGATGAATATCATTTTATTTTTGAATGTATCTTATATGAAGATCTAAGAAGGAATTATATTCCAAGATATTATAGAATAAGGCCAAATATGTTTAAATGCATAGAATTATTAAGTACCACAAATGTAATGCATATCAATAAACTTGCAACGTATGTATACAAAGCTTTTGAAATACGAAATATAACATTGTTTTCGCAAAATGAACGTTTCTAGTTTCTGAAAATTGATGTGATACATTATGGCCCTTGATTTGCCAAAATATGTGCTAAAAACATTGTCCGCTCAACTCCTTCACTATCAGTCGGATTCAATTGATACTTGCCATAATTGTTCACCAGGAGGGGTAGATGTGCAAGACGCGAATTTCACTAAAGTTTGTCCCATAATTACGGAGTTACGGCCCTTAATTTGCAAAAATGTGCTAAAATACCTTGTCCGCTCATCTCCTCCTTCACTATTAGTCGGATTCAATTGATACTTGCCATAATTGTTCACCAGGAGGAATATATGTGTAAGACGCAAATTTCACTAACGTTTGTCCCATATTTACGGAGTTATGGCCTTTGAATCAATTTGAAACATACTTTATTGACCCTGATTTGTTTGCAAACATCTTGTCCACTGAACTCCTCCTTCCCTTTCCGTCGGATTCAATGGATACTTGGCATACTAATTCACTAGGATAAGTAGTTGTGCAAGACGCAAATTTCAGGAGAATCTGTCCAACAATTATGGAGTTATTGCCCCTGAATCACTGAAAAGTGGTTGCTGCAAAATTTTGTCCGCTGAACTCCTCCTTCACTATCAGTCGGATTCAATGGATACTTGGCATACTTATTCACTAGGATAAGTAGATGTGCAAGACGCAAATTTTCAGGAGAATCTTTCCAACAATTATGGAGTTATTGCCCCTTAGTGGACACTGTTTATGTTTGCTGTCTGTGTCAAGTATTGAGGGGGCGGGATTGTTTAAGCTATTTTGGTATACGTTTACCAAAGCAACATTCCTATGAAGTTAGAATTAAATTGGGCAAATGGTACAGGAGGAGTTGTCGTTTGATTTTTTTTTCTATTTTTAGCTCTGGTGACCATCTGAACAATTTTAGCTATTTTGGTAGGGAGTCACTTAGCCAACATTCCTGTGAAGTTTGAATGAAATTGGGCAAAGGGTACAGGAGGAGTTGTCTTTTGAAGATGTCGTTTGAAAGTGTTGACATCAGAAGACTATGACGTCAGACGAGGACGACGACCGAGAACATCCAACCAAAAGATGAAAGTATTATTGGTCATATCTTTTGATCCTGTTGAGTTCGAAACTTTATATTGAGCATGTAGGCTCCTTGTGACAATGTCTTCCTACTCAAACAAAATATCTTGACCTGTGACCTTGATCTTGACCTGTGACCTTGATCTTGACCTGTGACCTTGATCTTGACCTGTGATCAACTTCGAAGAAAAAATGACCATGCCCCGGGGCATATTCGTGTTTCACAAACACATCTTATTCTTCTTAAGATCTTCTTTTTTTCGTCGGTAAAGTTTATAATGTATGTGTATAGGCGTGTTTTCGTAAAACGGATGAGTCTTTAAACCGAGGTCCCGTCGCCGTATGACTTAGCTGTTGGTGGACGTAAAACTAACATGAGGAATGCAACAATAAAAATTACTTCCGGGTTCCTATTTTGTGCTTTTAATGCTCATAAATTCTTTATTTCAATATTGTTCCGAGTGGAACCTACCCACCCACCCACCCATCGGCTCGCTGACATTATTTTCGGCTTGTTTACACTTTTTGGGGTTGTATGATGTAACCGGCCCTGGCCCGTCTGAGCTTGAGGAAATGGATGGGCTGCATAATGATTCCATGCTGTGCGGTCGGAGTACTGGTAAACTACGTAGAAGATCTAAGCCTGCCCAGGCAAAGCGGTGCGGGTCTGACTGTCCATGCTTATAAACCCTATTGGTTTCTTTGGGCGGTAGGGCTTGAGATGTCATTTGATTTCAGTGTCTGATAAATGTCCGACAAAATTAGAAGCAACGTCTCCAAAATGACCTATACAGTGTTGACGGGGATGTTAAATCTCAAATCAGTGAGTGAGTGTTTGAGTTTTACGTCCCACCAACAGCTAAGGTCATAGGAGACGGTACATCGGTTTAAAGACGCATCCGAAAGTCTGGAGAAGCCCGGGATCGATCCTGCGATCCCTGGTTTACAAGCGAGTAGCGTAACCACATCACGGAGGCTTCTAAACAAAATGTATGATGTATAACTGCAATTGATTCTGAGAGTAGGCTAGAACAATTTGTTCGTTTTAATTGAGATTTAAATTCTCTGTTAACACTTCATAGGCCATTTTGGAGACGTTGCTTCCAATTTTGTATGGGTTTTACCCGACATTGAGATGAAATGACATCATCTTAAGCCCAAATTAAACCAAAAGGGTTTATATGCATGGACAAGCCAACTCGCACCACTTTTCCTGGGCAGGCTTAGAACCTCTTATCAGTTTCCTAGGCTTGAACAATGTCTTAGTACACAAGTCCAGTCCAGATTTTAAAGTTACACATTACTCTGCACATTCTTTCACCAGAAACTGACAACTGCCCTTCTTGAATCAGCGGAAGGGAGAGAATGACCATAGAAAAATTTCATGATCAATCTCCATGAAAGAATGCTGCCGACGCGCATCCGACTGAGCTACCGGGACCGGCACCTGCTTGGGTTTGCAAGGAGAAACATTGTTATTTTCTTGTATTTCTGTAATTGGGTGTGGGTACTCATTATTATATATTTGCAGAAAAATACCATGGGTTTTCATCAAAAGTGGCCATTTTGGAGATGTGAAAAATGCTGCGCAGATGTGTTACCGTAATGATCAGTTCAATGCGCAATTATGAAAATTAATCTAACAAACTTTCAGTCTTTGTTTGCTTTGTTTGATTTGATTTGAGGTTTAGCGTCCCAGTCAACATTATTTAGGTCATTTCGGAGACGTTGCTTCCATTGTTGTGGGACTTTTACCCGATATTGAGATGAAATGACATCTCAATCCTTGCCGTCCAATCAAACCAATAAATTATATGTGCATGGACGGGCCGGCTCGCACCACTTTGCCTCGGCAGGCTTAGACCTTAATGGTTTACTCATATGTGCGTTTGGTTTCAGCTCTGTGTGGAAGCATCATGCAGTCAAATCTATTTCTTCAAGCCCCGATGGGCGGGGGCTCTCAATTATTAAACCCTCTATGGCAGATAGAGTAACACACAACTGATTTCTCGCAATATCACATTTGCAGCTCTGCCAAAATCAAAGATAAACATGTTAATGTCTTTATAGCTCATTAAACTATGAGATTCTGTCAATCAATTGTAGTTCTCCTGGACTCGGAAGCCTCTGTGTTGTATTGGTTACGCTACTCGCGTTGTAAACCAGGAATCCCATGATCGACCCTAGGCTTCTCCAGACAGTCTTTAAACTGTAGTCCCGTCTCCGTATGACCTTAGCTGTTGGTGGGACGTACACTCAAACACTCACTCACTTCTCCTGGACTACCAAGCTCTCCCTTTAAACTATTAAAACGTTGTGTTTCTTCTTCTTCTTCTTCTTCTTCTTCTTCTTCTTCTTCTTCTTCTTCTTCTTCTTCTTCTTCGTCTTCTTCTTCTTCTTCTTCTTCATCTTCTCACCAGCTTTTGAAGTCAAATTACTAAACGCATTGGATGGTCGATTGTCCCTGCGTTTAGGCTCGAAAAGGGATCCTAAGCTTGAACGCCTTTCGTCGAACCCTTAAATAGCTGTACTTTATGCGAAAGGAGTAGATTATGATCATCCAGACGGATCCCAGCTTTAGTGAGAATGGTTTCCTCTCTGGCCTTTCAGTATTTCTAGATTTCTGATAGAGAGAGAGAGAGAGAGAGAGAGAGAGAGAGAGAGAGAGAGAGAGAGAGAGAGAGAGAGAGAGAGAGAGAACGTTAATAGGTTCGTATAAATGACCTTGTACTGAGCGAAAAGTGGATTGTTCTAGGCAGGGAGTGCATCATTCTCTTTTTCAATGCGGTTCATACGAGAACCCAAAATATTTGTTACAGTAAAAGGAAAGTACCTCTATTTCATCAATAACTCGTAACCGTTTTGGAAATATGAAAGAATGCAAGTGATCGCCAGGATTAGTCATCCTAATGTCACGAGAGAGAGAGAGAGAGAGAGAGAGAGAGAGAGAGAGAGAGAGAGAGAGAGAGAGAGAGAGAGAGAGAGAGAGAGAGAGAGAGAGAGAGAGAGAGAGAGAGAGAGAGTAATGAACATTCCTCTAAACCTCACTTTATTTTGAGGAAACTGGGGTTTACAGGGTTTTACTAATTCCTGCTCTGGGACGGGGCTGGTTGGGCGAGGTGAAGGTGTATATTTTGCCACTTGGGGCGTCCATCTGGCAGGCCTTCTGTCCTTGTTCGTTTTGATGTGTTTTTAGCTCACCTGTCACGTAGTGACAAGGTGAGCTTTTGTGATCACTTTTTGTCCGTCGTCCGTTTGTGCGTGCGTGCGTCCGTCCGTGCGTGCGTCCGTAAACTTATTCTTCAAATGACATCTCCTAAACCACTGATCGGATTTTGACCAAACTTCACAGGAATGATCCTTAGGTGGTCCCCCCTTCCAATTGTTCAAATGGTTCCGGTGGTCCATTGCACATCTAGGTCACAGGAACTAAAATAGATTTTTTTAAACGAAAACTTTAAAACTCTTCTTCACTGAAATCGCATGGCCCAGGACTTCGATATTTGGTATGAAGCTTCATCTAGTGGACCTCTACCAAGATTGTTCAAATTATAGCCCTGGGGGCCAAAATGTCCCCGCCCCGGGGGCCTTTGGTTTTACATAGGCTTACATAGGGAAAATCCTTAAAAAATCTTCTTCTCTCAAACCACAAGGCCCAGGTCTTTAATATTTGGTTGTGTAGCTTTACCTGGTGGACCTCTACTAAGATTGTTCAAATTATAGCCTTGGGGCCAAAAATGCCCCCGCCTCGGGGGCCTTTGGTTTAACAAAGGCTTATCCCGATACATTGAAAATCTTTAAAAATCTTCTTCTCTGAAACCGCAAGGCCCAGATCTTTGAATATTGGTGTGAAGCTTCATCTAGTGGACCTCTAACAAGATTGTTCAAGTTATAGCCCTGGGGGCCAAAATGACCCCCGCCCTTGATATCTGAGACAAGATTAAAGTCTAACAAGGTTTCATATTTGATAAAAACACACAGGAAGGTTTGTCATTGGCCAATATGACATCAAGGTCTAGGAGGTAGACTAGCTGTTCCCTCAATTTGAATGTCATTTTTGTTCAGTCAATATTCACCATGCTTATAAGCATTGAGTATAAAGCGTTGTGTTTCTTCTTCTTCTTCTTCTTCTTCTTCTTCTTCTTCTTCTTCTTCTTCTTCTTCTTCTTTTAACCAGCTTTTGAAGTCAAATTACTAAACGCATTGGATGGCCCATTGTCTCTGCGTTTAGGCTCGAAAGGGGATCCTAAGCTTGAACGCCTTTCGTCGAACCCTTAAATAGTTATACCTTATGCGAAAGGAGTAGATTATGATCACCCAGACTGATCCCAGCTTTAGTGAGAATGGTTTCCTCCCTGGTCTTACAGTATTTCTAGATTTCTCGAAGAGAGAGAGAGAGAGAGAGAGAGAGAGAGAGAGAGAGAGAGAGAGAGAGAGAGAGAGAGAGAGAGAGAGAACGTTAACAGTTTCGTATAAATTACATTGTACTGAGTGAACAGTGGTGGCATTTTCTTTTTCTATCAACCCTATTACAATGGTGAGCACTCAATGAGGCGAATCGTACGAGAACCCAAAACATTTGTACGAGTAAAGGAAAGTGCCTCAATATTTAATCAGGAAAGTAACCGTTTTGGAAATATGAAAGAATGCATATTGTCGCCTGGATTTGTCATCAAGAGAGAGAGAGAGAGAGAGAGAGAGAGAGAGAGAGAGAGAGAGAGAGAGTGAAGAGAGAGAGAGAGAGAGAGAGAGAGAGAGAGAGAGAGAGAGAGAGAGAGATCACCAAAGGGATGATCAGAATGTGTTTGCTTAGGACAGGTGCTTGCTTAATACAGGAGAATTTTAATTGCATTTTCCTATTTTGGG